>JAODUD010000039.1:8220217-8236248 GCA_026784285.1 Stomatorhinus walkeri | reverse complement strand
GACTGTCACTGATTGATGATGTCATGTCATATTTGATAGATTCTCTGAATGAGCTAATTGTGACGGCTGACTGGACAGCTAAGTCACACGTACATTTTTTATGTTTCTCCATATAATCACCATGATTTTTTTTATATATATATTCTTCGTTTATTTTTAATATATATTCTTTTAATGATAATAATAATAATTGGTTAGTTCTTAGTTTCCATGTTTTGAGTTCTTTAGAGTTTATGTGGTCCTTTGGTTTTTGTTAGTCCTTTCTTGTTTTTCTTTAGTTCCTTTAATAAAACCCTGTTTGGTGTTTCTTGGAGTCGCCAGTGGGTCGTCCACTTTTTTCGTGCCTGCGTAATGCCACATTCCCGCACCAGACCCATCTGGGTCCATGACAAGCACATCAAAAATGAGGGGGGGGGGATGCCCTAAAGTATACACCTCACGTGCAGAGGTCCAGTCAATACCTGTAAAGTTTCTTTTTTTTCTGAGCAGTTAACGCTTAAAAGTGCACTGCACATTGATGCCAATTCTAAATTCATTGTACCTGGTCACTTAAACAAGCAAAGGTAGTGTAGCATTTTATGGCACCACAGAGAACATACAAAACATTAGTGTAACTACTTTCACCATCTCTCTAAACCCTTGCTTCTACCACTTATGATTCATAGACACCTGTTAATGGTCTAACCAGTGAAAATCTCACTTTTCTCTCATATTCACACTTTACATGGCGAACACATTTGGGTAATATGCTAAGTTCCCTCACAGCCAGTACACCGAAGTATAATTAAAAGCAATTAAAATGTAATTGATCTGACTGGTAAATATTGTTGTATATGGTTTTCGGGCAGCAGAAGTTGTTCCATGGGGCATCTGCAGAAGATCAAATCGAAGACAGTGATTGAGTTCTCTCTTTTTTCTCTTTCTTTTCTTTTTTATTAATAGTTCTTCTTGGATCATTTCAGCTGAATTGAGAAAATAACATTTTAGATCTTACTACAGTCACTGAAATAATACATAATCTGAGTCATTTTTGGCCCAAACCCAAAAGACTTTCAGGAGCTCAATACAAGGTTAGAGTGGGGGGCAGGAGCTCATCCTAGGAAGCACAGGGGTTATGCAGGGGTCCCAGCTGGTACAACAGAGGATAAATAACTGACATAGACACACACAAAGGGCAATTTAGGAACACATGGTCTGCTCTGTAACTGTATGCTGCTGAACTCAGGGAAAACACTGATGTCTATAAAAATATAATAAGCATAGTAGTGCTACTAAAGTTATGGATGTACTGATTAATAATAATTATAGAGCCAAGACGCATGGCCACTCACTCTATGCCAGTGGGTTGCACCAGCTAAGATTAAACCATCTGCTGAAACTGGGTAGTTTCTAAACTATCTCTGCTTTATTTGTTTGTTGCACTACTACTACTCAAGTTACATCATAGTAACTTCTTCTAAATAATAATATTATCATACAGGGTGATGTTTTCATCAAGGGCAATCAATCACTATAACTGTCTGACAATACTGGAACCAACTCGCTGTTCCACATACTTTGCTTGTGGATTGTAAAGATTTTCAAATACTCCATGCACGTTTGGCATCTAGCCTCAGTAACATCCTCCTGCAGGCATTGTGTAGTTGTCTGGTATAGAAACATTTTTTTTTGAGTTTAGGTTATTCATAGCTACCGATTTGTTTTCTCTGTATTCTCTGTATTTCTCAGAAGTATTTCAATCACAGCTGTAATGGAAACCGGTAATGTGTCCCCATCAGCAGTGCAGTATAAGAAATGTGCTCTTTAGGTAGCTTGCTAAGTCCATCAAATATATGGTGATTTCATAGTGGTAATTTTGTGGGTGCTTCACATTTGTTCTGCTACTAGAGTGGTATGGTGCACAGTACTGTGTTAAAAATATGCAGTGCCTTTTCAGTGCTACACATACTTTACGTGTTCGGCATATTATACATGCGCTTCTATGCTAACCGATCCTTCGGCCAAAGGACATGAGATCCCGATCTACTTGGACTCAGACGCTATTCCACCCTGTACTGCAACAAGCCACTTACTGCAAGACAAAGCAAGGATACAGTCTGGGCTGGATCTACCTTTTAAGGGCTCTAGGCTGGTCTGTATACAGAAATCAATTTCTTTTATAGACTTCACCAAGAAAATTAGGGCCCCTGAAAAGTTAAATCCAGCCCAGACTGTATATTTGCTTTGACTTGAAACACGGTGCTTCAGAACTTGCGATTTTCTGTTTCATAAACAGAGATCAGAATGAGCTTGGCTTAGTTACCATAGCAACTTGTGCCCTGCACTAAACTCAGGTTTCAAAGGGCAGAATAGCGTCTGAGTCAGCAGCAGCCAGTAGGTCGGGATCTCTTGTCCTTTGACCGAATAATCGGTTGGCATTGAAGCGCATATATAAGATGCGATCCCTTTTGATAGACTTCACCAATCGGTAGACTTTCAAGCTGCATAACCTAGTATGACTGTTAAAATTCCTGTAAAATGCAAAGAACAGGATATTCCTAAATCATCTTAATTTGATCCTTCTATTCCTGTTAATAAAATAAATATAACCTAAACATGTCTTCTTGTGCTAGCATAGAGAGTGATATCGGCCATTCAGTTAGACACCACATTTGGCCATGACTGGGTTAATGACCTTAATGAGGATAAATAGGGTCAGTGTGCAGAGAAAAAGGACTCTGGGAAATTATGTAAGGGTTTATGTATTTGTGAGGGTACTGATTAACTTTTCTAGGAGTTTTCACACCTTTTTAAATTGTAAAAATATTGGTTGTCTGTTGTCCATGCAATAAATTGTTTTGATTAATTCAAACCCTGCTGTTCTCTAGCTTATTGGCCGTCCTCCAGTTACAAATCCAATAGCCCAAATACGGCCTAATGGTAAGACTGTAGAAAGATTGGAAATGGCTGGCAAACCGTGTTACTTATACGATCTTAACTGTCATTTGCAAATAGAAACTGTTAATTGTTTTCATCACTAGGTGGTGTCCTACAGGTCAAAGGAAATCACCTGTATGCGAAGATAAAAAAGCAAAAATGCTAAATGTACTACTGCTATTTAATTATAGATAGCCATTACATGGTAAGCGATTACCAAACTAAGCTTTAGACTGTTACGCAGGTGTTAATGTTGATTGGATTTTCTTGTGTTAAGTAAATTATCCTGAATTTCTCTGATCAATTTAACTTTTGCAATGCCGAAACCAGGCCCAGCTCCAGCTGTCTGTAACAGGGTAGTTCAAGGGGATTTATATACATTATATATATATATATATATATACACATACACACACACGCACACACACACACACCAAGGTAACATTCAGCACAGAAAACATGATACTTATTGTGGCTGTAAGTTAGTTACACATAGTGCTGGTTACTATCAGTCATAACGGCAAACGAGAGCTCAAAGACCCTTGCACATCACTTAAATCAATAGTACGAGAACATTTCGGTTTTCCAATAAGTTACACCTACACTTCTTGAGATATTGTGGTTGATAAGACCAAAATTGTGTGTCACCTCTGTTACACTGAACTTGGATATGTGACTGGAAACACAGCCAACCTGCTGACTCGTTTGAGTTGACATTATCAGTGTTTGTGTACAACCAGAGCAACAGAAGCAGCCTCTACAAGTTCGTCTTCCCATGAGATTTAAGGCACTTGCGCCAGGAAATTCAGGCTGCACTACAAACACAAGTCTATATCAGTGTTTATTGCTACAGATATACAGTCATACTCAGTAACAGCAAACACTGGATTTAGAAGGGACTTAGTTTATGATTGTTTATGATTTCAATTTTCAGTTATTTTATATATTTTGACAATGTGCAAGTAAGCATCTCTAAGATTTTCAATACACATTGTCATGTTTGATTTACAGCTGTTTCTAATTCTGTTTGTTGTTTTAATAATAAACAATTTAAAAACACATTCTGTTTTCACAATTGTAAAGAAATTGTACCCCACTGTGAACTCAAAGCTGAGGTTTGTACCAAAATGAGAATTGTTATGCAAATCTACTAATCTGTGTACATTTTTCCTATGATTAACTTTTTCTCAGATGGTAAATATGCCATAATTTTCCTTCAAATTTTGGATTAAATTAGGATACTTCAAATGTACTAAAGACTACACATATTTTTTCCTACATGGCAAATTACCTAAATCTACATGTAACTCAATCAGCCAAAAGTCTGGTTGAGGGTTGCACTCTGGCACTGCTGGCTATAAATACTCAGGGCGAAGCTTGCTGATTACCAGAATGAGCTTAAGATCTTATTAGGCTCCAGGTTTTATTTTCTTTAATGTGACCATCTGCACATGCTGTGAGATAGGGGAGGAGAGTTCTGATCCTCTTTATGCTCTCAGCAGCTCCTATTCTTCCAGTGGAACGACACCAAACGCTTTTAGAGAGTCCAGAAAAAAGGAATTACATGAAACTTTTCAACGATAATACGGTGGGAATGAGGAAAGGGAACCTTGGTGTTGGATTTGACATTTTTTATGCTGTTGAAGATTTCAAATTGCCTTCAGACCACAAAACAAGTGATGGGGCTTTTGGATAAATGCTTATACCTCGACACAGCCTTATAGGTCCCATTATTCAACACTGGTTTGGAGCTCCAGTTTATTTACTGTTTGTGTGTAGAGTTGAAATTTCTCAGAACTCAAAGAAATGGGCTGCTCTCCTTCCAAAGGCCGACGTTTCACAGGAGCCTTGGAACCCTCTAGCAGTACAAGGTGGCTGCTGCAGGAAGACCAGGAGGACTCCCAGCTCAAAAGAGAGGAAAAGACAGGAAATGGAGACTCTGCATGTCACCTATATGAAGATACAAAATTACCAGTCACCTGCCAGGAGAAAAGTCCTTCTCCAGTCGAGCTGACTCCTGTGCTGCTGAGCAGTGCTGAGACCCAGGAAGGGGAAAATGGGATAGTGTTTCAGCAAAGGAGGACCCAGGTGAATACCATTGTGGAGAAACAGCAAGGAAATGCTGAAGAAACGAGGTTAAGGGAGAGAGAAGAAGGCCGACACAGTAAAGCAGAGGAACTGTCCTTAGCCCTGTTCAAGGCAGACTTCAGAGACAGAGATCTGGCACAGGCTAATCCTGGTGCTGATGGACATATTAGCCCTAGCGTCTCCAAATATGAGGCCCTAAAGAGTTTGCTGCATCAAGTAGCCCAGACTCACCGATCACTTCAGCCCATGACAGATCTCATGGCACAGCGCTATGAGGAAATAAACCACCAGCTGGAGGGCATGGCTGAAGAAGGAGAGACGATGCTCAGGGAACACGAAAATAACCTAGCCAGGATCCAGCCTGCAGACCATCTGCAGAACGTGCTACGGTACACATCTGCGAAGACGATGCTGGGGGTCGACTCAGCAGGGGGATCGGGTTACTCGGCACTGGAGGATGCGGTAGTCTACTTTGCTACCCTTTCCACGCTGTTAGATGAGAAGCTGAGAGCCAAGCATGCAGCAGAGCAGCGGCTGGCACAGGTAGTCGCCCGAGTCGGGGCAATGGGCCCACAAAGAAAGCATGCTCCGGAGGATGGTTCCCTGCATAGCGAGGACAGCGGAATCGGGGCAGAGAGCGAATCGCTGAATGGTTTTGAAAGGTCCCAACGTCATGCCGACAACAGTGAACTCAACCGATTTGAGCACAACCATCAAGAATACAATCAATCTGTTTCCATCAACAGCAATTGCAGCAGTGCAGGTGATGGAAGGTCTTTGAACAGGGCTAAGCGGGCAACCAGCCTGGGGAACATTGCCCCTCACTGGCTAAAGCAGGGAATGGAACAGAAGCCCAAAAGTCTTCAAATGGTGACTTCCACTGGGACAAAAAGGAGCCCACCAGTAATTAGTGTGCTTCGGCGCTCGTGGTCTGTGGGGTCCCTGTGCCACCAGATAGGGGGCACCACACTGCCTCAGCAGTGCCACCATCAGCAGCTAAGCAGGACTATGGGTGAGGCAGTCAGTCAGGCAGCTGCAGGATACTCAGTTTGCAGCCAGCTCAACAAGAAACAAGAAGGCAGACAGCTCCAGCAGCCGGTGCCCCTGCACTGTAGCCCTTCCCAGAAGACGACCTCCCACTCCCACTGTTCTCGAGCACGTCTCAGGAGGCATTCCTCACAAGAGCTGGAGATGGGCGAAAAAGAGAATAAGGGAGATATCGAAGGAAGGACGAAAGGTAGCAAAGGAGACAGAGGAGCTCTACGTGTCCTGCCTCCACACAGGCCACACCCATCTCCAGCACACGTAACCTCAGAATTATATAGCAACAGTTCTGTAAAAAGGCTAATTAACACTTTTAACTGCAGGGAAAATTCAAATCAAAGCCATTACCCATCTAATGTATCTGTTATTCCCCAAGGAGCCAGAAAATATGGTGCTCCTAACAAACCCGGTAAAACGGAAAGGTGTGACGCCATTTCCAAATACAACTGGCAGATGGGCTGTAGGACATACATCAAAGACTCAGATGTGGACTCCCTTCCCCCACCACCTCCTGAGGTCTTGATGGACAATTCATTTAGCCGGACAGACAGGTCACCAGACAGTGAAGGAAAGGATGGCGTGCCAAGCAGGGCCTGTGCAGCTTCCCAATACCTGCAATCACCAGGGCAGAAGGTGACTTCTCCATCCGGCTGCTGCAGCCTCCACCACCAGGATACAGTGGCAGGGGCCTGGGCCAGGCCTGACAGCTTGCAGAAATCTGAGCGTGACCCCGAAAAAGAGAAGGCTGATGATCTCTATCATGGGGATCACAAAATCATACATATGCAAGACTCCACTGAGTCTTCGATGAACACTGTCCAGACTGTGCAAGACCGAAAAATTCCTCTATCCCTTGGGTCTAGAGTAGGAACTCAAGGGGGCAGTGATGGTCATTCCAATGGAGATACCACTGTTCTGCCTGTCATTAGACAACCAGTAACCAACCCTCCCATCTCAAGAAAGCTGAAATCATCTTCCCAAAACTTACCTAAAACCCCAGTTGTGAGCCAGCTGGCTATAGGCTCACCTGAAGGTAGTTCCTCTGCCCCATTTAACCTTCCCCTGCTGCCCTCAGGTCAGACAGGGCTCATTAGCCTTGCGAGTTCATCACAGACTATGCCAAGTGCAGGTTGGAACCATGAGGTCAGGCATGAGGACAGGAGATCCCCAGTACCAATGCAGTCCATGTCCTTCCAGGACGCAGCTCAACGTGAGACCTGGATTACCTCCCAGAGCCCCACACTCCTGCGGCCTTGGGGTGAAAGCCCTCGTACTAAGCTCCCCCTGTCTGCATATAGCCCCCAGCCTTTTGTACGAAGATGCCTCTCAGACCGCAAGTCTTCCGGCAGTGCTCTTGCCAGGATGTCCTTGACGGCTTTGTCCAAAGTTGACCAGAGTCCGAGCAGAGAGCCTGCATTGGGGTAAGTGGCCAACGATGTTCTTACGGATGACGTCCCAGGATCTTTGGGTAATAACTAATTATCATTAAAGTATATGATGAACTAGGGATTGACAACAATACACTATATCCCCATTCTATGTCTCTTATATATCACTGTTATTCCCTATTAGTGTGGAAACACATGGTTGAGTGCAGTCAAGAACAGCCGTAACCTGTACAGAATGTGAGAAACTCACAAAATAAAGGCATCATCCCTGGGATATTAAAAATTATGTTTAGTGGTACTCTGGATAGTTACATGAAGAATTAGACTCTTACCACAAAGGAGCATTCTCATGTAGCATGGAACTGCAAATTAAAATAATTGTGAACAGCACTGATAATATATAATGGAACTTGGGGTTCAGATCTGGCCATTCCCGATAGTCAAAGGTTTTGTTTATATGAAGAAGCAAATTTCATTTTTCATTCCATTTTATATACTTGGTTACAGGTGCCTTTGTAGAAATGTTGCAGTGTATATTAAAATCTCAAAGATATTTAATATATTTTTAATTATAGGTATCTCTTCTCACTTAGTCACTGAGGGTGATATTTTAATGACAAAAAGTAAATTAAAAGCTTGCCTCAATCAGAATCATACATTTCATTAACTTGTGACTCATTATTTTCTGTACAATGAACAGACATCTGTTGTCTCATGTCTATACGCATCTTGCATCTTGAAATCTTAATTGTAATTATGGCCAACAATGACTGCATTCCTTCACAGACTGGAAGCTTTTAATGATCTTCGATTTTTCAGAAAATGTGCATAAAATATGCTTTCAGGGTTTTTGTTCAAGAAAAACATTTGTACTTAATAAGTGACTAAACTATGGCAAGAAATTATCCAGTTACCTTTCCAGAACTTAGTAGGTGTACAGCAAGCCTGAAACGGAGGAAAGTGGAGAGTAGAGAGACAGATAGAGACAGAGGGACAGACAGGCCGGGAGCTGAGTAATGGTAATGGCTCATATAATAGGCTTTCCAGTATATTCTTAATTGCAAGTTGGAAAAATGGTATTTGGTCATATAAAAACAAAATAATGTTTAAAGCATGTTTGTACAATACCAGCCAGCAGTGATTCACTACTCGCTGCTTGGGTTCTAGTGTCTGTCTACATCCACAGAGCAGTCTCCCCCCTCTGACTGTCTTAGACCTTCCTACATAATCCTGTTTTGTTTAATAAGACACATGGTAATATAACTTTGTCTCTACAATTTTTGGCCTATACCTCTCCTCAAGAAAATGACCTAAGATATCACATCTGTGCTGTGGCAATGGATAAGACATGTTCTTTCTCTCTTCCCCAGAGGAAAACAGCTTCAGAAGCAGTGCAAGATCTAGCAGACAACCCACAGACACCAGTACCATAACCATGCATTGCTGCTCTCAAAGCATCAATCAATAAAATCGGAAAATAGATAATAGGTCTTGCTAATCATGCCAAGATTAGTCCAGGCCCATAATAGCTCAGTCTCTGCCTTCAACCTGCCGCTAACAAACGTGACCCATTTACCTAATCCTTCCCCTCCTTTTTCTTCTCCTGATAGGTCGGAGTACAGACCAGTCAGAGAGGAGGAGCTGTGTGACATGCAACAAACTCTCAGAGATACCAATCGTACACTCCCAGAGTATTGCATTATGGGTCAGGCCATGGTTAGCAACTGTAAAGAAACTGATGAAGGATGTAATAGGATTACAGATTAGTGGAACTAAAGGATTAGCAGCTTTTCTTTCCCTGAATAATATTGAACATAAGCCCAAATTCAGATCCTTTGTTTTCATCGTAGTCCCCTTGGTCATTATAAAGTATAATCGTTTATTTATTTGTTTGTTTATTTATTTATTTATCTACTTTCAGAAATGCCTCAGTATTTGTAAGGTCATGTCACAAACTGTTTTAGTCTGAGTTCTTTTACTTTAAATCACACATTTTTGTAAATTATATAACACAGCATTTAACATATTGCACACGGCATTCAAAGAATTTAAAATGTCGAATCACCTGCAGATAAAGATCTATGGTTTCATTGCTAGACACAAATCTGGTCAGGAATCACATAATTAAACTATATTATTTAATGTGACTTTCTTGCTGCCTGTCTGATGCCTGCAGTTGAATGTTTATTTTTCCTAGCATTCTCCTACCTATTAATTATGTCTCATTATTATGTGTTAACTTTGCAACCTTCTGAGTCTATTACTGTGATAAGAGGACAGATCATGGTTGTTAAAGATTCTGGTCGCTAACTTGATGCTACCTGTTCAAGTCTCAGGAGAGGTTCAATAAGCCTAGTGATAAATCTAACTTCCATCTCTCATAATCAATGACTGTGTATACAGCTTCAGGGGCACCATGTGGCTCAGTGGGCTAAGCCTGTGTGCTTGTAATCACAAGGTCGCCGGTTCAAATCCAGCCTCAGCCTGTCTGTGGGTCCTTGAGCAAGGCCCTTAACCCCCAGCTCCCTGGGTGCCCCAACAGGTAGCTGCCCCTTGCGGACAGCTTGCTCTACAAAGAGCAAGTTGAGGGAGGCATAAAAGGTATTTCCCCATGGGGACAATAAAGGATTGATTATTATTATTATTTTATTTAGCTAGGGCTGTGCTGATATAGAACCATGCTACAGCCCAGGTAGCTGCCCGTCACTCACCCACCAAGCTAGAGAGGCCCCAGTGCACTTTAATGAGCTGTGTATCCCAAAAGGAAATCCACATAAAATGGAGAGAGAATGCAAACTAAATGGACTGTAGCAGGTTTGTATCCACAATACACCACAACCAACAACTCTGCCTTCAAGCTTCCTTATCACTGATTCAGTAAAATACACAGTAGTATAAGATGGGCATGTAGAAGATTAACTTCTAACTGTAAAAGTGTCAGCCTGAAAGCGTCATCTGAGCAATGAGAATAACCTGTCCCGTAAGTCAAGGAGAATATTTATGTAATATTCGCGCAATTCTACATAAAGCCTGTCGCACTACAAATACATTAAAACATGTCACTTGCAGGGCTGTGAGGGGCATTCTGTATGACAGCAAATTTACCAAGAACAGTTAAAGACACTGAGAGCAGCACTCATTAACTGGGTTTGAAGTAGGCCTGGTGCTTTTATCCAGTGATTTACAATTTATATCAACTTATTTAACCGGACACTTTTATCGCGGCCAGCATTTCACTCAAGGTCACCACAGCATAGAGCCCCCTGTGTCTGAGCCTGGAACACCTAAGTAGGCTTCAATCACCAAGCTACCTCCTGCACTGCCTGTTAATTAGGCATGTAATGGTGCACAAAATTCAAGGTTCAGTAAACACCTCAGTTTTGGATTCACAGTACAGAAGGTACTAGAATTTGCTTTATCTATTATTAAAACTGCAAACACACAATTAAGAACAGTTGCAATTCAAAAGCAATCCCTCTCATTACATGTCCGAATAACAAAACCCAAGACACCTATCTACACATTGTGAAACAATTATGTAAAAATAAATGAATAAATACAACAGTATCTATAATACTACTATAATACATATAATATCTATATGGCTATAATATCACAACAATAATCTAACTATTGGAGATAGACTTTGAACATTTTCACCTAAAGCAGAGGAAGTAGTCACACAGCCTGCTATGCAGCAGACAAATCTGATTAATGATTTATCTTATATGTATTTTGTATCTAAACATTGCATCTTAAGGCAGTCAAAAGAAATGTTTAAAGCTATTTGTTTGGGTAGCAAGTGCACTCAGAACAAAAAAAAACACAACGTAGCATTAGAACACATGCAAATTAAGAATAACACAATAAAACTAGTAAGAATCTCTTACGTTCTGCAAAGTTACTGATATCTTGTTGGATGAATACATGAGCACCACTTCAGTAACCTCTCTTCAGGGGCACCTCAGTCATTTTACTTATCAAATTTCACCCCCAGCTCACATAATTAATTAGTTTAAAAAGTCAGTGAGATATTGGTTAGTTATACATGATGTGCTAATATTCAAGTATAAAAATACATGGGTGTATTGGATGGTCACTGCAAATACTAGGGTGATTTTAGCAGATGGTTTTGAACTGGTCATGCTAACACACTTTACGGCATAATAGCATAGTTTTACATTAACAAGAAGATCATTTAATCATTTTGTTTGGCTGCCTAAGACTTGCGCTCTGTACTGTACATATTTAATACAACCTGTATCAGAATCATTATTTCAAAAAAGTCCTGTTTTACATTATTAGAGCAAAATTATACATATTATATGAATGAAATTTCATAACATCTGTCATACACGGTCAAAAATGGCCTTTCAAAAAACTGAAAGTAGACATGCACAGAAATTCAACTTGCATGAACATACTTTTGCTTTGGTTCACATTAGCTGCAACAGTCTGACTCAATGGATTTAAACTCATGACTGATTTGTCCAAAATAGATCATAGCATGACACATGCCGACTGGCCGCAGGATAGGTGCCCATGTTGGGAAGGCTGTGGGTTCAAATCCTGGGACTTGCTGAAAAATCACCATTGGGCCTTTGAGCAAAGTCATTAAGCACAATTGCTCCAGGGCCCAGTTAACCCTGCCTTTGGATCTTCACTTTGTCCGTTGCTTAAATTAAAACTGTTTGTTAAACAAACATTAATGTTCCCATTCTGCCTGGGTACTTCTCTGTTCTGACCTGGATTCTACTCTGAAAAATGACTGAGGTGAAGCTCTACAAGAAAATCATTGTGGCAAAGAAAAAAATACTGGCAAACTTGCATTTAACTGCATTTTTTGAACTACTAACTATCCATCTGCCATGAATTATGAAAGAGATTAACATAGAACCAACTTTTTACATGTATTGAGAGACATCTGTGTAGCACCATACCTCTGTTGATTTTTTTAGGTTGCTAGAGTGATTTCCCTAGAGGAATAAAACAGTAGTTTGGTCATCACAAGTTAGACAATCACATCAATAATTTGCCCCCATGTTCTAGAGCTACAGACATGCAGACCATTCAAGCTTACTGCTCTAGTGTTCTTTTCTTATTCATCAACTATATTATATCACTATCAATTACAATGAGTGCTGATGTTCATATATATCCATGTCACATTATATGATCATTCATTTTCTGTAAGTGTTCAGGGTCACAGGGGGTCCACAGCCTATGGCCGCAGGGCAGGGAACAGGGTGCTAACCCATTGCAGGGCACACACACACATACCATTCACACTTATGGGCAATTTGGCAACTTCAATTCATCTCAGTAAAGTTGTTTCTGGACTGGGGGGCCGGGGGGGGGGGGGCTAGAATACCTGGAATCCTATGTAGACACAGGGAGAACATGCAAACTCCACACACATGGAACCATAGCAGAGACTAAAGCCCAGGGCCCGGGGGAGTGAAGCAACAACGCTGACCACTGTCCCACCACACTGTCCCACTATGTAATCAATAAACAAAGATTTGTGAGCAAAAATGAAGCACAAATTAGTAAAATATGAAATGAAGCATGAACCCATACTTCATCCATTCATCTGTTGAACTTCCATCTGCTTATCCTACCTGCTCTTGGGGAACCTGTAGAGGGATACACGCTGGACAGGTTGCCAACCCATTGCAGGCCACATAAAAATACTGCTAACAGCCAATTTAGAAGTGTCAAATCACATATGGCTCTGGATTCTGGGAGGATTAAACCACTCGCCTGCAGACTTGACATAGCTGTGCTACCCACTGAGTCACAGTAACATTACTCCATTACAATTTCATTTAAATCCATCCATCCATTTTCTATACCCGCTTATCCTACTGGGTCGTGGGGAATCCGGAGTCAATCCCAGAAGCAATGGGCACAAGGCAGGGAACAACTCAGGATGGGGGGCCAGCCCATTGCAGGGCTCACTCACACATGCACACCTATGGGCAATTTAGTAACTCCAATTAGCCTCAGTATATCTTTAGACTGTGGGGGGAAACCAGACTACATTGGAGAAACCCCCCATGATGACACGGGGAGAACATGCAAACTCCACACATGTAACCCAGGCGGAGACTTGAACCCAAGTCCCAGAGGTGTGAGGCAACGGTGCACCACCATGTCACCACTTCATATAAACCACATCAGCAATTTCATATATAATCCTTTTGAAATGGCAATGTTTCATTAAACTTGCATGAAAAAATTATGCTGAATTCAGAAATTTCAAATATACCTTCTATTATGCAGTTATATAATCAGCCAACCCACTATCACAGGCAGTATTTCTTCATATAGCACATTTAAAAACAGCCCCGGCTGACCAAAGTGCAGTATAATTTGACAAAATGAAACATATCAAATAGAAAAAAAGAAAAAGAAACATAACGTGGTACCACAAAGTAAACAAATCTGACACAGAAATGGATTAAAACAGAAAAAAACAAACAAGTTCATGAACGTTAAGACATAAATATTAATAGTACATAAATAAAAAAACTAATAGCGGCAGAGCCAAACTGGCCCATTAGGTAGAGATACGTAAATTCAGTAATGAGTGGGCTTCAGTACCTCTAATAAGCACCCGGTTACATGCTGGATATTCTGGGAAAATATGGAGCGGCACAAGAAGATTCCACGATAACAAATATGTATACTGCACAAAAGCACAGATCCAACACTCACAACACCCAATCAGTTCAGTGATTTTATTAAAAAGAAATTAAGACATGGAAATCTGATGGTTAAATTCCTTAGGCTTTCTTGGTCACAGATACACATAAACATAAGGTAGGCAGTTGAGAAGACTTCCCGCATTTGTTTCTGGCATGGCTATGTCTTGCCTGTCGGAGCACGACATCTCCTTAGCTGATCAGGTTGTCAATTGTGGACTGTGGAATGTCATCGCAGTGTTCAACTTCTTTGTGAAGTTGTGTGATATTGGTGGAAGCTTGAGCATGTTGTTGTATATCTTTCAATCCAGAGTAGGCAGGCCACATGATCTGTGATCGTGAAGCTGGTTGGACATATTGACAAAAGGTTTAAAAACGTATGAGGGTGCTTTATGCTACAGAAATGGACATTAATGACTCGGAACAAAGCTCTAGTGGACAACGCTGCACCCTGCCATCCATCCTCAACCAAGACTGCACATATTAAAGAGGCATTTTATTGTCTCCATAAAATAACACCTGTGTAGTTATCCTGCTGCTCAATCAATGAATCGATATGCCACATGTATACAGTACATGAATTATTAATAAACTAAAAACAAAATTTAAAACTTTTTTATTGGGCAAAATTTGAAAGGCATACACTTTTTGTGTGCCTACAAAGTCCCAGATTTTTTTCAGTCTGTTGCAAAATGGAGGCAAAACCAAAAGTGCTGTATTTATATTTGGTATGTTTTTTGGTTTACAACAAAGGAAATTCTACCATCTAGTGGTCATTACTGGGAATATCAAGGGGCTCTGTATATCTCAACCTGTGTAAAGCCACAGTATCTATAAATCAGCCAGTTTGGTGCTGTTGTTCAGGCAGTCACCCATAGTCTTAAAAAAAATTAAATGAAGAGCAAAAGACCTTAATAATTCAGGAGATTGAAAGCATTACAAATAGTGATGATAGTTCCAGTGGGTGAGAGAGCAGGAGAATGAAAGATGAGGGTGAACACTGCACTGCATAAACATAAGAAAAGAGGACAAAGGGTGGAGGAGAAAGAATGGGATGAATTTAACAACAGAATAACCAAAACCTGTGAATATGACGAGAGAAAAATGAATGAAGACAGCAGTTAGACAAAGATTAAGTGTAATTCTACGACATCTTAAGTGTGAGGTCTGCATCTTATACTACTGTTACTATGGTTATATTTTTATAGGAAAGATTCGTACTTTTGAAACTCTGATATGACTGACCATAAAACTAACTAATAACTTGTAAATGAGGCACAGTAAGAACACAATGACACAGACAGAGAGACAGCATGGGAGCAGGCGAGAGAAACGAGAGCGTAAGGGAAGCATGGGAAGGGGAGATGGAAGAGGAAAGGACAACAGCTGTCAGATTAATGGCAGCAATGGAAATGAAAGAAAAGGAAAATCACGAGCTACCGGCACCCGTCCGCACCCACACAGTTCGACACCACACCACCCCATGCACCCGTGATTATTTCAAAGTTAAATCCGCACCCGCCTGGGCCAGTTAACATTCCGCCCGTTAGCCGCCCGTACTCGTGATTAAATTACACGCAATTATTTTTTCTATGCACCTCTCAACGTGACAAGCGCTAGGCCTACATGAATTTTGAACTGAAACGAAAAAGTCCGTTTAACACAAAATCAAGTCAGATAGACTAAGCTATCCAAACTGTGACGAGCGTGAAAGAGAGAACAAGACGACACGCTTCAGCAAGGATTCAGACGTGTATGTGGAATGCTTGTCCAGGCGGTTATCTAACGGTGCATTCGTTTTTCTCTCGGACCTCGGAAATTCCGAGTTGAGTGACATCACGTCCGACAATCTCCCGTTCGAGCTACCACATCTCGGAACAAACATGGC
>JAODUD010000039.1:8188534-8200199 GCA_026784285.1 Stomatorhinus walkeri | reverse complement strand
TGTTGTTTGAGTCCAGGTAATCAACCATTTTCTCTTTGATAATAGCCTCCATAACTTTACCAGTTATACAAGTTAGATTGATTGATTAGACTGAGAGAACTTACACATAGGAGGTCACTATGAACTTCAGGAAGCACTTTAGAAGTCACCCAACAATCACCACTGATGGACACCTAGTGGGCACTTATGGTTCTAAAGGTATTAGATGAAGAATCCTGGATCCATCCTCACCAAATCCCATCAACAACTTCAGTTTCTAAGACACCTGAGGAAATGGATGTGAGTGAGGCAACACTTAGCAGTTACTACTGTAGTACCACTGAGAGTAGGCCTATTATTATCAAAAGTATCAGGGAATGGTATGGTGAAGCCATAAAGAAAAAAGTACCGATTTATACTTGTCAGTGGGGCTGTATCCTCAAGAGTCTGCCAATTGTACCCTACTTGTAGATAAATGTACCTTTTAAGGTACAGAAATGGACTCTGAGGAACACTTTGTTATGTTGGGGGGACATTAATTGTACTAGAGCTGTGCTCTTTTTTTTCTTACGATGTGTGAAGAAGGATTGCGATCACAGGAACTTAATTACCCTCCATTGATCAGCTGCACCTTAACCGCTGCTGTTACAAAGTCCAGTCAATAATTCAGGACCCTAGCTACTCCCACCACATAAACCATTCACCATACTGCACTCTGGAATGAGGTTTTGCAACATTAGACACTGACCACCTGACTCAAGAGCATCCTCAAGCTATTTTAAGCCATTCCAGTTTCCAGCTTCTGCAGTTCCCATTACAGGCAAGTTGGTGGCACTTCTTCAGCCACAGACTACATATTGTTCCCTTTTGCCATATTTTTGTATTGTTTTTGCAGTGACTTGCATTGATTTTCACGGCCTTGTATTGTTTTGCGTTATATGTTACACAGTTTTACACCACCTGTATTGTTGCGCACTGTCGTTAAACTTTTATAACGGAGTGAAGCTGAATGGGAAGCATTCTCCTGCCGCTATTTCACATGGTTAATAAAGATCTTTAATTTTGAAGGAACTAAGTTGTATCTTAAAATGTTTCAGGGTCGCACAACTAACATTCTTTGTATTTCGGCTGTATCAACAACGGGAAAACTCGTTCCTGTGTTTAATTTCGCTTACATTAATAGAGTAGTTCCCGACTGTAATATTCATTGTCGCTTAATAGAAAGCATTTGTCAGTTGTCGGGTTGTACTGTGAAAATCAAATCTGAGTCATAATTTTCATGTATACGGGTTGTTCAGACCAGCAGGGAAAAAAGAATGGAATGGGTGTTTTGTCCCGTACGTTCCGCAGACATGTGCAAAGGAGGAATGACTCAATGAATGTCGCCAATACTAGGTATACGGCTGCATGGAGGTTGGAAGACGCTTTTCATTTTCCTGAATGAACGTGATCTAACTGTTTGTGATTGGCTAGCCGGCTTCGTGCACGCCCCTTGCCATTGAAGAATTTCCAGACTCTTGTGCTGACGCACTAGGCCACGCCCCTCCTTTGAAATCTTTCTGTCCGCACGAGGTATCCAAGCTTGGCAGCGCTGGAAGCGCGCGCTGATTGTCTGAGCTGAGCGTTTTCTGCATCATTAAATAATTGGTAGATTGATTTGCTCGTGTGTTTCGCATCATCGTAAGATTTTCGCACGGAATTTGTTATCGGGCAAAGAAGTGCTCGTCAAGGAGTGGTGACGGCTTTCCACAAACAATTTAAGCTGACCAAAGCACAGGTGTGACTTTATGTCTGCATTTTATTCTGAAGTGGTACGTATTGTTAATCCACTGGCGCCGTAATTTTTTTTAAAAATATATATCTGCCATTAAAAATAAAACCACATCTTGTTAATCTCATTATATAAGCCCAATAACTGAGACGTTTTACGATCGTACGTTACAGCAGGTTGGCAGATGTTTACATTCCCTTTATTGAGAAGCTGCATTTTAGTGCGCTATACCAATGATTCAAGCTGCAAAAATCAAAAAGAGCTGTTAATAAACACGAGGGGGGTTAGGGAGAGCGTTAGATATGATTGTCCTTAAATTGACCTTTGTTTTAATATACGATGGGCTATATTACGCAGAGCGATGTCAAATACAGGGGAAAATTGGGTCCAAGACTGAAATTTTGTTATCCTTTTAAAAAACGCTTACCTGTTTTATTTTAGCTCGTATCCCATTTGGAGAACAATTGTTTTGCTGTCCTGGGGGAGTTGGTAATTTACTAATGTAATTACATCTGTAAAAATTCTGCCGAATCATTTAACCCCATAAACGCATCTTTTTCTTCTAGTTCTGGTTCACAGACGGTTTAGTTGTTGAATTTGAGCTCGATTTTCTTATGCACAGTTGAATCGCTGTGAAATCTATTGCATCTGTTTTTCTACCTAATTTACATTCATGTTTTCAGGTCGCTTTTATTAAAACGCACGTGACCAGAGAAATCCAGATTATACCAGTAGATTCTTTTGTGGCTTTGAATCTAACTCATGGTTACATCATACATGTGTGTTTTGGGCATAGAATTGCATACCGGCTGAGCTCCGCTGGCTTGCATCTCACCAGTGCTCCATATAGCTGATTGCTCAAAGGTTATTTTAAACCTCTTGTCTCCAGCGGAATTTTTGTCCACCTCTTCTGTTGTGTTCGGTTTCTGTATTAGTTTTGGAATTATACTTAGTGCTCATTGCTGATTGTCACTTATGACACTGTTTAATATTGACTTTTTTAGCCTATATGTTAATGTGAGACGTACATTAATGGTGTCTTTCCTACATGGTTTTTATAGTGCTTTTTTTCCCATAATAGAGATGCTGTTGATATTTTAGATGCATGCTGGATTTTCTCTCCAAATTGTGTGTGTGTGTGTGTGAGAGAGAGAGAGAGACTTTACATAATTTACTATACTTCCATAAGCTACATCCTATTGGTACAAGTCAATGATAGGCTGCTCTTTAAGGGTGGAGAGAAGTGTCGTCAGTGGAGCGTAAACTGAAGCAGGCCTGTCTGGATGGTGCTGTCTCCTTGCTTCTGGCTGTCCTGACAGTGGGGGGCACTATCCCCATGGATGGCCTCTTAGTGCCATACCACTGGGGTTTGTTGGCAAGATGTAGTAAATACTGCGTGTTAAGAAAATGGTGTTTTGTCTGACATTTTAATCCAGTGGTTCATGTAGAACATCTGCCATGCATTGTAATATTGTAGCAGAATTTGGAAAGCTGAAGTGCAAAGAATATATGGCTGAATTTTGATTTGCTGTAATTCAGCTTGGTCTCTGGGAACTTGTTTTTGCGGGAATCCTGGAGTTTCTAGATTTATCGCTTGAATAATTTGATATGGTTGTCCTGTAGCAGTGTGGGTACTGTGGACAGTACTGGTGTTCTCATGTTAAGCACTATCAGGAATATGGTCATTCACTGATGAAAGTAGCTGTTTAGACATGTAGAAATGGGGGGTGCAACATCAAAGTCCTTGCACTTTTATCCATTTTGTGTGGTTTTTCCTCCCCTTCTGAAATATACCAGGCGGTGTCTTAATAGACCCAAATAAATCATGAATGCCAGTGTAATCGATGTGCAGTGCCCGTGCTGCTATGCTAAACATTGCCATTGGGTCTGTTGGGCTTAATGCTGCCTGTGGCAGTCGTCATTTTGCTTTTCTTTCTTAGGCTCCATCACAATGGACATTCTGGCTTTGAGTGGCTAAATTTCTTGCAATTCTAACATGCCAATCAATACTGGCGAACTTGTTGCGGTCAATGAACAATTGCTGTTAGCAAGGAAAGGAAATACTCGCACTTGTCCTGGGGGAAAAAGTTATTCACATGTATACTGCTGTGCTCCGATTTTGTTTAATTTTATAGCATATTCTATTGTTGGATTGTTTAAAAGGTTCATTTAAATGCTGCTTTCTTGTGTAGTATGTATGCTGACTTAATAGTGAAGTACCCATGTCTACAAAGCCTTCCTTTGACCTGACACCAGTTCAGTTACACTATTGATTCTGACTTGGTTCCCTTTCCAGGGCTCTCTGACAGGCTTGTAAATGTTCCCCATCTGTTACTGAGGCTGTCTGTTCTATGAGCGTCTGTATCCCCATCCTGCCAGAATGACCAGCTGTGTATGTTGCAGAATAGGGAATGGAGAAGAGTATGAAGGATTTGCGTGCAGATTAGAAGGTAGCCAGTGGCCGCATTGTACTGCAGATTACACCTAGTGACCAGATAATCATCCCTCTAAATCCTTGGGGGGGAGGCTCCATACTGTAACCCTAAGTGGAACTGGCTGTAACCCCCCCCCCCCCCTACATGTGAACTCCTTTTGGACTGCTGCTCACTTGCCAGCGCTGAGGATTTCTGAGCTGTGTGTGTTGGTGAAGCAGACGTCTTACTAATCCCGCTCACTCGACTTTCTGTGGCAGCTTCTTATCCCTGGCTGGCAGTGATGACTGAGATGATGAACAGCACTGCCATGGAGGACATGCATCTTGGTGCCAACCAAGACAGGAACTCCTACCAGGTACAGCTGTCCGGGTCACATGGTTTGCTGCAGTGTGTGTGTCTGTTTCAAATGTGCCACAGGTTTGATCCCTATACTGTCCATGTTGCATAGGAAAATAGTTTAATTTGAGGCATGGTTCCTTTAAAAGAATTCTCCTGAAAATTGTTCCAAGATACCCGCTGCATCCTTTTTTGCATCCCTCTCTAATGAAAGAGCCTTCTCTTGTTGCACATGTGGGGGTCTCATGCCCCCACCTGCAGTTTCCATTTTTTGATGTGAAAGGTGCTGATTTTTCTGCTGGTTAGTCTGGTATCTGCGACCGGCACTGCAGTATGGAAATCACTGCCTGAGGCTTTCTGGATTTGACCATACTGTGCCTTTTCAGGCGACACCTTTTAAGGCCTCCACTGCTTTCTCTCTCGCCAGATCTTCCCTGACCCCACAGACTTTGAGCGGTGCTGCAAGCTGCAGGAATGCCTGCCCTCCATCGTGGTGGAGCCCACAGAGGGCGAGGTGGAGAGCGGGGAACTGCGCTGGCCTCCAGAGGACTTTTCGCTTTGCGAGGAGAACGAGAGGAGGGAATGCAATGGTGGGCAGCTGTGCCCTGACTCTCCGCAGTAGAGGAGCTGTATGTTCTCCCCATCTCTCTCCCTCCCTCCTTTCCTCTCTCCTCTCCTGGTGCTTCCTTCAAGGCCCTGCTTCATGCTTCAAAGCACATGGAAACTTCCGGTCCTTTTAACCCTGGCTTGGCATAGGTTCAGACTCTGCCATGCAGTCAAGTTCGTTGTGTATAACAGGTGTGGGATGAAATTAAAACCGCGAACAGGCACATGCACAACTTGCTCTCATTAAATATCAAATAGATGTAACGATTGCATTTGGCTTTAGATGGAAATCCATGTGCTATACAATAGAACATCGGTGTTGGGTTAAGAGGCAAAACATTCAGCCTCTTAGAAGATGTGACCAGAACAGGTTCTTTCCCTAAGCTGTTTCAGGACTACAGCAATCCTGTTCACTGTGAGTAGTGATGTGGCTGAAATGTCGTTGCAGTTTAGACATTGTATTAATGTTGTCACATAGAAATTGGATGCTGTTGTCCTCAACTTGTGTATTTTTCTTCTGAGATGGGAGGGTGGGGGGGAGATGCAAGAATAGTTTACAATGCCCAGAAATTAGTGATGTGCAACCATGCATTTTCATGTGCTGATCTGTATATGTGTATCGTTATTCAAACCCTAAGTGACATACCTCTTTGGAGAAGATGTAGTTGGCTAAGGAAAGTTCTAGAATTCTCACACAATGACTTGGCCAAGGTTAAGATCCACTAAAAGTGGCCCAAACTAACATGACCTGAACTGGGCTTCAGTCCTTCAAATTGTGATGTAGAATTAATAGATGCTGTCTTGTCTGCCTTTTTTCTTGCTGTGTCTTTTGAGGCTGTAGTTTTGATAGTGTTACTGTTCTGCCAGTAGTTGGTGCATTATTTTGTACAGCTCAGGGAGATGCCTTTTTATTTTCCACTGTTTTGTATTTCTGCTCCTTTTGTGGAAACTGGTTTTGTGTTTTCCCACATCAATAAACCCATCAGTGGTGTATTCTCTCTTGGCCCCATCACAGATATAGAAAATACATCCTTCCCTCTTGAGTTACACCTGTAGAAGCATGAAGGCAGCGTGTGGGTCCATGACCAGCAGAGTAATCCTGTTAGTGTAAGGGCCCTCTATGTATGTGTGTCTAAGAGCTGGATGGGGTATAGAAAACCACAGAATGCCTGAGTAACCGTACAAATTAACTAGTCTTAACCCTCATGCCTGCTAAAGAAAAGTGGAAACTAGAGTCTCCCAAAAGCATAACAGAGCTCCTGCATCTTGCCCTGTTTCACATCTGTTTGGCTGAACAGCTCAGCAGGAGTCCCATGATGAAGAGGCTTATTACAGCATGAATCGGGAGGCCTCTCCGGGGCAGATAGGCTGCTTTGGGGGCCTGAAGATCTGGAGGAAACATCCTGATCTCTTCCCAGCCATGTTGGATACACATGGAGACCTCAAACAGCAAAAACATTAGGTCAGCACATCAGAAAGCGGCTTATTGCTGGGTTTTACCTGCCAGGTGCATGCATCTCTCCATTTTTACCAGATGCTATAATGTGAGACCTTCCAATATCTAACAGTTTTATACATCTTTCATAAATATTGTTCTAGCATGAATCTGAACTTCATTACATTTACTGGTAGTCTCAGTATAAAGACTATTTTATTTGTGTGTATGCAGGATGGTATTGGCTGTGCCAAGCACATGAATAAGTCTTGCTTTTGTGGTCCAGAGAACGAAGTCATTATTCCCTCGCCCTTCCCGACATTCTTTCCGATGGAAAGAATCCACCATTGATCCTGGCCTGTCAGCACGGTACACACACACACACACACGTTGCAGCCATCCAAGCCACCCCACCTCCCAAAACCAGGCCTGCTCCTACCTCTTCACTCTCTCTCATACTCTCGCCACCTTTTTTTTAGACATCCTACAAAACCCAATTTAAACCTTTTGTGTTAATGTGACAAGCCTGTGTGTGTCTGGACGCGCTGCTACACACTGACCAAAACAACATGCTGTTCAGGGCTAAATCACTAATCCTACCGGCTTCTGGACTGTTTAACTGCAGCATTCCGTAATGCCTCCCAAACGTCGACACACAGCTTAGCCTGAAACGCTCAGAAAGGCATATTCAAGTGCCAGATATCATGTCCATAATTAAAAGACAATATATAAATACACAGATAGAGCCCTAAGGTAATTACAAAAGCATGGTATTTCTTATTATTGTGTGGTGAAAATTGCAAACAAATAAAATGGAAATGACCTACAGACTGAATGTTATTCTGCAGGCTTCAGGACTTGTGCGCAACACAAGTTCATTACTGTGTTCTTTAATTGTACACCGCATCATTCAGATGAGAACAAGTGGTGTGTTTTTAAAGCCCACTTTAGAGATATCACCCCCTAGTGACAGTGCAAGTTCCATGATTTGTGAGTAGGAACCATAGATAGTGATGCAGGAGAGGTGGTTAGACAGGTGCTGTGTTAGCCAGGAGCTGTGTTAGCCAGGAGGGCTGCACTGTGCTCCATGATCATTCCCTGTTTGTTTCCTGATTTGTAAATTTAATTTCTGACTCTTTTTTTTTTTTTTAGTGAAATAGAAGATGTGGAATAAGCTGGATATCTGTGTGCAAGTCTACAGTTCACCTCAGCATATATCATCAGCTCATATACCCATCAGCTGCTAACATGTGCTAATTGCATCTTGTTAGAAAATGTATATGTGTGTGTGTGTGTGTGTTTTAAAGGCTAATATCTATTTGTGATGTTACTTTATAATTGGCATTTATATTACCTAATTGAAGCAACTGACTCAATTCATTCTAACTAGTTTGTTTTGCAGAATCATTCCGCAATAATTACATATTTATGTCAAGAATCATTCTTGTCTTCATATTCTGGGGTAATGTTAAAATCTGCTGGTATTTGAAAATGTGCCTGTGAAAATAAAGCAATGTGGGAGCTTTGTGGTTTCAGTTCTATGAGTTTTAAAACTTGTTCAAAATTCTAATAAGATGATGAGATGGGTAGAGGACCGACAGGTGACGCAAGGTCCCCATGGCAACGTAGTTGCCTAGTGACATGGCTATTATCTTTATTTCACACCAATAAATTGAGAAGTCAGTTCGTGGCACGGGAAAGGGAGTGCGTGTCTCACTTTCTAGAAAGGGCTTCACTAACTTTATTATTTAATGTTAAACCGCTGTACCTGGCAAAGGTGTAGATGGTAATCCAGTGTGATGTTATATGATTATGCAGGTCCCTAAAATCCGGACTGGGAAATATTGGCGTACAGTGGTAGCCTGTAAACCATGCAAGTTGCTTTTGTAAATGAGGCAGCATGTTCACAACCATGTGCTATTTCTTTAACAGCCCTTAACAGGTATCTTGTCCAACCCAGAAGCCCAAAACCCCCAATAGTTGGGAAACAGAGGGGACACAGTAGGTCACACACATGATAATATTTACAAAGTGGACGGGGGCAGGTGAGGATCGGACAAGGTTCACATACAACACCGGAAATGCATGCATAGCAATCGGGGACACGACACGACTCTTCACAACAATTTACAAAGAAGGGCTATTTACATATCAAGCAGAGGATGTCAGGAGTATTCAAATGAGCTCCGCTACTCAGAAGCCATCTCGGCAACACTGCAATATGTTATTCAGATAATTAGTGTAATTATCTTTCTTTTTTTATTTACGTTTCATTGTCTCCTGCAAACTGAATTAGCACTTACAGATAAAAACATCTTCTGATATGTAACAAAGATTTGAGGGAGCAAAAACCTACAGTGAATTATGGGTCTCTAAGGACTGGACTGGGAAAAAAACTACTGTACATCTTTATATATTTGGATATTTGTTTGTAGGAAATCAACTCCTATTACATTTCTTGGGTACAACCGCAGGAGCAATTCAGGAAAATGAACCAGAATTATTTTGGTTAGCGGTTATAACACCTACTGCCTTTGCTGCTAGTTAGTTTTCAGTTTTCGTGTCATCAGAACCATTAAAGTTAATACATCTGACACCTGCTATTGGTACAAATAACAATAAAATAACGTTAATTTCTAATCCTCACCCAGCAGCCATTCATGGGACTCAGTATTATTTCAGGTGGTTAGCTCTTGATAATCCTGTCAAGGAATTCTTTAACCCAGTTTCATTGTTTGTGGAGAAAATAACAGATACATCATATTACAGAGAGAATAAGAACAAAAGGGAGAGCAAGGAAATAAAAATAATGGGAAAAAAATGAAAAAAACAGAGAGGAGAAATTCTGCAGCTCATCCAAGCCTCACCAGTCTGTCCGTTAAGTAGTTTGACATCCTGATTTTCACAAGCTCCAGATGTCTCTGGGTCATCAAAGCGGCTTGTCCTTCACTTTTTAAACCAATCATATTCTGCATTGTATGACATCGCCACATTGTTTTTTTTTTCATTTTCAAACCCCAGCCTTCCGGCCAACAAGCTATGGGCAGTGTGTGACTCAGGGAGCTCAGTCTCTGTGCCTCTGATTGGAAGGTTGGCGGAGATTGGTGGATTGATTGGTGGAGCCTGGCCTCTGCAGATTAACCGCATGTCCATGGGCCCTCGAGCAAGGTCCTCAGCCCCCAGCTTATTATTATCATCATCATCACCACGAAATAAAGACACGCCCATACATTGCTCCATACATTGCAGGGAGGCAGTGTTTTGTATCTATGACATGTCCCTTAAGAAAATGTGATGATAATGAAGGCTGTGATTGGTTAAATAAGTGCAAAGGAAGTCCCTCCCATGCTGACCCAGGGAAAATCCGGATGGATACGTGTGCTGAACGTGGAAAAATCAAAATGTGCTTAAGGAGTGACAGGTTGATTGTTTACCTTAACGTAATGTTTGTTTAGTGCGAACCCCTATGGCTGAGAGCCATTCATCCTTACACCTTGTATTACAGCCCAGTCCAGGGTCACCATGACCCTGAATGTCACAGGGACACTCAGGGTAGCATGCAGGTCCATCACAGGACACGCTCACATCATAAAGGCAATTTAAAGAAACCATTGCTGTAGGTGTGAAGCCACTCCCACCTCGTACCTAGTCTTCCAGCCCCCACAGAAGTGAGAATATTTTATAGGGAAATGCCATATTCCTGAATTTAGAGGTGTATTGCTTCTACCTTTACTCTATCTGCTGTGACTATTGCCATAACCAAACGTGAAAATGAGAGAGACGTGAAATTAAAGGTAAAACGAACGGAGATGGTGGAAGACAGAGAGGAGAAAAGCAGAGTCAGTGGACTAAAAAAAACAGACCACAAAAGGAGGCGAGAATGTCTGCCCCCTAACTGCTTTGATACAGTGCAGGCTACAGTGTGAAGGTGCAGTGACCATCACAGCTGGAAGGTCTGCCCCCTAACTGCTTTGATACAGTGCAGGCTACAGTGTGAAGATGCAGTGACCATCACAGCTGGAAGGTCTGCCCCCTAACTGCTTTGATACAGTGCAGGCTACAGTGTGAAGATGCAGTGGCCATCTCAGCTGGAAGGTCTGCCCCCTAACTGCTTTGATACAGTGCAGGCTACAGTGTGAAGATGCAGTGGCCGTCTCAGCTGGAAGGTCTGCCCCCTAACTGCTTTGATACTGTGCAGGCTACAGTGTGAAAATGCAGTGGCCATCACAGCTGGAAGGTCTGCCCCCTAACTGCTTTTATACTGTGCAGGCTACAGTGTGAAAATGCAGTGGCAGTCTCAGCTGGAAGGTCTGCCCCACTGTGACCTGCAAGGCAGCATTTCAGCAGCAACTCCCTGCTTATCTGTTCCAACAATGAGTGGCCTACTAATGACAGTCACTGTTTGAGAACTATAATTATTATCAGCTCCCGGTCTATAAATATATTTCCTCAGCCCACCCATATATGCATACGGATGGACCGCATCCACCTTTATTATGCTAATGGGGTAATTACATGCCTGAGCTGCCTCCCCACTAATGGAATATTTCTAGAGAGTGAACACATACAGTGTTCCCATCCATGAAGCCCCTGCCGTCTTACACCTCTTCTTCTTTTCCAGTGTACCTTGTTGCTCTTGTTTGCATCCTTCTCTTTCCATCTCTGCCATCTATCCTTCTCTTCCTTTACACCTTTCCTTAGCTTCAGCTTACTCCCTCCTAGTGACCTTTCTTGTCTTTTTGCTGTTATCTTTTTGTACTGTTTTAATAGTTAATGGAGAACGACGAATGTAGAAATACAGTGTCACCTTGTGTTCAGGCTGGGTAACTACAACATATATCCATTCAACCGTCCATCAACCTTCTAACTAGTTATGCTGGTTGGGGTTACGGGGTATATTGAAAATCTATTTGCTAAAATATAATAAATTTATAATTAAATAAGAACTGCCATTTTTTATGGTTTCAGCTATGCAAGTGGAGAATTGTATTCTTAGTGGTCAATATACAGGGTGGGCCATTTACAGTATATGGATACACCTTAATAATCCAACACAATGGGCAGCACATTGAACACATTTAACAAGTGGTCAGAAACTTGTAA
>JAODUD010000039.1:8124463-8142335 GCA_026784285.1 Stomatorhinus walkeri | reverse complement strand
GACCTCTGTCATCATTTTAAGTGGGAGAACTTGCACAATCGGTGGCTGACTAAATACTTTTTTGCCCCACTGTACGTTACTAAGGAACAGTAATGTCAACATTTGCTTGACACTGGAGAGGCTGCACCTTTAAAATTGTGTTGCTGTGGAAACAACAATGATAATAAAGCACCTGAATCTGACTTTGAATCCAGAAATGGCCAGAAACCCCATTCTTCCTGCTGCCATCACTTTTGTTGTCCGTTGAACTGCCTGCTTCTGTCTTTTAGCCAAATCCCTGCCCAAGTACAGACCCTCATCCAAGAGATGAAGGGCAGCAAGGTGAGCCCAGCGTGAGAGCAAAAAAAGCCTCTCATATTGCCAGTGTAACAATCTGTATGCCAGCGTCTCTAATCTTATCGCACTGTTTCATGCATAAAGGATGTTGACTTTGAAAATGACTGGAAGCTGGTTACGCTCTTCATTGGGGCCAATGACCTCTGTCAGTACTGTATGGATCGGGTGAGTGTCAGACAGACGGGATATAGTACTGTATGGTTTGAGTGGGTTAGGATGTTGTTAAAAGGTCACTGGCCCAAATACTATGGTTGGCAGGGCCCCTGAGGAAGGCCCCAAACCCCAATCACTCTAGGGGCTGACCGATAGGTCCAGCTTTCTCAAAAATGTTGCTTTTGGGTAAAAGTGTCTGCTAAATAAATGTATTTCTATATATGACCTTCAATCACACACAGAGCAGATTAGATACATATATGTGGACTTTGCACTGACTCAAACTTAATTGCAGTTAACAATCCCTAACCCTGAACTACTAAAATGTCAAATTTAAAATGTAGTGAAATACATGCATCAGGTGTTTGACGCCACGGTATATATACTCATCTTCAGACACATAACATTATTGTTGCAGCATGGCATGGCGCAGGCCGTAAAGTGAGGGCGATGATCCACTATCCACTTACGGCTCTGAGACAACAAGGGCTTATTGAATACATCTAAAAAACACACTGGGGAATATACCAAAACAAAAGGACCATGCAGGGTCATGATATCCCCACAACATCTTTCCATATTTACGGAGTCCTTGAAGGGGCCTGTGCAAAAAAATTAAAATGCTCTTACTTTCTCGTGTGCAGGAGACAATTTCGTGTGCGCACACAAAAGTAACATCATATTATTTTTTTTTTGCACAGGGGTCTCTATACATATTCTTTTCATAATATGTGCAAATATTTTCTTCAAATTAGTCAACAAATGCAAAATAACATAATTGACACACTATGAGCAGATCTTTTTATCTGCATGTTTGTGATTGTATATTATAATGGTTTTTGACATGAAATGTTGGTAACTGTAATGCCCTTCATTTACCATCAGGAAAACCTTTCACCTCAAAACTACAGTCACCACCTGATGCAGAGTCTAGACCTGCTCTACCAAGAAGTGAGTCATTGAGCATATTGGCTGTATCGAGGCAGATATTCTGACTATAGTGTTGAGCTCTGCTGCGCACTATGATCGTTTCAGGGGAATATGCACTCAGTGTGCTGCTTAAGGACACACAATTTCCCCCTCAAGAAAAGCTGTCACTGTATCATTGAGCTGAGCATTGTATCTCTCTCCCCCTTGTGGTCACTGTCAGGTACCGCGTGTGATGGTAAATATTCTGGAGATTCTGCAAATCGATGGCCTTCGGAGGATCAAAAAGGACACACTGGGCTGTTCTCTGCTACAAAGGTTATTCCATCTATTTGTAGCTACCTACCCATTTCTGTGTTCTTGTCCTCCTGATTCACGGGGCTGTCTCTGTTTCCAACTGCCTAGATGTGAAATATATCTTTGTCACAGGAATCTGTGTCCGTGTATGCTGAATCCCAGTGAAGATTCCCTAGAGCTGAGTGAAATGAGGAGAATAAACCAGGAATATCAGGTGAGTATTTAACTGATTCGGATGCAGATAATATTTTGGTCATGAATTTGATTGGCTGATTTCTGCTTCTAAAGTAACTAAAAACCACGGTTCTTTTGAGGAAACTTTTCAGATAATAGGCAAAAAAGGTAGAGTTGTTAGCCAGGGGCTAATGTGAGATGTCTAGCAATGTGGAGATGGAAATATAGAGGACTTTGTTTTAAAGGGTTCATTCTATGCCTACATGCTGTATCTTGCCATTTTTCTCTTCAGGCGGAGACGGCGCGCCTTGTCTCCGGGGGGCGCTATGACGGCCGGGAAGACTTTGCTGTAGTAACCCAGCCATACTTCCGAAATTCCATAATCCCCCTGAGCCCGGTGAGTCTGCCCTCTCCCCAACAGTGCAGCACGCAGTCACACATGCTACTAACTACAGTATGTGCAGATGGACACGCTTTCAGCAGTAGGACACACAAAGACTGATATGTGGCTGCACTGCACAAAACTCTTGGCAGGATGGTGGACCGGATCTGAGCTACTTCTCAGTGGACTGTTTCCACTTCAGTGAACGGGCCCAGGCAGAGATGGCCATCGCTCTCTGGAACAACATGGTGAGGGTTGAAGGATGATGCTGCCACGTACGGATGTTGGATGCAGCTGTGCTGCGTAGTTGTGGTACATTTCACAGGCAGGGTGCAGCCACATGGAAAGCTGACTGTTACCATGCCGATGTCATTACAGCTGGAACCTGTGGGGAGGAAGCAGGTGTACAACAACTTCACACACGACCGTAACAAGATCAAATGTCCTTCAGAGGTCTGTTACACCAAATGGTGCTGACAATGGACGATGACAATAAAACCCAAAAATTATGTAATCTTTATCGTAGTATATGCATTTATCTCATTGTATGTATATAGATATGTAGTTTGACAGAGGCTTCTTGTCAGGGCTTCATGTAATGTTACTGGGCTGTTTCCTTCTGTCAGGCCCAGCCCTACATCTACACCAGGTTGAACAGCTTCTTCAGTCCCCCAAGCTCTCCAGTGCCCACCACCGGCACGTCCGCCGCCGCCCCCTCCTCTGTATGCCCGTCCACCTGGCCCGCCTGGGCCTTTGGGCTGGTCGGCGTGGTCGGTTTGCTGATTGGCTGGGGCTTCACCTGGCTCACCATTTCCTGCAAACAGCGGAAGGACTTGAAGAAGAGGAGTCAGGCAGAAATGAAAGGAAGTGAACTGTAACACAGATGGTTGATAGATGGCTGTGCCTGGTCCTGAAGTAAACATGGAATGGAAAAAAGGGATTTTCTCATTCTTTCTTACAAAAACAGAAAGGGAGAGGCTCTCAGATAGTGAGGGCAAACCCCCACCCCCCTCCCCTTTGCATTAACATCCCTTAGAGTTTTGTAGATTAGTTTTTTCACAATTGAATTGGAAAACTTTTATGCTCCATGTTTTAAAAATAATTATCTTGTAAATATATGAAATTTGTACTACTTCAAATAAAACATGTCATGTTTTGTAAACTGTGTTTTAATCAGCATTACTGGTATTGATCATTTCACGAATAGAAGGGATTCCAGAGGTCCATGAGATACAAGGCAGGAGCCAGTCCAAGGGCCCATACACATCGTCACGAATCATGGGCAGTAGAGATCCCGCCTAAGGCATCTCTTACTGGGGAAGTTCTATAAAACTCTTTCAGCATTTAGTCACATCCAAAAATGGCAGAGAGATGTCAAGTATCTATCATAAATATTACAATTAAGAAAGTAAAATACGATTTAGATCACTATATTGTCACCAAATAAGGTTTTTATATATTGTAAACGAATGGGATGTCTTTCAGACAAATATTAGACCTATATTTCTTTATCATTTTATTAGTGTTTCGAAGATTTTTTGTCTTCAATAATATAGGTTCACTTTTGCACTTTTACATACGAAGGGAAAAAATTCATAAAACATAACCATGATTTAAATAAAATGAGGGAATTAATTGGTATGTAGGTAGGTAATGTATAAGTAATATATAGATATATATATATAATTTTTATCATTATGTCATGATGGGAGACGTCTGTAGATGGGGAAGTTGCCAAAGCTATAAATTACGCATCTATTACTGATTGGTTAAGAGAGATAACCAATCAGAGTGCAGAGGAGGTGGGTCCAAGCAACTAGAGGAGCTGAAGCAACCAATTAGATGTCTTGGTCACTCCTTCACTAGTTGCTTGGACCCACCTCTTCTACAATCTGATTGGTTATCTCTAGACCAATCAATTTTCTCTCTGCCCTCAGACCATTTCTGTGTAAGTAAAACTCCCACAAGCATAATTCAAGTGTCAGAAGCTGCACAAAGCCTTATAAATGTACTAATTCAGCTCTGCATATCCCAGTTCAAGTTTTGCCCGCACAACAATCGATACCTTAGCGAATAGTCTTAAGAGTGTTTTGCCTGAATTGCCAGTTAGACTATCTGTGTTCGGTGACAAACTGTGTGTGTCTTTGAAAGTAAGTGTGGACATTAGCAAAATTCAGTGACAAACTAAGTTTACTTGTAGGTTAACAGTGTAAGATACAGCATTTAAACTTAGCAGAGGTCAGCGCTGCCCTGCTAGTTTCTCTTTCTGCTCCTTCACAGAGCACAAACCCATCCACTCTCACACACATCTACAGACTAATGCAGGCGCACATTGGAATGCTTATTAACACCTTGAAAGGAAAACTGCTTCATGACTTGACAGACAGCACCTGAACAACACACCATCCTCAACCAGCATGGTAGTGCTGTCCTGGTGCTCACCAACAAGCCTTGCTGCGGTAGACGCCTTCCAAGTTTGCTCACTCTGCATATGTCTTAAGTGATAACTCACGTGCTATTTGTTATACATACAGTATGTGTGGGATTTAAATTAATTAAGCCAGTACAATAACGTAAAGTGATGTTTGTTTATTCAAAGAACTTCTTCAGAGGCTACTTTGTACATTTTCCCACGTCAAGCAAAGACTGCCTCTAGATGTGGACTATATGCAATTTGTTATCAACCAGGACATGATTATTTTAAGGTCAGTTTTGGGCCAGGGTGAGTTGTCACAGGATGTGGTTCAGGCTTTGACTGAACTTTCAACACTTGTCAATATAGAGGACAGCTGTAATTTGATCCGTAGTCAGGTACCAGTGCAGAAAGGGAAAATGAGATAGGCAAAGAAAATTGTCTTGTCAGCAAATTCAAAGCCCGATAGAAGTGTAATTTCCAGTGTCATGCCACCACCAACACTGTTAAATTATACTCGACATTCTGGCAAACAGTTATTAATGAACACAATACACATTGAAAGTATAACTGTGAGCTGGACATTGTAAGAAGTGTAAAATTCAAGAAGACAAGGCAGTAGCACAAAGGTAGTTAGTGTTGGCTCTATGCTTGATATCCAGCTTTGGCAAATTCTTCACCTACAGGCTTCCTTTATTAATTCATTCACTCATTTTATTTAAATCATGGTCATATTTTATTAATTTGCTTTCATGATGTATTGTAACGAGGGAACATTTCACTACATATTCTAATGCATCATTTTAATTGAGGGCACTAGACATCTGTTTGTATGGACAGAGGTAGTTTAAGTTTTTTTTATTATATTAAGAACAAGGGGATTAAAAGTATGGTAAATAGCATATGTGACTGTGCTGGCATGACAGACCGTCCACATTCCCATGCAGCTTCCTGGGACGATGTTGGACTTCAAATTCGAACTCCACTAGCACCTCTAACCAGCAGGCCAGCTGTCCCTCCGGGCTGCGGAAGTTTAGGAGCATGTGGTCCATCTGCAACCAGAACCAGCAGCCACAGAGGTAGGGGCAGAAGTGTTTGCACGCCATTAGTTGCGCTCCTGTCTGGTAGGTGTCCGACTGAAGTACACAACCACATGCTGACCTCCGGGTCCTGCCTTGCAACAGCATGGCGCCCAGCCCCTCATTACTAGCGTCTGTGTCCAAGATGAAGGGAAGACATGGGTCTGGGTAAGCTAAGGTTCCAGATTGCCCTGGCAAACTCAGAGGTGTGGACCAGTAGATCATCAAGATTATCGGTTTTGGGGGACATGGGACAGGACATGCTCCATGAGCCTCTCAAACGTGGTCGGGGCATTGCACAAGTCGAACGGCATCGACTGGAAGTTCCTTAGATTGCGCCCGATGGATGAAAGCGCTCTTAGGGTAAGCCTCCGGACCCAGTTTGACTTGCCAGTAGCTAGCTCTAGGGTACTGAACCACGTGGACTCAGCGATGTAGTCTAGTGTGTCATTGATCCGTGGCAGCGGATAGGAGTCTTTCCTTAAGCTAGTCCTGTTGCTCTGTCATCAGGCCCTGGTTGCTATGCTGCCACATCTCCCATACAACTCACACCGTCTTGGGAGACAACACTGCTGCAATGTTACCCTGATCGGGGCAGGGGTTAAGGCTGTGTCACAGATGGTCTCTCCCGGGGTGCTGCCTGCTGCTCTCTTCCTACTTTGAGTGACCTCTTCACCCTGTGATGGGTGGTCACCACTGTCGCGCATCTGTGCCCAAGTGCTGCTCCCAACACATCAATAGTGGGCCCTAGTTGAGTTTGCAGGTCCAGACTAATGATGCAGGGGTCAGTGATGTCATCGAGCCAGACTTTCTGCACCACTGTGTGTCCATCCAACCAAACGCGCAGCTGCCTCTTCCCCCTCATGGCCATGTGCTTGCCAGTCAGTAACGTCAACCACACATTGGTCATCTCCCAGCCAGCCAGCACAGCCCTACCAGTACCTGGTAGCATTTCCAGGCAGATCAGGGTGATGGTGGACCCTGTGTCTTGTCCACCAGGCAGTCAACATACAGGGCAGTAGCCTCGTCAAGTCACCCCGCTCTGGGTGCAGCTGTTGGGGTCGGTCTAGCGTGTTTTATTCCGGCAGTTGTTTGTGACATGGGCGAGGTGCTGGAGCAGGGCAGTCACAGGCGAAGTGCCCAACCTCTCCGCAGCGGTAGCGGGGAGCAGCCGCTGTCAGGCAGCGTCTCTGCTGTGACTCTGCATGGATCGCATGCACAATCTGTCCCTCTACGCTGTCGGAGCCCCCAGGGGCACAGATACAGGTTTGGAATGGGGTGGCTGCCGGGGACAGAATTTGCACGGCCCACTCCACCTCCTCCAGGGCCTTGGTGAGCATGGCTGGCACCCACAATTAGATATGCTGGTGGAGCCACCTTTGTGTTAGTACCTGGAAATAAGCTTGCTGAGCCAGCTCTTCCTCTGCAGTACCGGGGAAGCCCGGGCAGCTCTTCTGTGCAAGGTTGCGGAGGTCCGCCTCATGGCTGAGCCTTTGCCAGTTCTGCCCTCTCCACCTCCACAGACCGCTGCCAGACAAACCACAGCTGCAGCGCCTCCTCCAGGGCAGCAAGATTTTGCTGATCATCAGGGGCCAGGCTGAGAAGAGCCTGAAGTGCGTTCCCCTATAGTGCCAATGCCAAGTGGACTGATACCACTCCCCTCTCAATGATACCAGCCCCTCTCAGTGATACCACACCCCTCTCAGTAATACGACGCCCCTCTCATTGACACCACATCTCCTCTCTCAGTGATACCACTCCCCTCTCAGTGATACCACACCTCCTCTCTCAGTGATACCACTCCCCTCTCAGTGATACCACACCTCCTCTCTCAGTGGTACCACTCCCCTCTCAGTGATACCACACCCCTCTCTCAGTGATACTACGCCCCTCTCAGTGATACCACACCTCTCTCTCAGTGATACCACGCCCCTCTCAGTGATACCACACCTCTTTCTCAGTGATACCACACCCCTCTCTCAGTGATACTACACCCCTCTCAGTTATGCCACGCTCCTACGGCAAAAGTCTGAAACTGGAAAAATGATTTGAAAGTGACAAAAAAAGATATGAATGTGAAAAAATTCTGAAGCCGAAAAAAGGATCTGAATCATAAAACAAAAATCTGCAACTAAAACAATAATACCTTAAATATCAAAATATATATGAAAGTGAAAAATTTAAATAATATATTTCTTTTTGTTTAATCCAGAATTGAATGTATATTTAAACTAAAAAAAACTTCCATACACTTGTTTTTGGTTTGAATATATACTTGTAGTTCTTAAAGTTCAACATTAAAATTTGAACTTTCAGTTCCAATTCTCTATTCTTTTTTAAGATTAACAAAACTGTTGGTCCCGATTGAACTCATTTGAAATCCATTTAAATAACTACACATTTTCCCTTAAGACGAATAATTAGCAGCGGTTCAAAAAAAGGTATAGCTATTTTATCTGTGTTCTTTCCGCCCCCTGGTGGTGAAGCTGAAGCGGGCCAATCCCACTTAAGCGCAAGATCATGGCGGAGGGTGAATTGAACGTGGATAGCCTCATCTCTCGGCTCTTGGAGGGTAAGCTACAACAAGTGAATTTTCGCGGTCTTTTTATTTCTTGTAAACAGACTGCGTGTTTTATATTTATGTGTCAATGAAATGAAAGGCGGTGTAGGACTGTGCCAAAAACTGGGGCGCATTCCTTTCTTGTTGACGCTGTTTGACGTTAATACGACTCTCCATCCCATAATGGGAATAGACGTGTAAGTTAGCTGGTTTGCAGTGCGTGTGTTGTACTGCTCTCCAGAACTCGCTTGCATTACCCGATCGACTGATCGCTTAATCTCCATAGCATTGTTTTTGGCTGGCTAGTTAATGCCACATCGGTCTGGAGTCTGGAGCCTCTCTGATACTCATTTGCTGTGCTTGTGTTGTGAGATTACTTAGACTTGCATACGCAGACGCTGGTCACCAGTTCTGTGGTCACTGATGACAATTATTATAACGTTTATATTAGAAACGCATGATTTAGCAAATACAAATGCGTACTTGACTGGCAACATTTGATCTTAACCAGTGAAGTTAATAAAAGCGGAAAAACCCAATTTAATTACTCCGAACCCTGCAATTAGGTGCAATGTATTTACTATGACACCTGTCCGTCGACCATCTGTCTTCTTGACAATCTTCCACAATCCGTAATGTATAATGCAATCATACATATAAAACGGTATGCAGTTTGTATCTTTATAAATTACATGTAAAATGTTCATTAAAATGTCAGCAGATACAGAATTTCTGGGCTTGGACGCCAATTAATTTTTTTAAAATTATTTTTAGATTACGAATTAAATGTAAAACGTACCAAAGCGCTGCTATTTATACCATTATAGAATTTGGACCAAAATTCAGTGCATAATCAGGAAAACTTCAGTTTATTTGAAAATACTTACGATGACAACAATCTTTGAATTGTGATCTTTTCATGCCGGAAATGGCATAAGTGAAATGAGCCAAATAAGCTAAATATAAGCATAAGTGATCATGTGTTAATATACGTTTGCTTTAAACTCTTGTAAAAAATCTTGTAGATTTTTTTTTAAAGACTACAGTTGCAAAGATGCTTATTTTGAAACTGGAATTCGATGTTTTTGAAAACCCGTTGGTTTTTATTTCATCGCACACCGTATGTTGGTGCTGTTATTCATTGTGATACCGATACTGTGGTTTTATTAAATATATTTGTGACGTTGTTGGTATCGTTATTATTATTATTATTATTATTGCGTAGTTCCTTTGTAGATGCTTCCATCCGCAAAATTGGGGCATGCCAAGGGTCAATGAGCATGTATATTTTAAGATTAGACTGGTTAACTGAAGTGCTGCAGCCCACCCTCACCCACATTAATATCCCTTGACTTGGTTTCTGTGCCTGCACTCCCCCGAGAGGCATTTTGGACCTTTGCTTTGCACTTTTTGCGCGTCTTTAATGGCCAGGCAATCAAGATGGAGGTGGTGGGTCGCAGGCAGAGTGATCATCTTACTGTGGGGCACTTCAGCAAAGTCCTTAACCAAGAAAACTGATCCTGGGGTGTCAGGTAAATGGCTGACCCCGCACCATGGCTGACCCCAAAGGCTTGCTGTCACCTCTACATGTCCGCAGAAGCAGATTGGTTATTTCTATGGCCCTATAAAAAGTCACGTCTGTGTATGTAGAGTTGACTGTATCCTCGTCAGGTTTTCATTGTTATTGGTGAAGAAACTGATCAGCAAGTCTTCAGTTAGGGACTTTGATTTTTCTTTTTTTTTTGTGGCACCGCAGGGATATAATCACTTCGAAGATGCATGTAGCGTTACCTTTAGCTAGCAAGCAGAGATGCAAGATAATAGCTAGCTAGTCGGTAAGCAGAACATACTGCTGCTGCTTCTCATAAAAATGAATGCCTTCGTTTAGTATTTTGTGTAATGACTGTCTGTGGCCAGCAGGGGGCATGGTTTGAATGATGGTAAACACTCATACTGGAAGTTTGTCTCAAAGGCAATGAGGATAGGATATGTGAAAATGTAATATTTGTATGTTCTTATTCAGACGACAGTACAGTATTTGGGATGGTTAAGGTCACGTGGCCTGTGTTTGTAATTTTCGGTAGTGAGTTATTGCAGTTCTGCCGTTTTGGTACAGGAGGGTTTTAGACTTGCTCAGGGTACAACCCAGAAATGCCTCTGTGACATCATGAGCTTCTGTCCTGTGACGCTGGCACTATTGCATGTGTTAGAAGCAGAGCCACTAGCCTGTGAACTTTGTACGTCATATAGATGAAGATAATGATGATAACTGCTTGTGCATCAGTGCGGGGATGCCGTCCAGGGAAGATCGTCCAGATGACGGAGGCAGAGGTGAGGGGCCTGTGCATCAAGTCCAGGGAGATCTTCCTGAGCCAACCCATCCTGCTCGAGCTAGAGGCTCCCTTAAAGATCTGTGGTGAGACTCTGCTTTCCTCCTCCTCTCCTGCTTCACTTTTTCCTGTCCTCAGTGCCTCCTGCCTTCTTTTCTAATGCATTCAAGACGGTTCTGTAGACATGCATCACAGGTCACTGTCAGTTTGCAGTTAGTCTCATTTGCAGACCCTGTACTCAACACACTGTTATTCAAGTCTTATACACCGCTAAAGCAGTAGTGCTAACGCCTGGTTTGAATCCCTGACCAGCAAGGCACCACTGAGGTACCCTGATCAAGGTACTGCCCCCCGGGTGCTGAATTAGCTGCCCCCTGCTATGTCACAGTATCACAAATGGGTTAAATGCGGAGGACACATTTCATTGTTGTGTGCTGTGGTGTGTCAACAATGATCACTGATCACTAAATTCTTAATTCTTCAGAGTAAAGATGAGATGAATGATCTTTGTGCTGATTGATTATGATTTAAACATGTAGGTCCATGTGTCTATAACCTGCTCACAGAATGAGTCTCTGTTCATATGTTTGCCATATAATTTATTCAGTTTATTTTTACATTTTTGTCTGCTTTTGTGCAAATTGACATACGGCTGACGCAAACAGCAAATGTACCAACACGGCTGTAAAGTAGGCGATTAGGCATGAGTGCAGCTAGGCTGAGCTTCCAGCGAATGCCCAGTGTTCGCAGTGAGCTGCCAGTGGCCTCATGATGTCACTGGGCCTTCCTGCATAGCCTGTGGTTCTCTTGCTGTAATACAGGCTTGGAGACTGTAGATCAGAAGCCCTTGACACCCCTCACAGTCCCTGTGTTATTCTGTTGTTCCCCCAAGCCTCAGTGTAACTGGCGCCTCGCGCACAGCAGGCTCAGATGCATGTCCGGGAAGGCCACCCCTCACACACTGCACACACTGCACACACGTGCCTGCAGATCGTCGCAGCTGCGCCCCATTCGCTCACGCTGCCATCCGCTGCCATATGTTACGATCTAGAAAATCTGAAATGATAGACAGGCAGAGCAGTTGTAAGTTATCATGTCCTGCACATGGTTGGATGTCGGAGCTCGTTCCAGCCCCAAATGAAAGACTAAGAGGCACACAAACCCAGAAAGCTGTGCGGGGAGCGCACCTCCTGCAGTCCCTCTCACACCAACCATGGTGGCTCCTCTCTGCACCTCCTTTCTCTCCCTGAGACCTCTCTCCTCTTTGTCGTTTTCTGCCCTGTGGCGGCAGCAGGGTGCAGTGCAGAAGTAGAGCAGAAAGTGGAGCAGGAGGCTAAATGCAGACTTCCAGAGCACCTCACCCTCAGTGCAGTGGCCTGGCTCCGATGGGGTCCTTCTGAAGAGTGTAGTGAGGGGCACTATAACACGTTGCACAAGCACAGACACTTACTAGACTTGCAGACTATTGGAAAATACAGACGCCCCTCTACTTACGAATGAGATGCGTTACAAACAGCCGTTCGTAATTTGAAATGTTCTTAAGTCGTTATTCAACATCATTTTAATTGAATACACAAGTACAAAGAACTAGGATGCTGAGAGTATACACGCTACACTGCTGTGTGGCAGGAGTAGCGGCCAGAAGTCATAGTAGGCGGAATTGCTGCAGAAAAAAAAAAATTATGTTGCGGACAGGAAACGGGAGCCCAATGAATATAATTTGGACTTGCAGTCCTCTTCGTTCGTATGTCTGAAAGTTCGTAAGTTGAAAGTTTGTAAGTAGAGGAGCGTCTGTATTCCCCTTCCGTTCAACAGACTGACTTATCTCTGGATTTTGGCCCTGCCTTCTCTTGCTACCCTTCCCCAGGAGACATCCACGGGCAGTACACGGACCTGCTGCGGCTCTTCGAATACGGCGGCTTCCCCCCAGAGGCCAACTACCTGTTCCTGGGCGACTACGTAGACCGGGGCAAGCAGTCGCTGGAGACCATCTGCCTGCTGCTGGCCTACAAGATCAAGTACCCTGAGAACTTCTTCCTGTTGAGGGGAAACCACGAGTGCGCCTCCATCAACCGCATCTACGGCTTCTACGACGAGTGTAAGAGTCCATGGTGTGCATTCACAGAGCAGTACGGAGAGCGTATTCCAGCTGACGCTGACACACACCATTAACTGACACTGCTGGACCTGGGCAGGGGCTCACCTCACTTCCCGCCTCTTTCCACTCATTCCCTCAGGCAAACGCCGGTTCAACATCAAGCTGTGGAAGACCTTCACAGACTGCTTCAACTGCCTGCCCATCGCAGCCATCATTGACGAGAAGATCTTCTGTTGTCATGGAGGTATGTGCATTAGAAAGGTTGCAGTTAATAAGAGTCAATTAGGTTGCAGTAAAATGATAATTAAGTGCAAGCTGTTAGAGATGTTATATATGGCTGACATGTGTTAAACAGTTTGATGTAATCTGTGCTTGTTACTGTTGACAGTCCTTTTGTCAGCATGTGTTGGTATTTAAGTGGTTGAATGTGGTAATTTTATTGAATTCATGTTGATGTTGACAGCGCACACAAAAGTTCTCATATGACACACGTCCGGAATTTAAGCTTTTAAAAAAATTTTGCCTCAGCAAACATCTAATATATTTTTAAGTATAATGTTATTGTTTTAGGCTTAAGGTGTCACCGGGTCTGTGACCCCACACTACTGGATGAGTGGTTGGTAGCTGGATGGTTGTATAGATATTCTGGTTCTAAAGAGGTGCAGGGACACTCGTCCTGCTGGATGACATGGAGGGACATTGACACTTTTCCTCTGTAGGTCTTTCTCCAGATCTGCAGTCTATGGAGCAGATCCGCAGGATAATGAGGCCTACAGATGTCCCTGATACAGGTCTGTGTCTGACTCTTCTGGGATATACAGCACCAGTCAAAAGTTAGCGCAAGCCAAGCCAGCTACAAAGGAGTGTGATAGTGTCGCTTCACATGACCAGGGCAGTAGAGATGGTTTTGGAGGAGTGCTGGACCTCCTTCAGGACAGCAGGAAAAGCATCCCAGGAGGCCATCTCATGAAACTGGTGTAGGGGAGACGGTAGGGTCAGCCAGTCACTGGAGTAATTGGGGTTAAGGGCCTTGCTCAAGCACCCAGTGGTGGGATCACCCTGCCAACCACAGGGTTTGAACCAGCAACCTTTGGAGTCCCAACCCACAGAGGTGCTCCCCCAACTAATTTTTTATTTTTCTACCTCAGTACCTCAGTTCTCAAACTCAGTAGAACTCGAATTTCTTAAAAGTCGAACCAACCAGTTCTAAAAAAAATGGCCTAGAATGCGATCTGAATCTCATAAGTCGAACGTCGACCTAAGATGACTAGTACGCGCGGGGAAATGAACCACGTGTTTTGGTAAATGTGTTTAGTACAGTATATACTCTTGTTTTATCTGGTTCATTTTGTGTTTAAATGTTAAAAAAAGAACACATTTAGGTATAATTTTTTGGGGCTGGGAACCAATTAATTGGTTTCCCATTATTTGTTATGGGGACTTTTTAGGATTTGATCTGGAGTTCTGAACGGATTAAGTTCAGGTTCTGAGGTACCACTGTATTTTTTTGGTCAGTGTATAATTCCATATGGTATTTTATAGTGCCGTTGCCTTCATAATTATTATAAAATGTAGAGAATGTGGAGGATGAATAAGCCTGTCTTTTGTACTGTATGAGCAGGGGCACTGTGGAGCCTTGGGTATCTGTGCAGCATGTGTATGAACAGAAGTGGCTCTTTCCCTGGGTCAGGTCTCCTGTGTGACCTGCTGTGGTCGGACCCAGACAAAGACGTGCAGGGCTGGGGGGAGAATGACCGCGGCGTCTCCTTCACCTTCGGGGCCGACGTGGTCAGCAAGTTCCTCAACCGCCACGACCTGGACCTCATATGCAGAGCACACCAGGTGGCGCCCATGAGCACTCCGCCCAAGCACCAGCCCAGCAGGCCGGCAAAGGCTTTGATCTAGCCACACTTAAGATTTGCATTCTCTGCCTCTATTAATTCTGATGTACCTATAGTTGCATAACTAGAAGTGTGCTTTCCAGTCGGCCAGCTATGATGTATAATTTAGCTCCTATTGTGATGAAAGCCAATGTAAGGCACCTTCCTTAGAAAAACCTTTTTAGGTGATCTCTTTACTGTTGTTTACTTGTTAAGTCTAGCTTTTCACATTATTTATTTTCTTAATTATGTATTTTTATATAAAACCTAGCATTTGTCAGAAATATACTCCTCTCTGCTTTCATGGTGTGAATACTAACTAACCTAAGAGTGATGAGATTCAGACTGTCTCATCAGCCCCTAAAAGGCTGTGGAACTGAATTTCACACACTGTATGACAATGAAGGAGAGATGTTTTAATTCCTGTAAAAAATGTCATTTGGACTTTAAAAATGAAGAGACATGGAAAGTATAATGTATTTTAAATGCTAAAATTAAAGCAGTATCTTCATATCTGTCAGTTATACTGCAAAATTATAAATAGATGCGAAAGTCATAAGCAGGTGGTGCATTCACACTGTCTGGCCTGCAGATGGTGCTGTAATGCTGTCTGCCCTGTAGGTGGTGCATTCACACTATCTGGCCTGCAGATCGTGCATTGATGCTGTCTGGCCTGTAGGTGGTGCATTGATGCTGTCTGGCCTGCAGGTGGTGCTTTGATGCCGTCTGGCCTGTAGGTGGTGCATTCGCGCCGTCTGGCCTGTAGGTGGTGCATTCGCGCCGTCTGGCCCGTAGGTGGTGCATTCGCGCCGTCTGCCCTGTAGGTGGTGCATTCATACTCTCTGGCCTGTAGGTGATGCATTCATACTCTCTGGTCTGTAGGTGGTGCATTAACGCTGTCTGCCCTGTAGGTGGTGGAGGACGGCTATGAGTTCTTCGCAAAGCGGCAGCTGGTCACTCTGTTCTCGGCTCCCAACTACTGTGGCGAGTTTGACAACGCAGGAGGCATGATGAGTGTGGACGAGTCCCTCATGTGCTCTTTCCAGGTCGGGCAGAAATATGGGCAGCCTTCAGCAAACGCTCTGATCTAGTGTTCCTGAATCCAGTGCTCAGGGACCCCCAGACAGTCCAGTTATATGTTCCCTCCCACCTCCCAGTAGGAGCAAAAACAGACAGCCTGGGGGTTCCTGAGGACCAGGTTGAGAAACACTGCTCTGATCTGAGACACAGCAGTATACCTCACCACTATAAAAAGGATGCCTCTTCCCCCAGATCTTGAAGCCTTCGGAGAAGAAGACGAAGTACCAGTATGGGGGGCTTAATTCGGGCCGTCCTGTCACCCCTCCCTGCACAGCCCAGGCCCCCAAAAAGAGGTAAGCTACTTGTGTCCTCCTCCTTCACTGTGCACCCCTCATCACCTACAGTGACTGCAGCCTTTAATCAAACACATGCACTCCCTATAGAGAGTGGTCTGTATTTTCAGCTGTGTTTGATGTAATGGTTATATTAATGGCATTTATTCTCCAAAGCCATGAGCTGCAGGTACAGCTACATTGAACTTCCGCATGGGTCGGGATATATTTGCTGCTAAAGGGTTTTACGCTTCTGCCTGCAGATGAAGATCAGGGTAAGAGATTCATGTAAGATTTCCTTAAGGCAGACTGTGTCACATTAGCATCCACTTCTAACCCAATTATGCTGACAGGTAGGTTCCTTGCTGGTGCAGAGCATGAGGCTCCAAAGTTGGGGGCTCATCCAGGGTTCGAGACTGCATCCCCTCTGGCGTGTGGGTTTACCCCCACGGTCTAATTGGTGTCTCTAAATTGCCCATCCCGATTTTGGTTGTGACGGAATAGCATCCCATCCAGGGTGGTCTCTAGTACGCTATGCGGTCTGGGATAGGCTAAGTCCCCCATCACCTTATGCCGGATTGGTGATTGGAAGATGCTGACACACCCAATTAAGATGATTATTATGTAATTATGTATTGTTACTCAAAACTGCTTCCTGAAAGCCATCCTGGGATGTCAGATGATACCCTTAAAATGCCTGTTACCCTATAGCCTTTTGTAGAGTGCATTGAATAATCAGTTTGTTTTTTTGTCGGATGTGTGACAGATGAAGCAGAAAAAGAAGCTCGAGTGACAAGGAAGAGGACAAGCGACTGAAATCAAACAGCCCCAACGATGTTTCCTTCCTGTCCTTTCGCTGGGAAGGGAAAGAAACCCAACTCAATATTTGCAGCAGAAGTTCTGCCTTCTAGTGGTTATAGTACATTAGTGCTTCCGCTAACATGAGTACACAGGGCTGTGGGCCCCACATAAGGGATCATGCACTGAAGTCTGACCCATCTGGATTTATTTCTCAGTTTTGATCATACACTTACATGTTGGCACACAATTTCATATGTTTGCATGGCACTCTGTGTCCCTTTTAAAAAGTGATTTTTGTTGCTTGCTAGTTGTCTTCTCGTGTATTTTTCTTCCATTTCCTCGAGCTGTGGAGTTTTGAATAAGGCTGCCTCTGTATAAATGGTAGAGTGCTGTGATCTACAGGCTTGGAGAAACATAATCCCCTGCGTCTTCTGTAGTGCTTTCTATTCTGTCTTGTGATACTAGTGTCATCACTTACATTACAAAATAAAGTGAGATATGATACAACTGGTAATTTGTTTGAAGCTACATCACACGCTGAATATATCAGCAATTATGAAATCTGCATTTGTTTTATTCGGTGATTGGTTATTCCTATGTGTAGTAAAAATGTATGCACTGGACAGTCCCTCTCTGGGTCAAAATGAGGCCCCGAACAAGCCTCATTATTACCCACAATGCCTCAGTCCGACGGCAGACCCTGCAGCACGGAGTCTGGGACCCTGCTGCTGTAGTACTGGTGATCCATGAGCGTGGCCAGCACTCCAGCCGAGTTCATATGCTTCACGTCGGCATGGTAACAGTACGGTCTGCCGCGCATGTCCGTCAGCTTTCCTGCAGCACCAGGGAGAGAGGGGCAGATGAGACGTGAACACAGCCTGTCCTCATCACTCGCGGGGCATCCCCACACCTGCAGAATCCTCGTCCAGTACAACAGAGTTAATGTTCATGAAGTTGTAATCTTCTGAGCTGCTCAAATAAAATATATAGGTGTGTATATAAGTGATCGGGATGCGGCTTTGAATAAATAAGCTACGTGACACATAAAAATACTACAGCTGAATTAAAGGTAGCTGATTATGAGAAAGAC
>JAODUD010000039.1:8083008-8093659 GCA_026784285.1 Stomatorhinus walkeri | reverse complement strand
AGGGTTCAGCTGCCCTGTGCTGCCGGGGTTAGACCCCAGACCTCCAGTGACCCTGTACTGGGTCTACAGCTGGATGGTGGATTGCCAGTCTGTTTTTATATTAGAGGAAAGTGAGGCATTTTAATATAAGTTTTTAATATAAAGACGTTAAACATTTTGTTGGAGAATTAATTTCCTGAAAAAAATTTGAACATTTAATAAATATCTGCAGTTTAAGTAATTGTTGAGTATCTTTAATAAAACTCAGTTTCCATACCACCTGCTTCTTCTATGCATTATTGCATGGGTCCAGAGTCTATCCTGGAAGCTGTGGGTGCATGACAGGGAATAACCCAGAATGTGGCTTCCCTCAATAAAACTCATTCATTCCTATTCTGCTCAAAATAGTTTATCCACTTATTTGATATATTACAATTTATGTCAGCATAAGAACATCATTCTTTTAAAAATTCAATCAATTAATTAATCTATTAATTCTTAAATTTCTAGAGGAAATTACACGGGAATTCAATTTGATTAGTTTTATTGCTTGGTTTAGTGCTGCTTTTTTTTAGAGAACCATTGCATCCCTAATCCAGACGTTAACTTAGACATGTGGAAATTAAAATGAGCTTCTTGTACAAATTCTAGCTAGCCGCTGAATCCTTCTATCTTAACGTGCACATATTCAGTAATGTGAACAATGATTCACTGATAGATTTAGAAATGATTTAAGAATTAATCATGGACACTTACAAGTTAAAATGAGCTCATTGTGTTCTCATTTAAAACCAATAATCTATGAAATTCTAGCTAGCTGCAATTATCTATCAAATTTCAGCTAGCTGCTGAATTTATTACACATTGATGTGCACGTGCAATAATAACAAATTGGAAACATCACTGATAAAACCTGAAACGATTTATGGATTAAATAGTTGCTACTTACCAAATAATTAGTAAAATGGTTGGGGGTGGTTGAAGGAAACCGCCAGCTGCAGTTAAGCTTTGGTCTTCTCAAGAAACTCAAAAAATCCCACAGGCTACTGTTACTTAGGATGCTTTGGACAGTTGATTAGCAGTAAAGTGGTGAATTTTAGGATTGCATTATCGTAAAGCAAAGTGCTGTATTTAAAAATAACAGTAAATACTGTTGAAATCCTGCTGTAAATGAACTGCAATCATTTACAATGTAGCAACTCCACCCATTCATAAAATTTCCACAGCTGAAAACTATCCAGAGGACTATCGAGGTACATCAAAAAAGAATGGAGTCTGTATCTATTAATCTGGACTGCAGGAGACAATGTGGAGTGAGCTCTCTCTAAAGTCCCAACACAATCCACTTAAGCCCGCTGACTGCAAACAGGCCATTACAGTGATAAATGGTTTGGTGTCTTGTACATGTTAATCAATTAAAGTATAGCTGGTGTGAAAATCTACCTCCCCAGTCATCCACGTAAACAGTCTGCCCCCCTAACCAAAGTACTGGCCATTCATCAAACCCAAGGCTTTGGGGCATCTTACCAGTCCTCCACATGGATCAGAAACAGTGCATATTCAAGCTCTGAGTACTCATATAAACCTGTCTACCATTTAATAACCCGCTCAGTCCTCTATTGTATATTCAAAAAGAACTCCTTCATAAATACGACAAATCCACTTAAGATGTATGGCTTAACTTTGTGGTTCATTCCATGATGTTTAATAGACCCTCCTGAATGGCCCCTTATATAATATAGCTCAGGATGAAGAGTGAAATGTATTTAGTCATCTCCAGTCCTGTGAAGATGTGCTATCCAACCCCATGAAAAGTCTGCGCTTGTCTCTGGCACCACTGCATAGCTTGGATGCAGAAGGCCATACTTACAGGTAAATAAGCATAGACGCTACAGGGTTTTCTCCACCACAGTCACTGTAGTAGGCTACTCCTAAAGAGAGCAGGGTGGCAATGATCATTATGTTGCATACTGTCAGCACAGGAATTACTGGCTCCCTTTATCATAATGGGTAAAAATATTTTAATGATTCAAATATCCTGCTCAGTTTGGGGATGTCATACAATGTTAAAGCAATATTTCAAACACAAAACATTTTACTGAATAGTGCAAATTTACTGGTCCTAACCTTAACCATATGTAACCATACAAAATACAGGACTATTGATATTTTTAGTTTTTTGATTGCAGTCACTTTTTTATGAAATTGAGGTTCCCCTTGTGGGGACTGAAAAATTGTCCCACAGCATCAAAATAATAGGATTTTAAAATTCTGCTTTAAGGTGTGAATTAGGAACGTTCTCTTTTTCAGCTGAGGGCTCTTTGCTGTTGCCCATGGTAATGGATGACAAAGGGATTTCACATGAGTGCAACCTCATATTTATACCCCAGGGACACCAGTACCAGTGAAAGGCAGCAATAAAGTTCCTTGGAGACCGATTGAAAAATATAGGTTCATAACTGAGGTCACTTTGATTAGTTTTATTCTTTAGAGGTGGTAATAATTTTGAAACTTAAGGTGAACTGAAGTTACTAAATTGCCCTTAGGTGTGTGTGTGTGTGTGTGAGTGAATGGTGTGTGAGTGTGCCCTGTGATGAGTTGCCCATATTGGGTTGTTCCCTGCCCAAAGCTTCAGGGATAAGCTCTCCACAACCCTGAATCGGACAAGCCGGTATGGAAGATGGATACTTTGCAGAGTTCCATTGAAATCATTTTTCTGTTTGGAAAGTTATTGTGTTGCAATGAAAGTAAACCGAGACCCTTGAGAGGAGGTGGTCTCGGTCCGGTCCCAAACAAACCCTGGAGCGGCTTGTGGTGGGAATGTGATCCAACCTCGTTCGGACCCAATTAGCAAGTCATACCCACTCAATTTTAGCTCCCTTCTTCCGCTCAGTTATCTGAAGGCAGAGCCTCTTTTTTGAGGTCTGAGGCAGTACAGCGTTTTTAATGTGTCCTCAAAGTGAATGTGGCATTCTCCTAGTGTAGTGTAACCTGGTATTTTGCACAGATAATTACCATAGCTACGAACAAGCGCCATTTATGATGTTACTCCATGTAAAACTACATAGAAATGTGTAATTGCCCAGAATACAGGACCTTTTTAGTTTATTTACTTCCTTGCATCCACACATCTGACCAATAAGGGGAGTGGAAATTCTCACGTGGTTTGTAGTGGTGCATTTTAATTCATTTGGATTTTTCTCTGTGTAAAAACAAACCAAACTAAACACTCCAAGGTTTTACAAACCTGTCAACCTATTCTGACCAGAGCAAATGAAATTCAGGTGTGAAAATGCCCTTAGATCAACTTTTTGGAATCTCACTCAGATTCATGCCTATTAAAACAAACCAGACACAAACATTGTCTACAAAATATACTATATTGATAGTATATTTCCTGAGCTCTATACTAGGTTTAGTATTGTTGCAAAATAACAATGACCTGCAAAGTATCTTGGAGGTGCTAGCAGTTCAGAGAGACTTTGCAACACTGCAGGCACCTGATATAGCTAGGAGGCAACCTGGGAAATCTTGGCAGTTTCCACGATCATGTCTCATTACTCAGGCATGTGAGGAGCAAGGGATCATGGGTCTCTTGCTCACAGGCCTAAAATATGCAGTGAAAAAAGGACCCCCCCCCTCTGAGTTGCAATGCTTGGTAGGAAGTCTGGACCATGAGCTGACTGCTTGGTCCGTCACCACAAACAGAATACATGGCTTTCCCTTTAGGTGTGTGTGCCATGTAGTGGATCACTGGAGATTAAAAGACTTACTGCCATTGCCCAGCAGTGACTGGCTGACAGCTTCGACATAGCCATACCATGCAACACATTTAACTTTACCTGCTTCATCCACCATATCGTTTAAATCAAGTTTACACAACTGCCGCCCAAACCGCAGAACCACCAAACAGCCATGTGGCCGAAAGCAGATTCTTGCACCCTTGAAGCTGACACCAAGCATTTGCACTCTCTTACTTGGCCCTGGGGAGGTTTTAGGGTTCTGACTGGCAGCCCAGTCTGACTATTGGGCCAGATGATGAGTCAGAGGACCAGAGGAGATCTGACACTGCTCCGCAGTGATGAGTCAGAGGACCAGAGGAGATCTGTCACTGGACCGCAGTGATGAGCCAGAGGACCAAAGGAGATCTGTCACTGGACCGCAGTGATGAGCCAGAGGACCAGAGGAGATCTGTCACTGCACTGCAGTGATGAGTCGAAGTGTCTGGCTGTCACCTTGGCAAAGGAAGAAATCACAGTTTTTCTTAGGTTTTATTTTTGTTTTCTTCTTTTATACATAACTTTTTGTTTATAAAAAACTAGAGGTCATATTTAGGCAAATTACCCATAATTCCATCCATCTTCCAACCCCTTATCCTATCAGAGCCATGGGGATAACCCTAAATCAGGATTCCGCAGTTCTGGTCCTGAAACCAACAGAATTTGCAGATTTCCCTGCTCAAACACATCTTAATCAGCTAATTAGCAGGTTTCCTACATGTATCTGAACAGGGAAATCTGTAAACTGGATTCTGCCGTCCTGAACTGGGTAACCCATGTTCTTGACATATGCATTACCTTTATTAAGACCACAGACGGTATATTAGTTTAGGATACGGATTATAATGAAACTATTGATTAAAGTTTGCTGGCTAGTTTCTTTGGCAAGGATAGGAAAAATGAACACATACGTGAAATGGTGGTATTCAGCTGTAAGACCGCTCCTTACTTATAAGACTATGTCGCGTGTTTCAGTGACCTTCCTCAGTACTTAATTGGGCGAAGGAATTTAAATGGGTTGATTATAGCGGCTGTTCTGTTCACCCGTCAGCGCTTGGCCGCAGAAGCGCGAGCTGTCCCTCATAATCACCATCGCCATGGTGAGAAACCCATGTGACCGTGATTAAAACGTCCTGAGCCTTATCAAAATGGCGTATTTACGTGTCCGGTACTGCCTCCATTCGCCGCTGTTTTTATTGACTTGCGCGAAACAAGCGCCTGAGCGGCGGCTCATGGAAACCGGGACGGGGATGGATAAATATAGCAGCGCCGAGGTATAATATCAAATTCAGCAACACAAACTTCGGTGACAAAGCCCAACATGTGAAAGGGAGGCTTTGGAGTTACCTAGAATGACAGCGCTCAAGAAGGTACTTTCATAATACAGTATGAAAAATATTTGTGTTAAAATAAAAAAAATGTAAAAGTCGTCCTTTAAGTTTTATTTGTAAGAAAGAGATAAATACCATCTTTTGATGAAACGGCTAAATGGAGAACAAGATTTGTGAGTTGAAAGTGTTTGTGAATCTTATACATTTACCGATGCATTTGTCAATCATATAACACAAACTATAGCCAGGTATTTTAAATGCTGTATGAAATTATTGATATATGGTAATGTTTTAAACCTCAGAACTATACCAACGTATCCATTCCGGAATAATAAAAGAAAATGCTGCTATGATTTAGTAGTAACTTACAATTAGCGCCTTTGTTGAGCTTATAATGCATTCAATTTTCGCAAATTGACTTTCTGCCGCGGGAGTCGGTGTGATCGTCTTTGGTTACAGAGCGGTCTCTGCTGGCCGCCGGGGCGCAGTAAGGGTCACGCTGATTATAATACGTTCACACAGAATGCTGTGGCATAGAAAGCGCTTGATTAGTATAACAGTGTAATTTACAAAACATTTTAGTGTTGTCATCAAATATGCGCCAAACCTTTAAACATCAAACGCCTTTGATTTCACTTGCTGCTCTTGTCTTTTTGACTGTACATCTCTTCACCCAGTTTATTTCGTCTGCCTGATGCCCTTCAGACACCCATGGCTGCTGAAATCCAGGGCTGTATGGTCTGCTGTTAGAGCTTGTCGAATTTATTGCGCCATGTTCACTGTTCACACAGAGTTTTCGTCACTTTTACGCGGTTTCTAATCTGAGTTGCTAAAATAATCTATCCGTAGCCCAACCAATCCACAATTTGTTGTACTGTATGTCTTTCCCTCAACATTCGTAAAGCTTTTCCAATTAAAAAAAAAATCCGTAATCTACCATTTCTCTTTTATTATTCCGGAATGGATACGATGGTAAAATTATGATTTTTAAAACATTACCATATATCAATATCTTCATACAACAATTAAAAGCTGGCTAGTTTGTGCATAATACACCAAGTAGCCTAACTAATTACTCCAGTTTCCACGTGCAGTCCACAAATTTGTCATAGTGTATTAATGTGCATGTATAAACGTGTATGTCCTGGCTGAAGTCCAGAGCCCCCTGTCTCATATCGCGTGCTTCTGGGTATATGTCTTTATGGATGGGGGGCTGGATAAAGTATGTTCTTGAGGTAATCAAAAATGCAAAATGAAAGGTGATTTGATGGGGCTCACGCTTATCTATATCTCTTTGTATCCACAGGTTTTTTCAATGATCTTGTGGAAACATTGCTGCATCATATGTGAAAGGAACACAGGTAACCAGCTACCCTACCCTATTCCTGCTGATCCTGTTAGAATATTATAGAAAATGTATAAAATAAATGTAATATTCAAAGATGCAAATTCTCTTATGTCATGTGATTAAAGGCCAGGTTTATTAAATTATATTTGTATGAGGTTTATACAGCAGACTTTAAATCATACCTCAGAAAATTTCTTAACAGCAGTCGTGACTTGTGTTGCTATGGAAACTCCTGTGGCTGCTTTTCTTTGATGAATTTAGCTTTTTTTAAAATACACTTGACTTCAGAAGTTTAATGAGGCTTCCTGTTCAAGTTTAGCATTGTAGATGTTTCGAAGCACAGAAACATGGGATTTACAGAAGGGAGGGGTATCAGCTGCACTGTGAAATTGTGGCCCCCCTTTTTGTCCTTGCGTATGAGATGTACAGTATGAACAGAGTTGTTGCTCAGCACCATTTGCTTTGGCATGTATCAGGACAGGAAAGCACTGTGATTTTCAGGATCCACAGTGGGGTGCTTTCCAGCTCTAGCTGATTCTCCACGTGATACCTGCCAACTTGCAACAAAACCATGATACTTATCAAACTTGCTAGGTCACAAGCTGACTGTTCACCTAGGAGCCGTATATGTTTGAGTACAGCACTGTGCTTTCAGGGAGCTCCTCTTTGGTGCTGTTTTATTCAGAGTACTGGTTTTACAACCCTGTTTCCAAAAAAGTTGGGCACTGTGTAAAATGTAAATTTACAAATCATACAAACCTTTTAATTGAAGGTAGAACAAAGACAAGATATCAAATGTTGAAACTGAGAAATTCAACACAGCGTCCCACCCCTTTTGGAAACGGGGCTGTATATTCCAGGTGCTTCAACAGGCTACCGTCAGTACCAATTACAGTGTCATTTGCAGGGATTGACATAACTGGTACACAAGTATGCATTAACAGCATGAAGGTTACTTTATGCAACCTGTGCTTGTGTTCCAGTTATATCAGTCCCTGCTCATATGTAAATGGTAGTATGACTTCTAACACATCAAAGACCCTGCAATATATAAAAATGGAATCAGTGTGACTTCAGGCAGGTCCCTGCCTTTTGGAGGTAACATATCTTTATCTTGGTGCTGATCTGTGTCCTAATTTCGCTCATCACGAGGTGAATGGGGGAAACAGGATTTTAAATAATCCGCTGTAACATTTACCATGAGATGGCTCATTACGATTTTACTGGCCCAGTTTGTTGATGTTTGAAGTTACACCAGAGTCTCAGAGGTTTATCTCAACTTCATTTCAATTATAAAAAATCTTGATAGTCTCATGTCTTTCTCCGTGTTGTGTGATTTATGGATTTTCATTGAAGCCTTTAATGCAGGTAGTCTGTATTATTTGGCTTCACATTTTAATCTGACATGAAGTTTTTAGCAAAATATTTAGGAAAAAATCCTCCTGCTGCTCTATGTGACCCTGTGGATATGAAGCTGTTCAATCCCTAAACAGAGTCCCCTGCTTGGTCCACAGGGACACAAACATGAAGCGTTACAGGTACCAGGAAAAACCAAAAGTTGTGGCTAAAATAAAAACGCCAAAAATAAACAAAATGTTAGGCGGGCCATCTTTGAAGCCACAACTGGAAGGGTATCAGCTTGTGAGCCACTCGGCCTATTGAGCTACGTGGCAACCCAGGGAGCAGGGAAACACATTAGTGACTATGGCTATAAGAGACAGAGAACTGAGACAAATTTACAGGAGCAGATAGGCACCAAACCTGAGAGTTATGGGGTATGTCTGTATATACTTGTATGGATGTTTAGTATCAGTTCGGCGTGATATTAAAAAAAATATAAGCTTCTAATTTAGTTTATCTTGACCTAGTGCTAGGCATCTTGACAGTTGCACATAAACTGTTCACAGCACCTACCTCCTTACCGCTCTGCTCTCGGCCTCTCCCAGACAGCTGCCAATGATTCTCCAGCAGACCGAAAGCCAAAAACCAATTTGCATCAAGCACTGCCATTAGACGGGTGTATTGACTGCCTCAGTCTACAGTTTTGATTGGATATGGATAAACTTTAAATTCCTTCAATTGAATTGAATTCAAAATCTTTATTGTTATTATAGTATACAGAAGTACAGATATAACAAGAAGCATCTTATGACTCCTGGAGCTGTTAGAATAACAAATAAAACATAATGGAATACTTTCATAATTATAGTGATGTGACTGTATAAGTTCTATGTTGAGGAGCAGTTTTACAGCTGCACCCAGCATCGGGTCCTTCGAAATGGAGGGGAAATACTGACCTGAACCATTTATCTGTATAATACAGACAATCTGCCATGAAACAAACCTTGAAATTGTATTTTATGGGGAAGTGTTCCCATATCCAGTGAAAATCTTAAATTGTTCTTATCAAAACATTGGACCTGTTACATAAAATGTAATACATGAATAAACCTCATTTTAAAGTGTCAACCGTCTTAAAGTGTTAATGATTAGTTCTTCGTACTGCACAATTATGGTCTAATCCAGCTAATTTTCACAATACTTAATTTTCCTAATACCTCCACTAGGTGGCACTATATCCCAAGTAAGAACCAAAATGGATCAACAAAGCCAAGGTGAGGAATTTCTCTTGCTTTTGAGTCAACAAACGTCTGACATTGATTACGCTCAGGAGAACATTCTTTTTAGGTGTGTGCACTGGGAAACCAGTAGCACATATTAATTAACCAGTGGCATGATATTGTGACTGACTTACACCTAGGCTGGAGCCACACTTCTCAGTGTCATACTCGCAGTGCCAGATTGCACCTGGAGGCCTCCATGACTGAGCCAAAATAGCAGGTTGTTTGGGTAAAATTCCATCTGAGCATATTCCAAGTTTCTCCAAACACTGAGCCTTGAGTCTGAGTAGATAATATCCACTGTTTCATGGTTTCATTAATGGGCTATAGAATTATTATACTGTACAGTGTGGCTTGGCAAGGAAATACAAAATTGATGGATTCTATTTGTTGCAGACCAAGCTTATCTGAATGTCTAGACTGATTGCTGCTATGCCGCTGTCTTGTCTATTACTCTCCTCTTTCTCGTGAGTCGATATATATGTGTCAGTAGTTTGTCATTTTGGTTCACTGTGAAATGCAGGACTGGTGCTAGAGCCCATCCCCATCACTGGCTGTGTCAGTCATAGCTGTCCTTTTGTGGGTCAAGGACCGATGTCCGCAGGCTAGGTTTTGGAGGTGTTTCAGGGGATTTAGGGAAGATAATAGAGGAAATTTCCACACCATTGTCTGTTTTGTGTCCAGCAGCAGCTCCTTCAGGGAGTTCTCTTTGTCAGCCTTTGAGCTGTTAACTGTCCAGGTGATGAGGTGTCTGATGGCGCTCTGGCGTAAGAAAAGCTCCTCACTTACAGTTTATGCCGTGCTGTTATTGAATTACACTTCTTGAATTTGTGAAACGCACAGAAACCGCTACTTTCCTTACCCGTGCAGAAAGTGACTTTTGAGCTCATGAGCTCCATCAAGTGGCCCAGGTGACAGTTGTACCAACATCACATGTGCATCTGCAACACTGGGTCACATGACCCAGAGACGACGAACGAAGCTGGCACTGCTGTCTACTATGGTCTTTATCCATCTTCTGTACTCCACACAGAGCTTGGGTGATGTTTAATGCCAGATAATGGTAAGATCTCCATTTGACTGCTGAATGTGGTTTTGCAAACTTAAATAATGACTTTCTTTTTGCCATATTCACAAGTGCAGTGGAATGTTTATTTTGGCATGTCCCATCTTGCTTTCCTTTAAGTCATTCTGGAAGGTTGGTACAAAACTTTGGGTCTGTGTGCAGGATTAGCAGCCATTTTGAAGAGGGGGGGTGTAGTGGTTGTTAAGGGCTTATAACACGTGGGATTCAAACCTGTAACTTTCTGATCACAGGTACAGAGATCTAACCTACACAGCATCCCCCATTAAATGAGCCAGTCGGACTCAAACACAGGCCACCCACATGCCAGGCAAGAATTCTCACAGTGAACCACAATTGTCCAAGCTATCTACTATGAATTGACAAGATTTATTGTATTCATCTTAAATGTCCTGCCCTGACACAGAGCTGGTGGTGGAGTTTCAGCGTGGTAAAGCTGTGCCGCTGTGTTCAGGCACATTGGTGAGAATACCGTTGAGTCACTGTGCTTCACCTTGAAACTCAGCTGT
>JAODUD010000039.1:8048884-8059200 GCA_026784285.1 Stomatorhinus walkeri | reverse complement strand
TCAAAACTTTATTTTACATTGATTGCAAATCGCTGTGTTGCTGGTTTCTGTTAAAAGCGTAAAATACGTCTTATCTTACGCTCCTCGTACTGCGAAGGGTATTCGCATGACGTCGCAACAGGCTGAAGTAACTGTACTCACACCCACTGAGTAGCAAAAAAGGCTGAGGGGCAGCGATGTAAAATGGGAAAGAGCTGTCGTGCGATTGATTGCCAAAAACTACACAAATATAGGACGTGGAGCGGTCAAATAGGTCGACTGGATTGGCGCCGGTATCAGTGCATCTCTAGTAATAATTCCCATTGTATTTATTCCCAACAATCATTTCTGTGGCTGTAATATGAGTAAAGTTTCCATCATTAAAAATCTGTTGGTATAGTAAGCAAGAGATACCTTGTGTCTGTCGCTCCCACTCAAACGTTAGAGCCTATGAGTTGCCTAGCAACAGGGTACAGTATTTAAATTGTTACAGCATTTACAAGAAGGGAATCCACATTAAATAAAAGAGCACACAGGTTTATTGTGAGTGATGGCCCTTGGCTTTTGCAACCTGAATTAATTGATTACTTGTTTTCTTTTGGCATATAATTTCAAAGATATGTTACTATTCATTAGACCACCAACTGTGTGGAGATACCAGGTCATATTTCCTAGAAACTGTCTTTGAAATACTTGCCATTTGGAGACATGGTTGTATGTCCTGCAGATTTCACAGAGGCAAAATTGCTAGGAAAAGGTTCCCAGAAAAAAAAGAATATATATATATTGGTCAGGTTTAAGGACTAGGCTGTCTAGAGGCCAGAAGAAGGGAAAGAGAGAAGCAGCTGAGCATGTGCAGTTTTTGCAGGTGGAAAAGCGGGAATGACCGCCCTCCAGGGCGCGCCATCTCCTACCTACTGGGCCCACTGGAGGATGACTGCCCTGTCATCTTAATGTAGGCCCCTTTTGGCACACTGTTCCCTCATGTTCTGCAATAAAACATGCCCCTTCTGAGGCCTTTGTCTGCATCTAATGTCTCCTGAGTCTCCTTGCCCCATGAAACTAAATTTTTCCTTAATTAAATATTAAACGCACATTGTATCTCATTCAGAGAATAATAGAATTACAAAATTTAAATGAAGAGAAGGCAATCACACCTGAGCCGTAGTGTTATGGAATGTGTCGAAAACAAAAAAAATGACTGGATTATCCCCAGTGGGGTGTGATGGTTTGAGTCGATGGCGTGCCTTATTTCGAAATCAGCCATCACATTAAATTTGTGGTCGGCATCTCCTAAACCCGATGGTTAGTGGTAGCCGGGGTTGGTTGTTAACGGCAAATGGATTGTTAACACCTCCTGTGGAGACAGAAGATGCTGTAAGGCTGACAAGAGGGAGGAAGGTGTCGGAAGGGTAATCAGTCAACCATGTGCACGTGCGAGATTCAGCCGTCCTAAAACTGTAATGCTGATGAAATGTGTCTGTCTCAGGATCACATATTACAGTGAAACCAAATCTCCTGAAGGAGATGCCTTCTGGAATTCTCTTAAAAAATCAGCATTATACCACCCTGCCCCCTGCCTGCCTGTAATTTGATGGTCACTACCTTCATGGGCGAAACAGTGCCAGCACTGTGATCGCCAGATCCTTTAAAACACAGGACAAGTATTCTGCAAATCAGTGACATTTTTGGATGATCTCTATGCTGAATTTTGAATGTTTTTTTGACCAAATTTTGAGCATCAGTGTCTTGTCTTATGCATATATTTAAGCAAATTAAGATAATCAAAGCTATTCTTTATTCATGAACAAAGTCATCGATGAAGCTTATAAGAAGGATATACCAGTAGAAAATAAATAGTGCATACTGAAAAAAAGCATTAAGGGCATTCACTTATTATTTTGAAATATATATTGTTAATTGGAAATCCTCTTTTAGACAGCATATATACACCTTTTTCATAAATAAATACAATGAAGGTATTCAAAAGAAAATATACTGTGGTCTTGGTTGACAGTTTGTTGTTGATATTGCTGTAATGTTAAAACATATAATTTCTATTTGCATTTATTTGCATATGATTTCAACCAGGCCAATATTCCTTGTTAAGAGATGCATCGCTGTCCTTTTAAATGTAGCAACATCACTGATGTCTTTGCTCTTTTGGCCATTTGGGCTTTGGGATTTGGGATTTTCCTTATCTGTATTCAGGTCTGATGGATTCTCAGTAATTCTTTGTAATTTTGCTCACCAAAGCAATTTTTGTATCACTCAGGCTATTTTATTTGTGGCACAGCAAAAGGTTTTAATTGTTATACAGGCATGATTTTTACACTGCTAGTGCATATTATAATTTATTATTTTTTATTAATACAGTATATCTAAGAAATATCTTCATTTTCAATAACTACTTAAAAAAAACTTTACAGCAGCAAATCATAAAAATGATGTAGTGCTCCTAGTTATTACAAAGGGAAATGACTCACACATTGACAGGTATAGTGAGTATATTCAGGGTTTTTACATCAAACGTCTTTATCAGCAAGGACATTGCATCAAAAAGTCTTCCAGTCCCTCATCTGCGTGTAAGTGCTGTTGCTGGCTTACACATGAATGAGAGTAAGACTGTAATCAGACACTGTACGTCCACCTACAGACAGCAGCTGAGCTCCCCAGTGCTTGCACCCCAAGGTAGCCATGATTCAACCAGCTGGGGCCCTGTCCTGTGTACGAGTCCCCCCAGTTTCATGGGGATGTCCTTTTCTGTTGAGGTATTATATCAACCCGTCAGCCTTCTTCCCAAGATTTTCACCTAAAGGAACTACCATCTGTGGAAGGTCCTTTGAGGGTGGGGCATCTGTGAACAACTTCTGCGGATGGTTGAATAAGCTCTCCTCAGCCTGGCATGCAGCTTCAGGATTCCAGAAAAAATCCAGGCATCCTCTTCAGCTCCAGGTGGCATTTATTACTTATTTAATAGGTGCCTGAGAGATCATCACCTGTAAGGTGGGCCTGTTTTCCCTGACTGGCATTCTTCCTACTGCGGGTCCAGTGTTTGTGTTTGCAGACACTGATGTCACATTCTGCTGCTACAATGATCAGAAATGTTGTCGTTCATGCCAGGTTTGGGAAAGCGCAGAAGGTCAAGCATGCCAGGTGTCAGGATCTAAAATGTCATATCAATCATCTATTTAGCATTCTATGTAGGTGACAGAGACTTATTTGCTAAGGAATGAGCTCTGAATTATTGCAACACTAGGATTTAAACATAAAGTCCTTCTGTAGGATTTAAGCATAAAGTTGTTTCATTTTTGCCACCCTTGGTCTGTTCTTAGGGGTTCTGAGGTCATTACAAAGACAGTAAACATGATTTCCAACAGATCTATAACCACATGGATAATCCTTTGTGAGATATAGCCTTACAAATGTCAGGATGGGAATTTGAATGATGGTCTTTGTACCTAGAGGATTATGGGAGTGTTGTGGCATTTTTTTGGTCAGTTGTGCTGCGTGGTGTGTTGTGCCGAGATATTTCTCAGCCTCAGCGAATCTCTCGGGAGCCTCACTGACATGACAAATGATTTGCTCAAAGCACAGCTAAGAGATTGTTGCCATGTAAGAGTTCGCTTCCCTATAAACAGCTTAGGGCTCCTTTAGAAGTCTCATTGTCTTATGGGTCATTGTTACTGAAAGGGGGAGTGTAAAATGACTGGAGCTGGAGGGAGGTAAGAGACACAGAGAGAGAGAGAGAGCTGGCTTTAACACCCACTTGGGGAAATTCAGTACATCCTGTTTCTTTCAGCAGGAAGACTAGCAGGGAGGGTGGATGGAGGCAAGGCTACTTATGAAAATATTCCCGTGCAGCTGTGTGGTACGGAGTAGGACCTGGGCTCCTGCTTCGTGCGCCGTCTTGGACTCTGCGTGTGCAAATTCATATCTGCATAGCATATCTGATATCTGCTTCTGCATATGACGCACAGCCACTCCCCCGCGTAGCTTTAGCTGAAATTTATGGTATGCTATATGTGAAATACATGCATGCAGCAGTATGTGAAGAAGCCTTGAAATATATAAATAGTTTAGTGGTTTAATGATTAATATACATCAAGCAGTGATCTTCTGTTACTTAGCAGTTTGAAATTAGAAGTGAGGCAGGGGATGACTGTTGATAGCTATTCTGGGGTGTTAGATGCCAGTGTACGCATGCAGTGTGTATCATCCTTGCCTTATTTGCTGCAGTGGCATTAACCCTTTGCGGCATTACTGCCAACATGTTGTGTTCTTGCTCATGTTTTTGTCTTGTTCATTGAGCTATATGTTATTTTGCTGGTGTTTTATCCATGTTATTTTGCTGGTGTTTTATCCATACGTTTTTTACACATTTATGTTTTCTTACACAGCTTGGCCTCAGAAACTTACAAAACAACTTACAAGACATACAAAAGTAGCTTCTAGAATCACCAGGTTTCAGAGGCCACACTTTATTCACGTCAGAATGTGGTGCCATTTGGCCTTTACCCAATGGAGCAATTCACTAAACTGGTAGAACTGAAGAATAATGGGTCATCGATTTGATTGACTTGTGCTTTTGGTGGTTAGACAATGTCCAGAGTGATTAACCTACTCTTATTTTTTTTCCTCCAGCCAACAAATTCATTTAACTCGTATTGAAATGAAAAGGCTTTCTAAAACACAGATGCATCCCCATCTATATTCTTTATAGCAAAACTCTGTAATAAATATATATAAATAATGACCACTTCTTGTTTTGGGGTTAGATTGAATTGAATTTTGAAAAGAGGTGTACCTTTTTCCCTGGTCATCTGCCCTGTCCAGTCACTCTCTTATGTCATCAGGATCCACTTTATTAGGTACACCCACATAATACCAGGTAGCCCCCCTCCCTTTTGTGTGCAGAACTGCTTTGAGGGTGGATGAGTTCTGCATTCAGAGAAGCCTTTCTGCGCACCACTGTTGACTGGATGTTTTTTGTACATCACACCATTCTCTGAAAACTCTAGACACCACAGTGTGTGAAAATCCCAGGAGGGAGGCTGTTTCTGAGATGCTGGAACCACCACGTCTGGCACCAACAAGCACACTATGTTTAAAATCGCTTACATCACACGTCTTGGCTGTTATAACGCCACACAATAAGAGAACCTCTTGATCCTGTTTGCATGTTATATGTCATGTTGTAGCCACATGATTGGCTGTTTATAGGATCAGGCTGTTTGCATTAATGAGCAAGCATACCTAAAGAAATGGCCAGTGAGTGTATATCTGCATGTTCTCATATATGTGAGTCATGATGAAAACGGGTCTGATTTGACAACTTTTGTTTGAAATATGGCTCCCGAAGGACGTACTTGTAAAGCGGATTTTATCCTGCTGTATTTTTGTATGAGTCTGGCGGCTGCACACAATTAACTGCTGCAAAGGAGGTGAAGAAGTAGAGAAATGAGAAGAATTGTATATGCGGTATTGTTTGCACAGTTGCATGTGATGCTGAGTGGGGAAAGTGTGTGGCCCAAACAGATTTACTGCTAGATAATGATAAATCAGTTAGTGTACTGACCAGCATCGACTGGATCTTCTTGCCTTTAAGCTGTTCACATAAATTAATAAACCCATTGGCAGTGCTAGAACAACTTTTGCTATTTCTCAGGTTTCATAAAGTATTTTCAAATGTGACTTTCAAAGCAATTGGTAATGCTAAAGTGTTGAATTAATGTAGTGTTTTTAGAACTCATTTTTTTTGTTAATAAAAGCTACCAAATTTGGAAAAACCCAGTCAGTAAGATTTTCCAGTGCTGCCAGTCACATCCCAATTTAACCCACTTCACATTAGTTACTTTTTCTGTTTGAACTGGGTGAAGGTAGGCAGTGATTGATAGCACATGGTATTTGGGTTTCAAATCATATTTCTTCTCTCTCAATGATAAAATCTAATACCCATGAAAATACGTCTGCTATAAATCCAGCTATGCTATTCAACACTAGAATAATGCTGTGAAAATGTCTTTCATTAAGTTATTGAGTACTTGTGCTTTTTTTTGCCTAAAGACACATCAGGTCAGATCTGAGGATTGCAAGCCGTGCTCTGAAGACCTGACATCTGGAAGCCATACATTAACAAATGATTTCATTACATTACGTTCAATGGGCACTGCAAATAAGATTCATTTTAAAATTAATTTCTGATAATGATACTTTTTCTTTCTTATTGTTCTGTTCAGTCGCATGTCATTCCAAGTTTTGCAACAAGGTTGCCATGACAACAGCTCTCTGGGGGCACATTTCCCAAAAGTGTAGCTGCTAACAATGTTAGCAACTTGTGTAGCTGGAACCATGCTGTGGAACACGCTCAACTATATAAGTTGCTAAGGGGAATTTTTGGGAAACGTATCCTGGTTCCTTTTCCCCTAGAGGTTCAGCTGTTAAATGTTACTTGCGTCTTGCACCCCCGTGTTTTTACAATGTGACCACAGTGGCAGGATACTGTTTGTGGACTGCGCGTGTTGCCTGATGAAATGCTCCATGAGTCCCTTGTTTATTTGCTCTTAGTAAAATCTTAATGTTTTTGTCTTGTGCACCTGAGAATAATACAAATATTGTTAAATCCATTTTATATATTATTTTATCATAAATGCTAGAGCTCTCATAACATTGCAGATTACATCAATTATTGACTTAAAATGTCATACATACATTAATATATAGTCCAGATGTTTCCGGAGTTTTCAATTAGTTTTTTAAATTAATTTTACGGCATTCTTCTTGGATGGATCATTGGCTTAAATTGTTGCTTCGACATTTGAAAAGAAACAGAACATACCAGCTTTGAATGGCTGCTTAGTCCTGTTTAGTGCATAAGTATTGCAATTTCCTGGGAATGGTACTGTTGCCTGGACTGTTAGAGTTATAGCCATCCCCGACGCCCATCGATTCAAGGGCAACGTTAGAAGGCAGGCTGCACTCTCGGGCTCCTGCTACAGCAATCGGTCGATCAATGTCGACACAGCCAGTGAGCAGGACATAATGATGGAAAGAAGAGAGAGCTTCCAGGGAGATCACACTACTGACACATCCCATACGCTGTTGCCATAAAGGACAAGTCAATCTCCTAAAAGAAGAAGGGTCAATTTAATTAGAGCTCTTCAATGGGGCTTGAGAGTTTCTATTTTTACATTTTTCTCAGTCCAATGACAGGTGGCATAAGCCACAAGCCATTCACTCAGGGACAGATAGCAGCCATGGAGAGCCAATGAAAAAGTTGCAGGTATTTCACTTATGAAAATACATACTCACAGTCACTGTTGAGTACAGCACAACGTTCTTGTTAACCAACCTCTCCCCGGGTTATGATTGGTTTGTCGGAACGTAACCCCATCATAAGGCGAAAATGCATTTTAATATAGTACACATATCCTAACCAGCATCAGGGCCTGGCCTAGCCTACCTTGAAAATATGCTTAGAACACTTACATTAGCTTACAGTTGGGCAAAATTATTACACAAAGCCTAATTTGCAAAAAAAAAAAAAGTGTTGATTTTTTTAATGTAATTTGAAAGTGAAAAACATTTGATCATCATAAAATCAAAAAGCATGGACCATCGCAACCTGGGGAGCATCTGTGTTTTATATTATCAATGCACTTGAGTTTGTACAATAAATCGCGTAATGGTGGGAGGCCTTGAATTATAAGGTTTTGGGTTTAGGATGGAGCACAATAGATTTATATTGTGCTGTAGCTTGAAACCTGTATTGTAGTTTGTGTAGGTCAATAGAAATAAAAATAATATTTATAAAAGAAAATAATGTAAATGTACTCACAGTAATGATAATCATACCATTTACTTCAATTTTATTTTCCGTGCTCAAAATCTTGTAATAATACATATATAAAGAATTGGGTCTCCTCTAGCGGTAGTATGCAATATTATCATTGAGTGTAAGTGAATTTATAGTGGTTTAAATGCTGCATCCCTGTAACAGGGTCAGAAAGTGGTTCGTTGTCTCTGGTGAGTACAGAGCTAGCAATACTATGTGTACTCCTGCATCCCAGTGTTTGATAAATGCTGAATCTCCTCCAGGCGCGAACATCCCATCGAGCCAGCTAGACTTTTAGGTTTCTCGTGCACAGCCTTGACGCTTAATTCAGCATAATGACCTCCTTGGACAGCAGGCTTAGGACTGCTGGCACCTTAAACTGGTGTGTGTTGCCTTCTTCAGTGCTCCTCCCAAGGGATTTATTCCCATGCATTTCTAAATATTATAGGTCAAGTGTGTATGGAAGATAAATAAACACATATAATATTTAATATTTATACTTTTGCCAAATTGTTGCTATTATTATCTTGGAATTTTGTTCCACATACTGGTGCTCCTTTCATAAAGAAATGTATTTTTTTTCCATTTTTGTCCTTTTATTCTTAGATCAATGAAAACTCTTATAAATCTCTTGGTAAGCTCTGAGCTACTGAGAATCGTGCACAGTGTGAAAGCCAACTAATGTGTGCAAAGAGCTCCAAGTGAGATATTAAACGGAATTATGGCATAAGGAACTTTGGTTTCCATTGTCAGGGTTATATGGGGATGGGGCTGTGGATTGAGCATAACATGGCACCGAATGAAATATCAAGTCAAGGAGCCACATTCATGAGAAACAGATGAACATCAGGAATCATCCAAAGGGGATGCAAGTGCTGGTTGTGGGCTTGGTGTCAACCTGGGGTCTGGGTTGCTGGAGGTGAAGCACAAACCAAACTCTCATTCACCTTTTTTAGAATGAGAGGCAGGTAGAACACATCCGGTAGACTGACTTGCCTGCCAAGGCAGCCCTTCCTCCCACGTACAGTACTGTATAATAGCGTCTGAGCAGGACTCCATAGGACTTCTGCACAATTTGTGGTATATTCAAGCATCTGCATTTTCTAGACGGCTCTGTTACAGTGCTGATGAACAGTGTGTGCAGGACATTTGTTTTTCAAAATTGTCTATTTCCTCCTATAGCTAGATGAAAGAAATTAGTCAATTGAGATAATTGGAACTGAAGGCCTGCTGGGAATAGAGGTAAATTACCTGTCAAAATGTAATTGTGCTCATCAATGTCAGGAAAAAAACATCTTGCTTATCTTAATTTCCTAAAAGCATCGTTTTTATCTGTTTAAGTTTTGTCTGTATGCTATGTGTTTTTAAATTTATGTTTTCCAAAACTCCTGACGTTTTCTTCTTGCCTCCATTGTTTTAGCTTTTAATAAGAAATTTCGGAAGTAGGAAAGCAGGATTCCCTGCATTAGTGAGGCTAATGGCCTTCATCAGAGCACTGCCTGTTATCTTTAGGAGGTATTACTCCACTTGAAAATGTGCCATTCGCTTCATAGCTCTGGAGAAATCAAATAAACATGCCAGGAGCTGTGTTGTGTCCTCCATTTGCATCACTCACCTGTCCGCTGTCAGTCTCATACATCTCGTCATCTTTTTCTTTTCCCATCTTTCTAAATATCTTCAAAAATTTTACAAAACCGCTGGACTAAATATTACAGCTGAGCGAGGGCGGCAGTACAGCAGTCTGAGTGGATAAAGTAATATATGAGCTGTAGATGCGGACATCAGGATTGGATCAGGAGAGGTTTCACTCATTCACAATCGGGGTGTGGGGCTAAGGTGGTGATGGTTGGAGATCGAGAAGGGGCACTCAGGACCTCGAAAGGGAGTCATTTTCAGTCATTTTGAATCATTGGGGCAAAAGGGCCAAATGCTCAGCCCCCCTCCCACTTCCCTGCTATAGATGGTATAGCAGGAGATTCTGTGTGGACTGACATTCACTTACAGTTACTGGATGCCCTCTAGCACCACTGAGGGACAATAACTGCCATTAGCAGTGAGGAAGTGAGGACGGTCTTGTGTCTGTACAGTCTGAGAATCGCTTACAACGATGACATCACCTCCTGGAGCTCACGCAGGGTTTTGACCTTTAGTTTACTGAGCTGGTGATATCTCTTGCCAGGAATTGTGCTGGTTGTAGTTGACATCCTCTCAGGTCCATTATTACCCCTAGACTCTAGCACACATCTGAACTTCTGGGATAAATGGCCCACAAAGTGCTGTGTCTCCATCCCAGTAGTGAGGTGGCATGCAGAGAGGCAGCGTAAGCCGGGGGAGGGGGGAGCAAAGCCATTGCAAGGCCCCATGGTGCACACTCACATTTCATGGGAGCAAGATGGATGGAGACCTGTAGACTTCTGAGAAGAAGCAGTTTGTGTGTGTGTGTGTGTGTGTGTGTGTGAGCGGGTATACCTATCCTTATGGGGACACAATGTCCCCATAATGT
>JAODUD010000039.1:8017338-8048784 GCA_026784285.1 Stomatorhinus walkeri | reverse complement strand
TATAGAAATGAATGAGCGGTCCCCATAAGGATATGTTTACCCTACATGTGTGTGTGTGTGTGTGTGTGTGTGTGTGTGTGTGTTTCATCTTTGGTGTCTGCTCCTCTTATATAGTTTACATTAGCGCACAATGGGAAACGACACGTGAAGAAAATTTAGTAAGTATAACATATTTTCACAAACCTTTTAGACATAATGCATAGAGCCCTTTTTCCAGTAGGAGAAAAATTAAAAAGGATACTCTGTCTGTTTTAAAGAAGTCAGATCAATAATTATTTAGGGAAATATGTTGAACTCTATGGATGACAGATTACAACAGTAAAGCAAAATAATGATAGGTAATGACTGATGGGTGATCTTGGTTCATTTTTATGAATAGTAATATTATAATACCACATAAGTATTGATTTCTGCAATAGTTCATGTGCATAAAATAGTTTTTGTCCAAAGGATGTATTTCATTACATCACACACTATGTTGCTATAGGCTGTTTCTATGGGAACACCAGATCACCTAGCAACTTAGTAGCAGAAAGGGATTGTACAGTTCTGACTAGGGGTACAACAGATCACAAAACTCACTGTTTGACTATTATATCAGTTTTGAGTCACGAACCGGATCATTTTTCAGAACAGCAAAATTAAAAAGGAGATATAACTTTGTTTTCTATTTATTGATTAAATAAATGAATGAAAACTCAATAAATATTTTAATATGTCTTGTTTATATGAACACACAGCTGCCTTATCTGTATCTTTTCCTTGCAGATGAGTATTGTACAGAGGTCCACAGAAGATCCATCCATCATTAATATCTTTTTCCGTCTTATGTCGAGATCACAACTTATTTTTCTCAACACAGCCAAACTTGTTTTCTCGAGATCACAAGTTAAGTTCTTGAGATCACAAGTTATTTTCTTGAGATCACAACATACAAAAGTTATCTCAGGAAAACAAAAGTTATAATTCGATATCCAAACACTGTTTGTCAAGAGAAATAGGGAAGTGGATTCCACTAATGCCCTGGCTAATGCTGTTGAATCCAAACATTTTTTTTTTCTTGCCACCGCAGTCCCACAAAAAATTTAAAATCCCCCATGTGCTTCACATAAGGGGGTGATTCTCCCCCATTGCGAGAAAGGAGCCTCAAGTCCCGAATGTCCTGTATGGAATTATTGTAATATTGTGATTTAGGGAATTATCACTTAAAAATTTACAGCGGCAGTAAAACTATGGGGGGGGGGGGGTCCATACGGATCAACTGCGATCTGTTACACCACTAGTGCTGACCAGTGAAAGATTTACATGTACTGAAAAGCAGCCTATCAATTTGACTTTGGATGTTAAGTAAGCACTGATTCATTCATATGAAGTCGGTTCAGGAAAATAAAATTTCCTCTAGCCTTTGATCTCTGAATAATGTTAGAAATGCCTTGGATTGGTGCAGTGCTTTCATTCTGCTCTTGCACTTTAAAGACTTAAATCTAAAATAAGGCTACTTTTGAGAGACTGTAAGAAAGGTCAACTCTGTTTTGGTGAAACAAGAGATCCTAAAAGATTTTGCAACCTCCCAGAACTCCTCAGGTAGTCGGTACCCACTACATGATCAGGCGGTCTGGTGTGTCTTACTTGAACACCGTTACGGCCCTCTGCTTGAGATGTAACCTTTAGGATTTCTCTTAATCTGATTGGTTGTGGGGAGTGTATTGGTTGTCTGAAGTTTTATGTCCAGTTTGTAATTTGGCTGATGCTGGATTTTGTCAAATTATGCAACCACAACCAAATACATAGTATTTTATTGGTAATGCTACAAAAAAGGCATTACACTAAGTTTGCAATTTCACCAGCACGACTACCTGGGTGTGGTAATACCTTTCACAAGTATTTAGTGTTTCAGTCGTACTTTTCTAAATAATACAGAACTCGATTTGTAATCAGTTTGAATGAAACCTACTTTCACATCTACAAAGCTCTTCAGATGTTACCCATTATGATTTACTGAGGTTAGTTACATGAGGCTATTTTTTGCAGAAACACTTGGTAAACATCCCACAGTTTCCCATCAACTGTTGTAAAATATGATAATCAGGAAAAGCAGAATCAGTCAAAGCAACTTTGCAACATCCACATCCTTGGCTATATAAAGCTGTTTCCATGGAGATGCATTGTCACCTTCAGATCGAGCTGTGATTCAGGATGAGGCAAGTTGGTGTGTTCTCAAAAACTGGGATGCCCACACTTGTTTATTTTTTTTAGAGGAATGACATCATAATTCAATGACAATGCTCGGCAGGCTTCTCCAAAGACCCCAGGATGGAGTGAGGGGACTACAAACATGCCCCATCTGAATAACTAGAGAAAACGTATCAGGCTTAGTGTGATGCCAAAGAGTAGCACTTAGAAGGTTTTCTCGTCAGATCTGACTGCATGTGGCTCTGCTGATCTGATGGTAAGGTATTATGAACAGGGTATGGCAGAGTTTCTGTGCTGTGTGGCTAACATGGACACGAAGGTCTGTATACTTACGAAACGCAAGTGAAAACAAAGGATACCTTTCAGGATCCTCTCCATTTTTTTCTTAGCTTCAGTTATTACATTTAATAAGAAGTTAAATCGGTTCTTCTGTATTGCTTCATAAAATGCAGACATGAAACTGAATGCAGACACAAGATCCAACTGATGAGGATATTTTAGTTGATGTACATTTAAGTACTGTTTTCATAAAATAAAGCTGGCATTATTAAGCACATCTCCAAGCCCTGGTAAGTGGATTATAGTTTATGTATTAGATATTCAGAGAGTCATTGATTGTTTGGCTGCATATAATAAGAGTTGGCTATGCCAAGTTGTATGACTAAATCAGCATGTACCTATTAAAATATCTTAAGCTTTTAAGAATATTTTGTAAGCCTACATTTTTGTGACTACACTTTGGCCTGGAATACCTTGCTTATTTACCCATGAGATTCTAATGTTTATTGCATTTTTTATCATCTAGTTTATGAATGAGACATATATACTTAATGCTTCACAGCCTGGTGTATGATACAGTTGCAGAATTATTAAGGTTGGGCTGGTTGATTGGTTAATCACCTAAGTGGTTTTCCATGTGCATCACCATTGCTGTTGTGGGTTGCCAGCCTCATCAGAACCACCAGTAAAGGGTTGTGTTCATTAATATGGACCACTTATAAAAACCATTAATAATAACATCAATTGTAACTATAAACTGCGACATTGACTATATACATTCTAACAGATCCAATCCGCAACATTGAAACGCTTGCAATTTTCTGTCACAGTCACAAATGGCCATGTTTATACATGCTTCTATGTGTATTTCATACTGAGTAGTGTGATCTTTTGCCCTGCATGAACCCCTCATATATGCATAACTCCTGATAGTTCCTGGTGGGGGTGAGATTTACCGCAGGCGGAACAGCTCACCTCCCAGTGCCATTCAGTATGTTCCTCATACTGCTCCCAGCCTTGTTCTAACACACTCGTACACAAAATTCCTGAAATATGTATGACAGTCCGAAATAACGTTTCCCACACACGGAGGCTCTTTTTAAGGTAGCTTTTTAGGTGTTTTGGACAGCAAAATAATGGGAACGTGTACCGTCAGCATCACAGGGCCGGATGTTTACTCATGCATTGATGCAGTTGTGTTCAATATCCAATTTATGTCACTCATTGTCAGTGCAACCCAACATCTTTTTCACTCACTAGGTTTCTTAAGATGCTTAACACATGCAGGTTTTATGAAATGTTAACTTATTTTATACAACGGTTAGTTCCGACCAAAGAAATCTCATTGGAAGAGATGCGTTCTATGAATGCAGTTATCAGTGTATAACTGCATTCGGACATTTCAAATCAGCTGCATCACTCGACTTTACAGGCATTTCTAAAAACAGCCTGTGGCCTCGTGCCTACGACCGAATCACAGCTGTGATATATTGGAGTACATCTGCACTCCTTCTTGGATGTTAATGCTTCATTCACATTGGTGAGTAAAAATTGAAGCGATTATAACACATGCTGTTTATTGCTTGTGAAAATGACATCATAGGAAGTCTTACTTTATTATGTAATTATGGCTTTATTACTATATTAAGTTATAAGACCTGTTATTGGTTGTTGTGTTTCATGTGGTGTTCGTCGCCTGTTTGGGGGTTTTGCATTGTTACTGACTCACAGAAGCCTTCTGGGCTATTCCTGGTGAGCTCAGTGGGGTTCTCTCCAGAGACATTAGTCACAGTCAATGGTCAACAATACTGTGTAGTACAGGCCCACAGGTTATGGATATCTGACAGACCACTGTGTGTCTCATGAAAAACACGATAAGTTAATTGTTTCTGCTTTTCTGTAGGCCAAACGAGTGCCAAAGAGATTGTGTAGCGTGTGATTAGACCTCTGCCTATTTCCCCTGGCCGATATGACATTTGTGTAACTCTTATTAACTGCACACAAACGACACGGTCACTTTAACATCCTTCTATGTACTGGTCTTTATCAGCAAGAATACACATTAGTTTGGAACACTGATTAAGAGTATGCTTCAGCAAACTGTAATAACTATATTTTTCCTTTGATTACTGAGAAAGTGAAATCAGTAGCTTTGGTCTTTATTTAGCGGTAAATATTGCCCTATAACACTGTGGATCTTGAGAGGAATCGCTGGGTACTGGTTGTACTTCTAATGCCACTAATGCATGTCCTGTCTCTTGTCATGTGCTTCTCTGATGTATGCGTTTTGTTGTCTTCTCCAAACCATGGAGACAGTCATGGGTAGAACTCTGAAGAAAAGTCTGTGGATTTTCATCATCTCCCACCCACAGCTGAATGAGCAGGACGGAACCGCATCCTTCTTATGTCTTACTGCACAGTTTAAGGAATCGTAAGCAGCTTTAGAACTTGGACCTGATCGGAGGTTCATTCTGGCAATAATAATAATGCAGAAAAGCGTTGAAGGTTAGGCTCACAGCTTGTAATACTTGCCAAGGCAATGGCATCTACTAAAAAGTAAAGTAGCTGAGTGGGATTACACTCATGGTAACCCCAGCCCTGAGTATGAGCTGTAATAGCTAAGGTCTCACTAGCATTTTAGTTCAAAGGTTGCTAAGAAGCAAGAAGAGGCATTTGGTATTTTCTTAGATGATACAGAACTTGGAAGTCAGCAGTGGTGAGCTGGGGTAGTCATTGATTCTTTACAACCATCGGACTGGCAATTTAAAGAAAACAAGCTAAATATTAACTGGGACTGTTTCCCAGTAAACATTGCCTAAACTTTCCCAAGCAAATTCACCATAATGTCATATAAATGAGATGACAGAGAATGGGCATTGAAATGTACTGAAAACCTTCAGACCTGCAAACCTAAACAGCATACTGTCAATTTCAAATTTCAGACAATTCAAACATTTTGGTTTAGATATTCTCAGTCACTCAGGGCTCTCTAACCATTTGTGTCCATCCATCCATAACTGGAATTTAATGGTGAATAAAACTGGTACCTTCCTTCGAATGTGGTAGACATCACACTAAACCTCAGAAGGCTTTGGGCTCCATCTGCGGCTAGAGCATTATTTTAAGCTACACCACTTCAGACAATTCCAAAATTGTGATATCACACTGACAGTGAACGAATGAAAGCCATTATTTCCTGAGTTCCTACATTCATCTGAGAACTCAGTGGATGCCCAGGCAGTTGCACTTTGTCTAACAAGATTTCTTTAAGAAATGAAATTAGCAATTACCTCTCCAGGAATTTTCACAAACATCTCTAAAAATGTCTGAAAGCAATGTAGGCCACCAAAGGTCCTGAGCTGGTTTTAGTTGATGTGTTTCGCTTGAACTAATGTCCACCTGGCAGCACATTACACATGGTCAGCAGCATATATTCTTGTGTAACCCTCACAAGAAAAAGTGTCAGGAAGTTGAGATTAGCATGTGTGAGCTTGAGGAATCATATCTCTCTTAACTGGGTGCAGCAGAAGGAATGTTAGGTAATATCTTAACCAGTAGTATGGAAGACTTCCTATGTGTGCTAGCTTAAAAAAAGAAAAGCTTAAATGACTGTGAACAGAGAGAGGACTCAGTAACAAAATTATTCATTGCAGTACTAATACATTCTCCAAATTGCACATTTGGAACAATTAATAAAAAAGACACCTCACCCCATTAAATTATGCAGAGGGAAGATGTCACCTTTCCCAATATCAACAAACTAATGAAAGCAATTATCTCTAATGGCCACTTAACAGTATGAGGTTCAATCACTTTTCATCCAAACTCATTTCCTTTATATTTGTAAACTTTAAACAGCACATTGATTTTTCCTAACAGACTTTTCCAAAAAATACAGAAACGTGGAACTACAAGGAAAAATTAAAAACTATTTGTAATGAATTGTAAGATATAAAACGACATCAACATAAAAATCACGTTTAATTTCAGAAGCGAAGAAAACCTCTGGGGAAAATGCAGTGGTGGGTCCACAGTCATATATTGTCCACATTCCTAAGTTTTTCATTATTTTGAGGAATTATTATTTAGAAGGTATTATTTATTGATTTTGTCTCATAAACACTATTTGCCACAAGCATCTTCATTGTTATATTAGCCCAGTCATGACACCCTTGACCTTAACCATAAGTAACCAACCCAAATGCAAGACTTTTGGCATTTGTACCTTTTTGATTGCATTCACAAATGTTTATAAAACTGAGGTTATCCAAAGGGGGAGCTCAAATGATGTCCCAAAAAGTAGGGAAATCTCAGGTTTTACTACACTTTGGGGACAATCTATGCAAACAGAAACACACACACACACACACACACAACCATGCACCATGGGATCAGTTAGCTGCATGTGTTTGGACAGCAAGAGGAGACCAGTGTAGCCACAGGAATCCAGTAACAACCCCCCCCCCCCTCAGCCAGAGGCAGGATTCAAACCATCAGCCCTGGATATGTGAGGCTACCCTACAACTCATTGAGCCGCTATGCTAAAATAAAATAAAACAGTGTTATTTAATGTAATTAAAATCTTTGGGTAAAGCACAGAGTGTTTGGTATCTGTGGTGTAGGATGTCACACTGTGACAGAAACCTAATTACATTTAGCTGCTTAATTGATTCTTTTACCCAGAGTGAAATTTTCAGTTTGTATGGATGGGGAAACCAGCTATAGAACTCATTGACCAATGTCGCACTGACATAGCTGTGGCACAGCAGTGCTATAATGCTTCTCAGATGCTCCAGGAACGTTCTGTACTGTGCCAGCTGCGGATGGCCACGGCGCGTAGCCCGTTTTAGGCAGAAAGAGAGAGGATGAAAAGGAGTGTACAGACAATGCCGTGAGTGGCATCGTCACACCACGAGCCCGTGTCTGAATGGCAAGGCTGCAGTGGGAGTGAGTGGGACGAGCAGATCGAAGGTGAATGCACATTGAGCTGAAATTACAGCTACTCTGAGCCTCAGCACGGATCAATCAGAAGGTGTTTGTCCCCAATTCAGCTTACTTAATGGGCAGTAAAAAACTAGATGCTGAGACCCCCAAAACGCTTATACGAGTCTAGTATCACAGACACTTGGATGGAGAGACATTTGAAATTATTAACGAGTGCAGATCCAGTGCTGATGATGCGTACAAAGAGCGTGCATGTTCCCTTTGTTTTTTTTATGGGTCTCTTCTGCCTGCTTTTTGGCACTTTAAATATTAATGGATCCTTCCCTGTTAGTTTTCATCTCCTGCCACTGCAAGGATTTTTTATGAATGAAGAATTGCTTTGTATTCTTCAAAGGTTAGAATATATTAGTCTTTACAGTGTGGAACTGGATACAGTGAACAGAAAGATGTGTCTTCTGTATATGCTCTCCTTAATTGGCAGTCATGAAAAACAGTACAAAATTAGCATGTAATTGTGGTGCAGAAAAAAAGACATTCATTGTTCCAGAATAATATCAGGTTGATTAAGGAATTAATTCAGTAATCAAAATATAACCCTTAATGATATCTTTCCTGAATAACAAAAAAAAGAAAGTGGCCAGTAACCACCAGTAGGTGTCCTGGCATTTCTAAATATGAGTAATGCACAAAAATATACCTGCATGCAGGTGATAAAGCTTGCTTGATACAGGCTCATGCTAAAAATTGAAGCTAATGGTAGGTGACTCGCCACAAAAACAGATATGGACAGTAATGCAGCTATGGTCGACACATTCTCCCAGTAATTAGTGCCCGATTTGACCAGAAATTGAAGGGAAGGGACATTGCACATTTCCTGGTCTTTGTGTGGTCCTCAGCACTGCAGAAACAACATCCTGTAACAGTGCTCTGTGGTATTTTTAACAGTGTCATCTTGGCTGGGTAAGCTCTGACTCTTCCCATCCTGTGTTACCCCAGGCATCGAGAAGTGCTGAAGGCCCAGGGGAACGCGGTGCTGTGGGTAGCAAGGCAGACAGCAGCCTTTGACAGGCAGCTGAGCCATCCCCAGGGCACCATGGATGCACTTATCTATTGTGCAACACACTGCATTCCTGTGTTTCATTCACACCGTAGCCACTTACAGTACAAGCTCTCGCCAGTTTTGTTGTCCCAGGTACCTCAGAACACGACGTACATCTGAATGAAGAAAGGACATGTCAGCGTGGCGTTCTGTAACCTACACCACCACAAGATCAGTCCTCGTGACCCAGTTCACGAGTGGGAATTCAATATGGGCTGCACAAGCACTTTTTAGCATTTTCTGTAAGAGATCCGATTGAGTAGTGCGACGTGTTAGCAATTCTTTGGAGTCATTAAGACAATGCGGTCTTATTTGTGTCATCTAATATGGGTTTCAGCCTTTTAATGTTTAAGGATCATCAAGAATGCAGATGGTACTGGGTTAGGAAATAGCGTGTGTCTGTCTGTCTGTCTGTCTGTCTATTATCAGCCTACTGCATTGACAGAGACAGCACATAAAGATGAGTTTCAGAGTAAGTGTTACGTTGACAAGTGTAAACTAGTATCCTATAAATGTGCCAAAATTGTAGGTGATACTTTATACATGCATCACAAAGGCAAATCATTATTACAGTTAGATTCCTCTCTTCTTTACAGAATACGTGTTTCTTGTATATTTTATCAGTCACGGTTATTGGTTATGAAAACAGCCTTGTGTGGTGCAGCCACATAAGTACATCCCACACACTTTGTGGTGTTTATACAGCAATTTCTCTGCAAGACAGTGACATGGCGCCTTACTCAAAGGTGCAGTTAGGGCATGAGCCAGAGAGGCATCTTCTTTCAGTATCCATCCTGCAATGTCCTCAGCCGGAAATCTGATCATTAACTGGAAAGGACAGCCGGCCTACATGGCGGATCTCTCAGGTGGTAATTAGGAAACATCTGCTTGTTTGTCTGAAGGAGAGACGGGGGGGGGAGTCCCGCAAAAGCGTCACCCTGCAGGCCCTTCCGCATTGTGCTCTGGTGCCTTTCCGGGGGATTCTGTTCCACGCATCGTACCTGATGTCATGTCACAAAAAACAGTGGTTAAGTGGGCAGTAACCTCCCATTCATCTGCCTTCAGTGATTTAATACCTCACACCATATTCTGTGTTGCATGGATTATTTTAATTGGTCATTAACATAGAAGTGAGGCAAATAGCATGTTAAAAAAGTATATGCTGTTTAGGAGTAGACGTGGCATAATGCCTGTGTGTTCAGGGGCTGCAACAGTACTACAACAAAAACAAAGCAATTTCAGCACTGTCTATATATCTCACGTCTTTGTCAATTACACTGGTATACAGTAATTTTGGTGCCAACAATGTCTGAACAGTTTTATATTAAGTTTATGGTGCTGATTAAGAATATGACTTTGGTTTTGGCAGATTGGCTGTAGTTTCTGAGATAATTATGTATTAAATAATGCATTACATTTGAGAAGCATTCAGAATTGCAAGAATATTTTTATTTTAGTTACATCTTGTAAGTAAACAGTCTAACATATAGAAAATAAAAAAAAAATATCCAACAGTCACAGGAAAAAGTTATGTATGATTTGATTAATTAATACAATATTAATTGTTATTAATGTCAATGCTTCAAAAAATGCTGGTTATGCGATTTCCTTTTTACAGTAGTAAATCTGCCTTGATATCTCTCCTCCATCACCTTATATCCTGATGGAACCTCTCGCCTTGTTCCTCGCTGAAGTCTCCATGCTTATCTGGAAATCTGTTTAAATGGCTATAGGGATAGTGCATCTTTATGCTCATAACTCCAAAATTTCTGAAATTAGCAAGTATGTCTTGCACCAGTTCTTCATAATTGTCTGCTCTGTGATTTCCCAAGTAGTTCCAGGCCGAAGCCTCAGTGTCGTTTATGTATTTGGTAAAGACAGGCTCTTCTTAATAAAGTCATAATCTTTACATGTATTTATATACTTATTAAGACAGAAGTTTTTGGGAATAACATATGGGACAAACATACTGTAGCCGGCTTCTTTCTTCTGAAATTCACAGTTGAATTCTTTTATAGCATTGTTGGCCCACAAATTGAAATACAAAATAATTATATGGGATATTTCAATACCTAAGACACTGTTAAAAAGTCAAAAGACAAACCAAACTATTGCATTTATGACGCAGAAGTCGCATTGGGGGAATGCATTATTTTCATGGATGTCCATTATCTCAAAAACTAGAACCAATTCAGCAAACGTAATGGGATTTTTAATTTCACCACCCTCAAAATAATCTAAATCCATTCAAAAGACCTTAGCCCCTAAAAAATTTTTTTGTAGACCTGTGTTTTCTGCCTCAGTGGACCTATAAAAAAGAACATATTTTTTTCTGTAATGAGTCAGTTTCTTTTATATATGTAAAATTTTGCTTTAGCTATTAAGCGTCACGGTTGTCACGCTGGGGCTCACAAACACACCAGGATCCAGAGGTGCAGGTATAAGGTAAGGCTTTAATTGGAAGGGTTGAATGCAGGGGGAGCGAGGACACCAGGGGGTGCAGGCAGGAGGGCTCCAGCCCCCGAGAAGGGGACAATTCCCCGGGAGGGGAATAAGAGGTGACGGTGGTTTGAGGGGCAGGTGATAATCCAGGTCGTGGTACGGTCCGAGGGTCCAATCCGGGTAGGCAGGCTGGGGAGGCAGGTCAAGGTCGGGATCTGGGCTGGGGAGGTAAAGAAGAGAGTTAGGGAATGCACGCAAGGCAGACAGACAGGGTACGGTTTACCGGGTAGACAAGAGACAGAGTAACGCTTGGTAGAGGCATCAATCATGAGCGCAGTACTTGGCGGTGTGCTGGTCTTGCTGCGGGGCTTATGTTGGGAGACTGATTAATTGCCATCTCGTCACACCTGCTCAGTCCAGCCCCCGAGGGTGTGACATTAAGTTTATTATTATAGCGCTACCGGAGGTATTCCTGGTAAGGAAAGACTTGCTGGTTAAGTGGTTAAATGGTTAATTAATATAACTACATACATTGCGGAAAAAAGTGATCTATATTGTGGATCGTGATTATAAGCAAAAATATTTTGTCCATATCGCCCATCTCTATTCTCCACATCTTCATTTCCTCAGTGGGATTTTCTAATTGTCTGATTGTCTAAGGGACGCTTTTCAATTCCAGACTGTGATAAGTCAGACATAATTAGGTATCAGCTGTCAGTAAATTGCCCATTTTGTGAAAACAATTCATGGCATGTTTCTAACATTCATTGTTATTTGCAGCAGTAATTAAGATTATTATTATAGTGGTACAAGAAGTGCAGCTTTTATAAATCAGTATCCTGTTTCATTTTAAATAATTTTACTTTGTCTCTCATATTGAGAATTTTCAAGGTATTTGTTCTTATAAACATAATAAAATAGCAACAAAATACATTTCTAGAAAGAGTACATTTTAGATTATTATACAAATCGGTTTTTGTTTCATTACAATCTCTTGTGATAGGGGTGTTTCTCAAGGCTTTCACTGAATCCAGTAGTTCTGGGCGCTTTGGCTGTTTCCTGTGATGTTCTGCCCATTGGACTCGGGGATCATGGGACAAGAAGCAAACCAGGCAGTGTGTGTGACACAGTTCTCGCTGCTTTGAGTCTGTCTTCTCACATCTTGAAAGAATACAGCATACCTACACTCCATCAGAAAAGTAGAGTACCGATTTGTACCTTTGCTTGTCACTGGGGCTGTGCCCTCATGCTTCTGCCAATTATACGCTTAGCTGTAGGTAATTGTACCTTTTAAGATACAGAAATGCACTATGAGAAACATTTTTGTACCATTGGGGGTCCGTTAAAGTTGTCTAAATTAGTCTAAAAGATAACTATAGCTACGATACATTTTGCAGACCCTTGAGGGTACAGCTCCAGTGACAAGCAAAGGTACAAACTGCTACTCTCTCTTCTGGCAGTGTATCAGTCTGCTACATTTGAGATATGCATAGCTATGTATTCTGTGGCACCCAGCGAGAATGGATGCGGCAGACCCCGGAATGCAGAGGCAAACTGGTTTATTGGATAATCCGGGTGCAGACTGAGCCAAGGGGGTAATCCTGAATCATAGTTGGGTCACAGGCGATGGTAGAATACCGGGGAGATCAGTCCTACACAAGGAGACAAGATGAGGTTCCGATGGGACGGGAGGACAGGACCAGTGAGGGAGCAGGGCAGGCAGGCAGGCAGGGCTGGTAGGAGTAGGTGGGTCGGAGGAATAGATAAGGCAGGCAGGGGAGGCAAGACAGGCAGGCAGGAGACAGCAGGTAGGATGAACCGGGAGGACCAAAGACAGAGATAGTCCATAGGAAGGCACGTTCGGAAATGGCAACAATACTTTGCAATGCATGTTGACTCCGCAGGTCTTAAGTAGCGGAGCGATAAGCTGTTGATCGCCTGCCGTTGCTTGATCCCACCCGTGTGGGCGTGACATATACCTTTTGTGTATGTAATTGAACACTTTTTTCAACTTTCTGACCATCCCCAGGTTAATATCATTCCGTGTGCTAGATTTCATTCTTTACCCACTTGTGTGTGTAATGAGTGTAGGTACCAATATGTGCACTTATGTGAGAACCTCTCATTCTAGCAGTTCTGTTGCCTTGGAAACCACAAAGCCTTTTTTATGTGCTGCATTGCCTGCATTGTGTGCCTGTGGAAAAAAAAGAGTGGGATATACTTGATGATAGGAGGGAGAGAAGGAAGGAGAGAGGTGGAAAGGCAAGGAAAACGTAGGAATGAGTACCCTGAAAAACTACAAGAGGTTTCTGTATTTGTTGGTGAATGAGGGAACGAGTGTTTTTCAAGCTTGATGCATGGTCAGTATGCTTAGGTGGCCTAATTCATTAGCATCCAATGAACAGAAAGATATGCATTGATGTAGCAGTCAACTACAGGCTTCTGGAACCAATCAGACTTCGGTTAGCCTGCTTATGTACTTTGTAACACTGGAATGTGCTTCTCCTATTTACATATATGTATACATGCTCATACCCAGCCATTTAAGCAAAAGACTTCTTTCTTCTTTTAACCTATGACGATTTTTAATGTTCATTTATTTAGTGAATCCTTCCCTACCAGCTGAACATAAAAAGTTGACTGTTTGATTTCTGAGAGAAGTCCAAAGCCTGCTTTTGGGGTCAGCTTTGACTTGAAGACTGCTACTACACTGCCAGAAGGAGGCAGATCCTCTGAGTTCTGCGTATGTGCCCCATTGTCGACCGGAAGTCTGGGGGATCAGCAATTAGCTAAGGCTGTTGTCAGCTGGAGGGGGAGATTACAGGCTTAAACTGTGCAGAAAGCATGCTTTTCAGCGGAGCTTCAGACAAGTGACATTTTATGTACAGAAGTCCAATGGTATCATCTCAAAAATAAACTAGCTCTAACTTCTTTAAATAGCATTATTAAAAGATTCAGTGTTCATATTGTGATGACTTCCAACAAGCATTATTTTTTTGTTACTGTTAACAGTGTGGTATATAGGGAAGAAATGAAAGAATGAAATAGAAAGTCAGACGTTATCATGAATTTTTCATGTAAACACGTGTGAAAAGACATGGATCCTACATATTACATGGATCTTGCATATTATGTTCAGAGTTTTTGTCATTTGTTACCATGAGAACTGCATTTTATTTTTGGGCTCTTTTGATAAATTGTGCCCTTGTTATTATGTAAGATGTGCAGTGTATAATAGGGGTTTCCTATGGCAAGATATTGTACTTTTGTTACGTCTAGCTTATGAAGAACATCTTGTTATTTTTGGCATGGAAAACAGGAGCATGTAACAGTGTGAAGTTTGAATGGACTCACTTCTGCTTTATTTCAGTTCATTGAAAGACTCCAGGGGTTTGTGTATTTCTTTCCAGAGGTGGAGGAGTTTGACTGCTGAGGGCTGACAAATCACTTGAAAATGTCGTTATTGTTTATTTTAAAAAGCCTGAGAACTGCATTACATGTACAACAGTGCTTGTGGTTCAGACACCATCGATCTGCAAACCATCCTTCAATCGTGTACCCTGGTTAGGGTCACATACCAATAACCCACACTACAAAGGTGGGATTCAAACCCAAACCCTGGGTATACAAAGTCTTAGTGCTACAAACTGACCCTGACTAACAAACCAATGAACACCTGGAAATTAGGCCACAGCCCTTAGATAACAGTTTTTGTAGTCAAAGATACATCAAAAATAGTAATTTGTTGTATATACAGGGGTTAAAAGATATTTTATTAATCCCTGTAGTGAAGTTCACTGTGCCTCATCTTGCTCTTCATACAGTTAAGAGCAGGTTTGGGGGTAAGAGTGAAGGGCAGCCACCTTGTAGCAACCAGGGAGCTGGGGGTTAGGGGCCTTTCTCCAGGGTCCAAAGGGGAGTGGCTGTTCTGCTGAGGCTAAGCTCAATCCAGCCACCTTCTGATCACACACACGGAAGTGTCTGAATTCAGGGGCTACATCCTTCTAAGGCTGCATTCAAAGACCGAATGCATCACAGCGGTGCGACAAGGCTGTCCCATTTCAAAGGCTTCTTAAGATGCGGCCTCACCAAGTCACAGAGGACCCACCCAATGGATCCTTTGCAGCCCAAGGTATCCCAAGATTCATTGTGCCGAGGTGAAGTAGGTGTGTCCCGGCTAAACGATGAGTGACAAGGATATGAGCAGGAACAGCCAGTGACGCAAATAGGAAATGATCTGTAGGCCAAACCGTACCATTTGACAGTGCTTTCAGGTCGACCTTCAGCGAACGCAGCCTACGAAGGTCACACATTCATAGACCGCGTCCTTCGAAGGATGTAGCCCCTGAATTCAGACACAGCTAGAGACTCAGCTGTTGAGCCACACATCACCCACACATGGAAGAGGTACGGAAAAAATAGCCAGATCCATGCACACTCTGTTTTACAGGGTTCATACGGTCATGAAAATGCTGGGAAAATGGAATTAAGAACTCACATTTTCCAGACCTGTTATGGAAAAGCATCTGTTATGGAAGTTATCGGGAAAAAAAAAAATACTATATAATACTATAATAACACAGTATCACGACTTAAATGTTTAAAGGCAATACAAAGTCCAGATATCTGATGGTACAAAAGAATGGAGTGAGCATGCATGTGTGTGCAGTTGTGTGTGTGGTTTGAGATGCCACAGTGCACTTCATATATAAACAGTTAATGCCCTACCTGTGAAAAAGGTTACTCTGCTGTGAGTACAGGCTAACAGACATTCTGATGCAGTAAGTTTAAGACGTGTGTGTGCTTGTGAGAGAGAGAGAGAGAGAGAGAGAGAGAGAGATAGATGTGATGAGTCAGTGTGATTCAAGTGGTTTACATTTTATATATAAAATAAACATTTTCACAATAAGCATAAAGTCATTTGTAGCTTATAAAGCTATGCATGTGCTAACAGTTGCAACACACAGCCAAGGACCGACCTTCCTATTTTTACCTGCAAAGTGCACTGTGACATTACTTGTTTATGCCATTGTTATTATTTTTATTATGCTTTATTATGTCAGACTATACACATTATATATCATGTTGGGTATACTTCAAGTTAACATTATTTCCTTCTTTTGTAACAGGCTATATTGAGCTTATGTCTCTTTAGGGTAATTATAATGGCACACAATTTGTCTTTCCACACTAACTTTTACAACTCAGTAATTATTGTTTCTTGTTATTGGAAATGTAAGGAATAAATTAATTAACTTTCTGTGTGCTGACAGTGTGGTTAATAATTGTTAAGTTCACCATTATTATACCAGATGGAAATTGACCTATGCAACTTTTTTGATAGTGTGTGTCTGAACGAGACAAAAGCAACATGCGTACCTGTCAAATGATACGCAATGGAAGGTGTATCCATATACAAAGGATGAATACAAGAGCATAACAGCTGGTTCCTGTACACAAAGTACATGTTTGTAATTGTTTCATGTAATGATGATCACATAACAACTTGGAACACTTCTCCTGAATGGGTTGAATAAAAAATCAATTCTTGGAAATTTAGCTTGAAGTCCTAGAGAAGTCATGAAAAAGTCATGGAAATTTGCTGATTGAAAAAGTAAACTACCCCTGTATGTAATCTTTAATGTTTGTCTCATTGGTTTGGTATGTAAAATGGAGAATTTGGTGCAGTGAAAATATCATGTAATCAATGTATAATTTCATGTGATTGGTACATGTAATTTCATATGATCGCCCTTCGTGATTTCTTGTGATTGATGCATTCAGGAAAACCTTGTGTACTTTTTGGAATGCCTTGGCTTGTCAAAACAACCTGTAGATAAAAGTGGTGGTAAATATCAGAAAGTGACGGGTATAACAAGCACCACCCAGCATGGATATCACACAGTGAAAGGTTTTGCGTCTGTTTTCCACTGAACCATTTGTGTTGAGTGTCTAAGTAGGATTTCCTAATGGGGATAATTGTGCGTGTGTGGTGAGTGCGAGAGAGATCAAGCTGAGGACTTGGAGACATGGGGAGATCTTTGCCCATTTGCTCATTTGGAAATAGAAAACCTGTCCCCCCGAGGAGAGCACAGATGCTTTGGGTTGCAGAGGGACTGTAGGCCATGCCTGTACTGTGATTACCTGCATTGTGGGGTTCTATGCGTTGAGGTCTTCAAAAGAATGGCTATTTAGTCATGTAAACAGCTACAGTATTTAGCTGTTCTTGTTCTCTTCTATGATGCAATTGTTGTTACTATCTTTTTAGAATGTTTTTGAGCAAAAAGTCTTGTATGTCCAATATACCTACGTATAGTACATCTCGTTATATTATCAGCCAAAAATAATCATGTTGCTTAATCATTCTACAATGAACTGAGAAAAATGATTGCAGCGCCTTTAAAAATGGCACTTAAGGCTGTTCTCTGTCTCACTGTGTTATCGACAGACCAGCAGTACCCATGGTCCTCGTCCAGGTACTCGGATGAAGACAGGTGCTCCACGCCATCTTGGAACATGAAGGGCTTATCGGGCAGCCGTATGCAGCACCAGGTCCCCGGCGGACACGCCTACGGCTTGGCTGAGTTTGAACATTCCCATGAGCACCACTTCCACCATGGGCCCGAGGCCCGGCCCTCCTACCTGCTGAGCCCTACCGAGAGCTGTCCTATGGACTACCACCACCGCTACTCACCCCGAAGTTCCATCCACTCCGATTGCATGATGATGCCGGTCGCTGTACCAACAGGTGGCGGCGGTGAGCACGTCTCCAGCAGCACCTTTCCCAGAATGCACTACAGCTCGCAGTATTATGACACAGCCTCGCGGGATGACTGCGCGGCTGCCGCTGCTGCGTCGGTGGTAACCTCTCACCACCATGTGGCTGCAGCTTCCTCTACCACCTCGGGCAAATCCAACCGCATCCCCGCCAACCTGCTTGACCAGTTTGAGAAGCAGATGCCCCTGCATCGCGATGGCTTCCACACGCTGCAGTACCAGCGCACCTCCACTGGGGGTGCTGGCGAGCAACGGAGCGAAAGCCCCGGACGCATCCGTCACCTGGTACACTCCGTGCAGAAACTCTTCACCAAGTCTCACTCACTGGAAGGCTCCTCCAAGATGAATGGCACCAAGGGAGACACGGGCGGCAGTGGAGGGGGCGGAGGCCATCATCACGGGCACCACTCAAAGCACGGGAGCAAGAGGAGCAAAAGCAAGGAGCGTAAGCATCGTTCAGGCGTAGGAGGCTGGTGGAGCTCCGATGATAACCTGGACAGCGATAGCACGTACCGGACACCCAGTGTCATGAGCCGTCACCATGTTGATCATGTGGGCCACTGCTACCCCGAGGCAGTTCATGGCCACTTTGGCGACCTCACCCTCAAGACCTCCAGGAGCAACAACGATGTCAAGTGCTCAGCCTGCGAGAGCTTAGCTCTGGCCCCTGAGGGCAAGTTCATGAAGAGGAGCTCTTGGTCAACGCTCACCGTTAGTCAAGCCAAGGAGGCTTATCGCAAGTCCTCCCTGAACCTAGAAAAACCCATGATACACCAGGACCTGAAACCATCCTTGAGGTCTTGTCATTACTTGCAGGTGAGTTTAGCCTGAACTATATCGTCTTTATTGGTTTCTATTAGCATTACTGGCTCTGAAAGAGAGTAACTAAGTCCCACCATTTACCCTCCTAAGGGATGGATCAATGCAAACATAATTAACCAAATATATGTGTGTGTGTGTGGGTGTGGGTGTGTGTGTTCCAAGCTTGTGGCATCCTCCTCCTTTCAATTCACAGTTATCCTAACCTACAGTTAGCCCTCACCTACATCTTAAGTCAAAGAAGGTTCTGGCTGAAATGCCTTTGAGTCTGGTACCTGTGTACATGTTTGCTTACTGCACAAAGGAGCACAGGAAGAGGGCAAAATGGAAAGAGTAAGAGAGAGTATGCAGCTCTGAGCCAATCCAGTCCCAAGATTGTGCTAATCCAGGGTTAGCTTTCAATTTTCAGACTTTTAATTTTGTCTGTGCTTTCTTGTGGACACTGGACAAAGCTAATTAATAGATGCTTACTGCTGAAATATATCGCTGGGTTAACTTCCTTTCAAGCATGACAATTGATTGGTGATTGGAGTCAAATTGCCAAGTCCCTCTTTAATAGCTGGGTGTTCGCAAACATGAACCCGCTGACAGCCTTTGAAGATCGTATGCTGTAAGCGTTTCTCAGGAAGGAATTTGCTCATGTTTCAGATTGCAGCCAGCATATGCTTCTGAAAATAGCATGCGGCTTTAAATCGTCCCGGTATTTTTAGTCGGCCTTATCAATCCTGTGACGGTGATTCATTTTGTGCAAGGGGCTTTTGGAAAACAGACACATCTGGCATCTGGGAGAAGTCAAGGTAGCATGACTATTTCTGCGTCTGCTTATTTATGCATAGATGTTATCTGCTGGATTTCAGCTGTTTGATGTCAAGATAAAGCATGCTTTGATATACATGAGCATCTGATACATATATAATCAGAAATCTTTTAAATGAATTTCTTTGGATTGAAGTAGAGAGGGTGCACCAGTGTGCGGGACCCCACTGCGGCTTCATCTGTGTGGATCTTGCATGTTCTTCCCTTGTCGTCATGGGGTTTCCTCTGGGTACTCTGGTTTCCCCCCACAGTGCATGTGTAAGTGAATGATGTGTGAGTGTCCACTGTGATGGTCTGGTGCCCCATCCTGGGTCATTCTCTGCCTCGTGCCTGTAGATTTTGGGATAGGCTCCGGAATCCTGCATTGGACATGCAAGTATGCAAAATGAATTCATTTGAAGTAGAGTAGCTAAATATGTATAATTAAAAATACTTATTAATAATGTATTGTGAGCCCAAAACTCACAATGTGTTGTGTTTGGTTTCAGGAGGTGACACTCCAATTGAGTGTCGCCCTTTGCAAAGGGAGATGCATTTACTTCTGGTATGCATTATTATAGTTCCTCGGAAGTCTTGTTTGTACAATATCCCTGCAGCATTTTCACCCAAGGTAAATTAGAAATGGGAGAATGACGTATAGGCAAGTTCCGGGTACATGAGGACGCTCTGCTCTTCTGAAGCTTTCATTTTCAGAGAGTATTTTTATACCTGTTGTCATAAGTTTAGGCAGGTAGTCACACCGAATCCCAGCTAAGATTCTAAAGTGATAACCCAAAGGACCACTCAGATTTCGAGTCTGTTGACAAGGTCACTGCCATATTGCTCCAACTCAATTCTCACAATAAAGGTGGATGAGGATGACAAAGAATGGACAGATGTCCTACTGTATGAGCACCACACCAAGCTAATTCATTCACCACCTGTAATGCTTAAGCTGTCTTGATTTAAAGCTACAGTCACTCTTGCCAAAGCCAGGACAGAGTGGCAGGGAACCTGACGGAAGGCTTAATTCTGCCCGCTTGGAATAACGTGGTTTTACTGCTTCATGCTCTTGTTGGTCTCCTTCAGTTAGCAAAGCAGATTACAGGTAGGATCTTCCCACAGGGAAATTTTGTGCTGGCTTAGTGTCACATGGATGCCGAAGCGTTAGTGTCGAGATGCGGTTTAAGGCTGGAAGGGGAACCTGGACCAGTGAATTCTGACAGCACGAGCAGGGATGAAGCGTGAGCTTTATTCACATCTGTCTCAGCTGCTACCAAATGTGACAATGGATAAGAACAAAAAAAAGTGCTCTTTTTAAAGCTGGTTACCCATACAGTAGGAGGAAGGGTTAAGGCATATGTATTCTCCCTGGGGTTTGAACCCATGACCTATACAATGTTGGCACAATTCTCTACTTGTAGAGCTACAGGACCTGTTTTTAATCCATTGAATTTCCTCAAAATTGCGTGATCCAGAATTTTCTCACTGTCTCTGTTCAAAGTATGATGAAGAATTAGCATGTGTGACCGTTATCAGTGTGGCAATGGAGCTATCTTGCTTCATATAGTGAGTTGATTAATTTTCCTGTGGGCTTGCCAAGGTGGACGTCTGAGAAGAAAGATGCAATGTGATTATGAAGCTAGGAGTTTCCTGTAATATTCTGTTTTAGGAGAATTTAGGCTTCCATAGACGGTGCCAGCCATTTAGAGCTGAGCAGTCTGATTATTTACTTGGCATGCCAGTGAATTTGAGGTTATTTTTTATTAACATGCCAAAATGTTGGAATTAAAAACGTGGTGCAGTCTGCAGCCAATTCAACTGCACCCTAAATCAATTCAGATCACTGGCTCTGGTAATTGGCTCCTTACTGCCTGTCATTACCTGGTTAAAACAGGACTGTGATGCTGGCTTATGCCCTACTAGTCGCATGTCGCTGGTGATCATCTTCCTGTGAAGCGAGACGGGGCGTTAAGACTCTGAGAGCATGTTCAGCCTTAGGGATTAGCGGCTCGTTTTCCGCGGTCCTCAGACGCCGGCTCCTTGGCTGTGCTCTCGTGTCTGCATGAGCGCATGCGCCCCTTCCTGTGAGCCTCCAGTTTTGTTGACGCATCGAGCTGTAGCAAGAAAACTAAATAAAGAATAGAAAAGCGAACCGGAGCCGCCGTTTCCCGCACTCCCCTTTTCCTGTCAGGCTGGTTATTTTCAGCACTGAAACAGGCAGCGGCTCCTCACTTTATAAGTGGAGGATCCTCACAAAAACACCAGTGTGATGCGTTGTGGTCTTATTTTCAAGTTAACAAATTATATTCATTCCCGATAACCAATTTTTGTTGTATGAAATTGAAGGGTGGTCAACAATGCCTGATCTTTCTTTTTTTTTGTAGATGAATACATTTTACATCTTTACCCTGTTTTGGGAGAATAGCTAATATCAGCATATACCTCCTGTTAAACTGTATAACTTGGAAAAGGCCCAGTATGGGCTAAAATGCTCATGGGGCGAATTTCTTTCTCTTCTCAGTCTTGGATCAAACATGCACTTTCCTGCAGAAGCAGACAAGCCTGGGCTGATATTCTCACTAGTGTGGCAGCACAATGCATGTAGACTCTAATGGGACTGAACCCCAGGACATATTTGAGATGAAATACATGGTGATGAACTCCTGATTGGTAATAGACGGGGCTGTTGGAGGAATAAGATAGTGGTGTTTGCTGATGTGTGGAGGGGTGAGTAGAGCAGTAAGTGTAGAGCAGTATCTCCTCCGCTGGTCCTCACGGACCCACGGACAGTCCATGTTTTTGCTTCCACCTAGTTCCCTGCCAGACAGTCCACTACCAAGAGCTGGGAGGGAGCAAAAATGCGAATTGCATGGCAGGGAGCTGGGAGCAAGCAATATCTTCCATTGTCTGTCAGTCCCTGAAGCGCAGGTTGGGAAACACTGGTCACTTCAAAGTGCCACCAGCATGGCAGCACAGCAAGAGGCAACAGCAAAGATATGGGGAGTAACAGGGTGACACCTTCATCCAGGAAAACAAAACAGACTATCGGCTTTCAGCTGGAGCACTTTACAGCGAAACTAAGGAAGCAGCAACGATTTAGTTTCTTCCTTTGGTAAAAGTGAAAGACGAATAAATGAGGAGAGTTTAACCTCCAATTAATATCAGCAGCTCTCCTCTCTTCATGATGTTGGTGTCCAAGTCTGGATCACAGCTCCACAGAAGTTTTACCAAGCAATTTATTACCCGGGTGATTGAATTGACATTTCTAATGTTCCTCTGATAATGACTGCATCTGTTGGATTAGACAGCCGTCCTAAACAAGATAGTAATAGTTCTGGTAAAGTTGAAAAAGAAACCTAGAAAATTTAAAAGCTTCCCGTATATTAAAGATTGAAATGAGTTTAATCGGACTGAATTGTCTTGGTTTAACTGGTGCTGTACAGTAAATCGAACGGCTTTTACGTGGGGTCTACTTTAAGTGACAGGGACTATGGAGTGACATTGGCTATACAAAACAGAACAAGACTGGGGTGCAAAAAAGTACAGGGGCAGGAGCACTAAATACTGCAGTGTGATGTATAAGGAATGAATCTCGACAACGTGAGCAGTTATATGAATATAATCAACAACAGCTAGGTATACTGTGGCCCAATGTGAAGAATGGACCTTCTAACCAACCCGGAATTATTTTCATATAACCGCAAACCTCAAAATGGTTTATCCCGCTTATACCACGACTAACAAACAAAGAATAATAACAGAGTAAAGTAGTCACAGTTCATTTCTCAGAGGAAAATTATTGCAGTTAACATTTAGTTTTGTTCCAATGTGCTCTTAAAAGTATAGTCCCTATAAGGATAGAATATCTGAACAGGCTTCTCACTGGAAGCGGTAAGTTACCATAGACACCGTCAACAGACTGCCTCTTGCAGGTTGAAAACCAAGGAACATTTTGCTGATAAGATTTATTAGTAAAAAATCACACAGGTTTATACATTAGCATGTTCAATCAAACATTAAAATGCTTTAATACAGAACTGTTATTAGGCTACTGGAACTACCTGTGTGGTTACATAAAAATAATCAGCATGTGACCTCTCTGGACCAATAGAAAAAGTGTTTTACCAACATTGTGGTATGAAGTATAACATAATATATACAGCCATGTACAGTGTTAATACAGGTAGAGGATATGAAGCGACAAGGCTGAAACTTCCTCCTGCATTAGAGCCGTATGCAGTGCCTTTTCATCTGCATGATGTAATGCCATTTGCTGGCCTCAGTAGGCAGATAGGGGCATGAAAGGGCTTTATGTGCTGCTGTGCTTAGGTTTGGCTAAGAACTTTATCTGATTTCCCTGTTTGACAGGTGTGTTCAACCGGCTTACATGTTTCAACTCCGACAGGAAATCAGAGCGAGAGCCAAAACATCACAGCACTGCAAGCTCGTGATCTCCTTTCACTGCTTAATTAAGCATATGGAAATATCACTGCCAACCAGCAATTTGCCCACTGCCCCGTTTGTACTCCCATCATCATCAAAGTCACAGATTATTACAGATGAAGAATACCTTTGCTTCTGCAGTTGGCTGCTAATTATACTGCACTACAAAGGAAAATATGGAGTAACTATTTTTGGCCATCCACTTGTGTGTATAGCAGGTAAATAATCAATAGGATTTTCTTCAAAACCGATCATAGGTGAACTAAGATGTTTTGTCATGAGATCAAACAGAGCTAAGAAACCCGAACTTAGTTCTGATTAAATATTTAATTTCAATGATTTGCTTTTGTATGGCAGAATAAGATTTTTTTTTTCTTTCATATTTGAGCCAGTTTTAAACGGATTTCAGGGCCAAGCACAAACCGTAGAAACCGTGCAGCCATACTGAGTGCCTCTTGCAGTTGTCTGCATGCAGCGATGGGCACATTCACAATGGCACCTTCTTGCTGCTTCACCAAATATTATTTCGTGTTTTAAATTCAAACTTAAATTATTATTATGAGGTGCCGTCAAGTCGGTGTGGGCTCCTGGCAGCCATAGAGATGGCACTTCTCTCCAGTGTATAGTCTGCTGTCTGGGATCTCATGCTGCTGCGTGGCAGCTTCACTGCTGCAGTGAATGAGGCCGTCCAGCTTGTTAGGTGTCATCCTCTTCCTCTCTCACCGTCATCGGCCATTCCGAAGCGCTTCTCGTCATATTCCCGAAATCGTACCGAAATGCTCCCAATTATTAATGCGCCTCACAACATACCTGAGAAAATAATATCATTCTTTGGATTTCATTTTTGATTTGTCATCAAGGTAGAAGCGGGGGCCTGCCGGGGCCTAATGTCACGGATCATTTCAAAAGCTAAAGTGAGCGACAGCACACTGTAAAATCAGAAATATTACTAATATGACAACATTCTCACAATGGATGTTCAAGTGCAATACTGATACTGATCATTCCAGTGGCATAGCCAGGAATGTCTGACAGGGGGTGCTTACCGTATGTCTCCAGCCTTTCACCTCCTAGTTCCCACCCACCTGTGGCACGGCCCAACCTATTTTCACTTTCTTAAGAGCAGGTTTTAGCAGTTATGTATGTTAAATGATTGTGTGTAACTGCAGACATTTTAGCTAATTTAGTGTGATTACAGTGATTTTATTTTTAACTGCTGAAAAATGAACTTCAGAAAAGTAATTGATACTTTGTCAATCCCCATATGGAAACTCTCTTTATTACCTCCCCCAGCTTGCTCTGGGGAGGTGAGAGCACGCTGGGTGTAAAGGGCAGCCACCCATAGCAGCCAGGGAGCTGGGGGGGTTAAGACTCCACCACAGACATGCTGAGGCCAGGCTTGAACCAGCGACCTTCCAATCCCAGGCACAGAGGCTTAGCCCACTGAGCCACACACCGCCCCATGATGTGGGGGGATGTTGGAATTAAAAACACAGCAAAGAAAAGCAAACCAGTGCCAGAGGTCTATTTGCTGTGCAATTTTTAATTCCTTATTGTATACGGGAACAATTAGTTGTTACCTGTGTGCTCAAAACAGCAACAAAACGTTAATAAATGTTGCAGAATGTATAAATAAGCAAGTAGATTCTTAATCATGAGCACGGGATGCGTTTTAACGATGCATGGAATTTTATGTAAGGGAGGCATAACATTTATTCAGACAAGAGTCATCTCATCATCTTTCAGCAAATGAATAGCAAAGCACATAACATTTGAAGAGTTAGTGTTAAACCCTCGGAGCTCACTTAACAAAGCTCGCACTGGAATGGAGGCAGATGTATGGTGCCATGACAAAGGGGAAGGCTAAGGACTGTTTATCCAGGAGCAGAATGGAGCTCTGGCGGCACCGCTGGGTCTGCCGCTCAGCGGCCAGAGATGAGCTGACTGTTCTAGAAAAGCCTCCCCGGGTGAGGGGATGCCCAGTGCTCCCAGAAGGCAAAGCGAGGCGAATCGCTGGCAGCTGGCAGCGATGGCAGCTAGGGGCTGCTGTACAGACGCTGCCTAAGGAAGACACACCGGGCCTGCTGTTTTGCTGTTTCGTATGCAGAAAGTGTTCATGTCTCCGGCTCATCACGGTTACTATGGCTACAACCTACACACTTGCCTACATCCCTCTAAAATTAATCTGGAGGTGCAAAAATTGAAACAGAAATCAGAAAGGAATAAGGAGATGAGACTGTTTCTGAGTCCGGAAGCAGGGAAGTTTCCCTCTAAAAGAAAAAAAACTTGCATCCATCTGTCCATCTTCCAACGTCCAGTGTCCTGTATCTATGACAATGGGTTAAATTTTGATGAATCTGATAACTGTACTGGGTCTGTTTAAATATATACAATTAAACTAAAATGATTCAATATAATAAAATACAATAATTGATTTAAAAAAGAAATGTAGCAAAAATGTCTTCACTTAAGGTTTTAGAAACTCTTAGTTTTCATACTGTAGTATCACCATTGTTTTATGCATGCATGAATGAATGAACAAATATATTCATGGGTGTGTGTGTGTGTGTCCCATCCCTGAGACCTGTACTGCCTGGAACAGGTTCCAGTCCCTTTGAGACTCTGACCAGCATAAGAAGCTGGAAAATGGGCAGTTTGTAGTTCAAGGGAGTCTGTACCAAAGTGGAACAAATGCAAGCTTTACCCGAAGCACAGTTCAAACCTGAATATAAATCGGAGAAAGAATTATTTCCTCTGAAAAAGAATTCAGACACAACACAGTGTTGCAGTGGTTAGCACTGTTGCCTCACACCTTTGTGACAGGGTCCAAGTCTCTGCCATGGTTCCATACAGTATGTATGGAGTTTGCATATTTTCCCAGTGCCATTGTGGGATTTCCTCTGGGTTTCCTGATTTCCCCCTACAGTCCAAAACATGCTGGGGTGACTTAAAATTTGCAAATTGCCTGTAAGTGTGAGGGTGCCCTATGATTGGTTGGTGCCCCATCCCAGGTTTTTCCTTGCCCCTGGACCCCCACAACCATGGTGCAGAAAATGAATAAATGCGAGGTATCAGCAAGGAAAAAGAAATAAACAGCATTTGAAGTCTAAGGTATTTTTTAAAAGAAACAATGAAGATGTTTTCTAGAGACTTTACACTCCTGCCCCACTCACATCACAACCCTGTACTGGTTAAGTGGTTGGAGGATGAATGGATGGATGAATCGAGACAGTGCTCAGTGCCAGGTAGCATGCAGATCTATTTTGGCAGAAGCCAGATCATAAGGGAGAGGTCATCTGGTCATTTTGGCCGTCTTTCAGGTCCAGTAAGCATCAAAGTGTAAGTTAGTCCGGGGAACAACAAAGTCAGTTAGCTAAGGAACGAAGAAAAATATATAGTGAATATACCATGTTAACCTACTGACATGTGGCCCTGTTTTCCTCCTTTTCTTCAAGTTCTCATATGGCACTGCTCATAAATTCCAGTCCAGGCCTCACTTAATATCAGAAACTGGATGTCTGGGAACAACGCAACATATTCTCACACATACCTAGAATGACTGATCTTCACTGTCCCATTTCCCCAATGGTGAAGGGATTCTTGACCAAGTCCATTTATTTGTTTAGCAGATGCTTTTTACCCAAAGTGACGTACAAGTCAGGAAAGCATGTGTCAGAGGGCCAGCCAGGCTCCCTTGAGCGGTTGGGGTTAAGGGGCTTGCACAAAGGGTGACTCTAGCAGGCTAGATTTGAAGCCATGCTCTTCCAGACACTGACACAGATCCCAGCTTGGCTGTGATACACGCCAGCAGTAAGTAAGAATGTGCTGCTGTGTGTCCTAAGTTCAGAAGGAGGCTGTCTATACAATACTGAACATGTGCTCTTTAAGTGTAACTGAGGACCGTCGCTGTGCCTGGATAAGCCTTGTTGTCCCTATCTCTAAACCAGCTGGAAATTCTGTAATGACTTTAAAGAGAATTTAAATACTGTGGATGACTTCAAACCCCTGAGCCCTTGCCGTGGCTGAATGGATTGATAGACTGGCTCAGTTGCCCCTGGCTTATCACTACTTTGGATATAGACTCGAAGAAGACCACTTTAGTCAGGTCCAGTGAAGGATTCCAGCACCCTGCCTTTAAGTCCTCATGTAGCCCTTCTCGGAGACTTCTGTTGGCTTGTGGGGTTTAACCACAGCAGGACACACACTGATGATGGTCTAGTTAAACAGAGGGTGACCAGTGCTCCCAGCTCATGAAGTCTTCAGCACCTTGGACAGCGACCAGTAAAATATAGGCGCGCACAGTATGCTTATCTGCCGAGTCATGGCAGGGATAAAAGGCCAGAATTGCAGCCAGTCAGGGGAGGGCTACAGCCCTAACCACGCCCACTTCCCTAGGGGATACCCCTCCTTACCACTTAGCCCCCACACCCACATGACCTACTCTGGGCAAGCCTATGCAAGCGTGACTCCCAATGGGGTTTGGAGCTGCCCACCCTCCTCTTAACAGCCCTGACCTGTCCTATCACATCTAGCGCCTCCTATGTCCCTTTCCCTTAAGGATCTGTGTTGTGGGCTTGACACAAAACAAAATACTTTGTTGTATCAGTCATTAGAAAACATGCACAACAAGGCAACATTCTTATAACTTAAAATGTAAAACCTCTGTCTAATTTTCCAAGCTTCCAGTGAAAGCTCCTCTGTTGTTCCTGCTTCTCTGTCTTTGGAATGTTTGGTTGAGCATATTTGCTCTGCGTGTTTGGAAGCTGAGGGTTCTGCTCCCCGCACCTACAGGAGAGCAGTGGAACATCCCCAGAATGAAAACTCATGACTTGTGACAACTGCTTCAGTGCTAATTTCCCTCTTTCGTCAGTGAAGCTGAACCCCTCTCTGAATGAACTTATTACCAGCTCAGTTGTTAAGATCAGGAAGGCTTTAGTACCTATAACAGCATCACTAATCGTGGTTTTGATGTTGGATTTTCTCTGCTGCTCCCCACAGACTAGGAATATGTGTAAAATTTATTAATACCACTTCTGGATTTTTGGTTCTGCAGTCCAGCACTGCATTTTTCTTCTCACACACTCAGAGCAGAAACACACACATACACAGCACAGGTGCTCCTTGGTCAGTACAGTTCACACAGGCTGAAAGTTATTTTTTATACTCACCTGAAAGGTTTTCAGTGCTGGCAAGTCTCTTTCGTTGCCTTTCCTATCATGAAGGACAGCACTAAATTTGCATGATTGCTGACTGATACTGTTGGACAGCACCGGGTTGTCTAGAGTGTTCTTATACAGTTCCTGTATTTTGTAGCAATAACATGGTCCTAATGGTCAAGTATAAAAGTAAACAGTCACAATCCAGAATACTAGCTGTACGCCAATATACACTTATGTACCATTCAAGAATTTTAAAGTATTAATCATTGATTTAACTAATTAATCAAAATATAATTTGCATCATTTTTGAACTCTTGATTAGTGATAATGCAATCTTTTGTGGGCTGAGCTGCACTGATTGGTCACATAAATTCAGCCAATCAGAGTCAGGCTCTTGATTGGCCTGTGGAGGGAGCAGAGGAGAGGCAAGGATCGGTAAGCTTCAGCTGGTAGCATCCACATGCTTCAGCGCTCTCCCTGCTCTGATGGCCTCGTCTCCCATGGCGTTTGCAGATACAGGAGGCTTTCAGCAGGGGCCTTTAGCTGGCAGCAGGTTCACTGTCAGGGCTGCACCGTCATGGCTCTTTTCATCTCCACGCAGGTGCCCCAGGATGAGTGGGGCGGCTACCCCGGCATCGACAAGGATGAGGAGATCCCCTGTCGGCGGATGCGCAGCAGCAGTTACGTCAAAGCCATGGGGGATGACGAGAGCGGCGACTCGGACAGCAGCCCCAAAACCTCACCGCAGAAAGCCATCCGGCCCGACGCCCTTGCCCTTAAGTCAGTCATGCTCAGGTCCCACATAGACCCCCAAAGGTAGGCATAGACTTACGAGTGCATCACTTGAGCCGTGTGTAGAGGTTGAGTTCTTAGGTGGGTTATAGCTGTGCTTTGCATGTTTGCATATAATATTAACATGGTTATACCATTTTAAGTCTCTGACAGCAGTTTCTCAAAGTCCAAAATGCCACAGAAAGAAATATATATAAATCTATTCAAACCCACCCTCCACTGGATAAGTGGTAGGAGGATGGATGGATAGATGGATATAAAAATAGGAATCCAAGTGCTGGAAACAGATGTTTATTCGTTTCCCCATGAAACTCTGGCACTCGTTCCAATTAATTGTGAACAGTGGTGTTCAGATGTAATCCTTTATTTACGCTGCTGTGTCTGTCTTAACGGCTGCTTTTCTGTGGCCTCCTTCTTTTCATCTACATGACACTGATTTCTTGGGGGGAGGGGGCATAACTCAAGCCTTCAGTGTCTGCCACTGCTTGGGAACACCAAATACCAAATGCGCCTCATGAGCTTATTACTATTTTAAATCATTCAAAAGGTTCATCATCATAACAGATAATTAAAGAAATCTTCCTAAGGGAAACTGTTGGATTTTGATGGGCATTTGTCAGAAAGTTTGCTGGTGAACTGTCTAATCACTCAGCTAAATATTTTAGACTGGTTAATTTTTCTCTACCCTGCCCTTGATTTTTTTGCAGTCAGTTGCCCATTTGAATGTAAAATCTTTCCTCCTTCAGAAAATATTGCATCAGATGTTTTCCTGCTCGTTCCTCCTTTCTTTCTGTAAATTCTGCAAAATCGTCTGTGATTTACAGGGGACAACTACATTTTAAAATGGACTGTGTCTTAATATAACATGGATTAAATCATGATTTTGCCGTCATTCAAGTGACTTATTACTGCTTAGATCCCATGGGGCATTGTACCCCTGAGCAAAACCCAGGGAAAAAAGATTAGGACATGTCACATGACTGGCAGAATATATCACATGGATTAACATGTGACCATCATGGGCTTTGATCGGGCCCATAGCTAGAAATGCATTTCGGAGGGGTGTTTTCCCTCAGTACATTTTGACAATCAGCAGGGAGGGTGCACCTCATTAAACTTTCCTGACCAGGGGGTGGGAGCATATTTTGAGGGGGTTTGAGATTTAATATGCACCAGATCGGTGGCTAACAAGTTTGGCTCAATCCTATTCTTTAACTATGTGGCTGCGTGCTTGGCTTTGATGCAAGTGGTGTCATGGTGGTCATTCTGGGGACCCATGTACCACTCATGACGTGTTTCTATGGTTCTGGTTTAGGCTAGACTGTGATGCTGAGCCAGTTATTTTGTGGGAAATGGTATTTAAATGCATTTGCCATGTTTGAAAAGTATATACATTTTTAATATCAAAGTCTAACGGCAGCAGCAACAACAAAAATAACAATAATAGTTGTTGACATTTAATATGCCAAGTAGTCATTATCCAAGAAATCTTGGAGAGTAATAGAGAGTATTACAGTAACAGGGTAAAATCTTTGAATTTTTCACCAGTTTATCAAATATAGGATTTCAGTGGACAGGCTAAAATTCAGACTGCAGAGCTCAGCCACTGCATGGGGTCCTGCTCTGTGAGAGTCCTCATGTTAGAGCCCATCCACTGCTCTATGAGAACCCTCATGTTAGAGCCCATCCACTGCTCTATGA
>JAODUD010000039.1:7990568-8007890 GCA_026784285.1 Stomatorhinus walkeri | reverse complement strand
GAGAGGCGCACTCTCTGTCCCGAGCATGTGCAAAAGCAGAACTTTCTCGAAGCTGAGGTCGGAATGAGGATAGCCCCCCCTAACCCCCCCCCCCTCCCCTACGTGGGCGTGGCACAGGATGAGAGGACCCGGCTTGGCAGAAAGCCGCAGTGCTGCAGACAGTTTTCAGTGAACTGCCCCAGGGGACTTTCCAGGGCTACTGCTCTACTGTGTTTGTACGCAAGACGAGCTTCTCTAACTCACTCTGACTTGTAAGCCTACAGAATTCAGCAGTGGGAATAGCAAAAACTGTAACATGTAACGACATACGGTAAGTTACCGTAAGTTACCGAGCTTCGGAAAAAGGCTAGCTGCTGGTTGCACAAAAAAAAAAATATTTGCTTGGAAGAAAGCTTGTTCTAGCTACACTTCTACATAAACCTGTTTGGTCATTTGTTTCTTGTGTTGCATAAATCCTAGGAAGTAGTGTTTCTGAACATTAGAGATCGGATTAACCCTCAGCTAAGGTTCCATTTTTGCTAATTGTTTATAATTAATAAATGAAATAGTCTCATTTTTGCTGTCTTTTCGTTAAATAAATGCATTGAATTTATACATAGAGTATAAAAAAGAATAGAGATTATATTTTCTGCTTATGAATTTGAAAGTTTTTTTTCTGATGATTTATAGCTTTTCAGGCAGTCAGTTATGTCTCTCTAACTGAGTTGGCCACTGTCAGTGACAATTTTATTTTGACACGGAGTGCACATAATCCTGAAATTACTATGTGCTGTTGGTTTGTATCTTATCAATGTGATATCTTTATGAAAGAAATTCCTAGGTTTTCTGCAACACATTTTTTACTTTTATGTTTTGAACAAATTTACTCTTTGCTAGTTTGTGTACTGCAAACAAAACCTTTTCACGATAATACCAAGTTATTACCTTGTGTGGTGTATGCCCCAAAGAGTAAAGCTATGAACCCTATTGAAATTGTACAAAAAACGATGTGCCAAGTGTACAATTATTACATTTCTGCTTTTACGTACTTGAGTTGGTCCAGTTTGAAAAATGTATTTTTTTCTTATTTCATTTTTAAATGTGGGTTTGTTTTTTTTCAATCTGGAATTTTATCTTGCATTGCTTTTGGATCTGATTGATTCAAATCCCTCTCAGCCAACCTGAGACTGACGGACAGAGGATCAAGGCTGCTCTCCAATCCCACTGTCTTACCAGCTGAATCCTTTCACCCAATGGGCTTTGCGCCCGAACTCTCTCAGCTCCTAATTGGTTCTGCTCTCAGAGTCACAGAATCTGGCTGTTACTTCCAGCATCCTAAGCTTCTGTTTTCTTTTCGCCTTGGAGTCTTCAGTTATGGTATACTCATTTTCTGTTTGATATTAAACAAATATAGTTGTCGGTGTCATAAATAAATTAGCTATGGGGACTACCACAGAGAACATTCCAGACCATCCTTTCTGTAAATGGCGTTAAGCCTACGCATTTGTCTTTCGCTACAAAAAGCGGAGAGGATGTCTGCTCCTATGAAATTCATGAAAACAAACCAGAGAACGTAAACAGATGGCTTGACGTGACAGTCCGGATGACCAAACATGACCTCCGTCACCAGTTCAGTGCACTACGTATAATCCACGCAGACAATCAGAACAGACACAATCGATACCCTGAACCTGAAACCAAAATCCTTCGCACACAAAAAAAGGCAAGGCCAGTGGGCCGTTGATTGAGGGAGGGGGGTAGCCCACCATGCCCCCGAATCCAGAAGAGCCGCACCCCTCTCTTTTGGCCAGCGAATCTCTGGAAGGAGTACCAGAGGGGACGCCAGCTGGGGACATCACAGGTGCCTGTGACAGGTATTTTAATTTTCACACGCAGACATATATCTATATATATCTATGTATATAAGCATTCTATGTATATAAATATATATGCATATATGTGTGTGTGTGTGTTTTTACACTGCCTTCTCAACAAACATAGAGGAATTTATTTCTAACCTCCACTAACCTCTCCAGCACAAGGGAAAATTTCACGTTTTTTTTTTTTTGCATACAGACATGAGCCCGTAGTTTCGAAAAGCAATTTATAGAGATCCTTGTTTAAATGGCGTAAAAATCCAGCACCTGATATGTTGTATAACCTGAACGAAGTAGCACCATCCACAGTTACAGTCCCGTTCCAGTTCTGCTATGCCTCAGGAAGACCCACTGTGAAAGTAGGCCTCATACTATTTCGCAAACGGCAGATCTATAAACAGTGTATGTGCATGTAACACTCAGATTTGTATGGAGGATTTGGGCTGCCGCTAAGATAATCAGAAAGGTAAACTATGACGAAGACTCAGTGCCATTACTGCAGAAACAACAGAGATTCATCCAGGAGTTGTGGATGAAAGTTCTCATTAATTTTTATGCAGCATATCCAAGTATAGATATAGGCTGGACTTTCTGCATAGGGCAGCTTCTAAAACACTCACAGGAGCCAACATACATTATACATGACCTAATATGTATTAGAAACACGTAGCTTTGTCCTCAAACAGATACTACATACACATTTAAAGTTTTATTGAATCTAGTTGTGAGTTTAGTAAGCTGTTATTAATTGAAACTGTCTTACTCTTGAAAATAGCCTTATGCTAAGTTCCTTTGGCTTTAAAAACATTTTTAATGCACATGATGACCTCATTAAGCTCCTTCTGACAGTATGTCAATATTTCCATGTTAGCATATGTTGCCTTTAATACCATGAGATCTGTATTAGCATTAGCTTTCGTCCCCCCTCTTTCACTTTAAAACCTGACATCAATATGTGGATCCAGTGGACACGAACAGGGCACGCAAAAACGGCAGGGAGAATTCGAGGTGATCCGGGTGTTTTGGTGATCAGCCGTTTTTGACTGTGGGATTGCAGCCCTAATAGGAGCAGTCCGGCAGGGGGGAGGGGCAGGCGCTCTGCCTCTGGTTCCACCCACGGCCAATCCGGCACGGCCAATCCGGCATGGCCAATTATTGGCGTGCCCTTGGCGAGCCTCGCATATTCAATAGGGTTCATAACTACCTCTCAGCCAAAGACATGGGATGCTTTGAATGTCTTTTCATCATTTCTGTTGCACAAAAGTAAGTCGCAGAGCCAATGATGGAAACCTAGAAAGATAAACGAGTCGGGTTTGCTGACGTGACTGAGATGCGGGGAACTTTTGGAGCAGAAGGGAACGTTTTGTTTCGGGTCTGTGAGGCTCCATGCGTCTGGCGGACACTGGGCCGGCTCTTTCGTCGACTCTGTTTTTGTGCATTGAAAAAGTGGAAGGTCGTGTCAAGGCGGACGTCTCTTACACAGTGAGAAGGCAGTGTAAATACAATGACAATGTGAGTCAAAATAAACACGATTGGGCCAGAAGGATATGCCTAATGCCACAATTCAAATGTAAAAATGACTAATGCGTTTCTTTACAATTCCTCTGCGCTTCAAAGGCTTTGGAATTGGGATGTTTTCAACTCAGTGCTGGCACAATATTGTTTCAGTGAATTGTTTTATGCAGCAGTGCATTAGTGTGAACATCCTCTGCCTTAAATATGCCAGCACCGTATTTAATTAATGTCAGAAATTTTTTCTGTACAGTGACATGCAAACATACAGCAATGCAGTTAGTGTTACTTTACGCTAAAATGACGCCTGATTACAATCACATCATTAACAGGTGCATTACTTGTTGCTGTTTTGATAATGACGTATTCTTATCCTATGATTAACTTGTCATTTTTATCAGTTCAGAAATAACAGCTGTTAGGAAGAGACTCTAATGGCCCCTCTGGGATAACATGCGCATCTTATTTTGACTCACATGCACGTCTCATACACGTAGATGACTGCATGGCGTTCAGGGACCTCCGAGAAGGTAACCCTGAACAATGCAGGACTCTCACGCTGAGCTCACAGTCACCTGGTCTTCAGCTGCTCCCGGCTGAGTGTACGTCTATTTGCATAATTAAATTTGTCTTCCAGAGGGATATGATATGCTGGAAGGCACCTCGTTGCTAAACGAGGAGGATAATTTAGAAGAGGACGACGATGGCAGCTCGCTGACCTATCAGGAACTGGAGTCGGTGCATGGGGAGGACGTGACGCGCAGCCAGCCCAGCACCAGCTCCACGGTAACGGCCGTGTCTGTGCCACCGGCGTCACCCCCCGCCTTCAGAGTGCCCCCCAGCTCCGCTCCGGCTCCCGAGCCTCAGGTCCCACAGGCTCTGCAGGCCTTCAAGGAGTCGGCGGGCATGGTGGCGGCCTTTAGCATGCAGTGGAAGGACGAGATCTCGGCCATGCGCTGCGAGCTGGCCGAGCTGCGCCGGGACGTCTGCGGCGAGCTCAAGACCTTCAACAGCAACTTCTTCAATTTCACACGCTGCTACAATATGTGGGCCCTGTGCCGAGAGGGTGGGGCTGCTCCCCCCGCCGCCCCCCCTACCGGCACCGCCACCATCGGTCGCATCTCTGTGGGAACACAGGCGGGCACCAGCGGCCTAGTCAGGCAGAACACCACAGACGCCTCCGTCATGTGCCAGCCCGAGTCGCTCCCCTTCAGCCCTGGGGATGTGGTGGACGCACCCCGCATCGAGGACCCTGAGACCCCCGATGAGGGGCCCGCGGCCCCGGACAGCCCTCACAGCTCCCAGCCCTTCGATGACTCTGCGTGGGATGGGAGGAAGCAGCGGGCACGGCGGCGCTCAGGAGGCAAGCGGAGCTCCAGCCTGGAACTGTGGAGCAGGAAGTACACCAGCGGGCCCATGTCATACCTGTCACTGTCATTCTGATCGCTCAGCCTGGGAACTGGGAAAGTGAGGGAGACATTTCCCAGAATGCATTTCCCAGAATTAATGCTCACAGGGAAACAGAGAAAAGTCTGTGTTGACCGGGGGAAGGGGCACGGAAGGGGAGCCCCTTTATTCTATGCAGACAAACTACCATTAGTGTTACATCAAAGAGCTGCTATTGTAGATCAGTAGAGGCACGAGTGTAGAAAGCGACGAGATCCAATGAAATGGTCCCAGAACGTGATCGCACTTTTTCTTACCCGCCTTGGTCGTGTCAGTCCGTTAAAGTAGGAGAGCCTCTTTGGGTGCCCCCACCCCCCCCCACTCTGCACCTATCGGGCACACGGATACAATTCAGATAAAGCAGACTCCTCATGGAAAAGTACTTTATGTCCATTTATATTCAAAAGTAAAACTAAAATATTATAAAATATATTTTGCTGGTAATGATGAGATATTATAGATTGTACTGGAGGATATATTTATATGCCATTTTCATATATGTAATTTTATTCATATAGTGTGTACATTACAACTATATTATTTTCCCTGATTTTTGTATAATAGATATAGTATATAGAATTGCATCTTTAAGAAATTTGTATTATATATATACAGTACAATATATTTGTTTTTTTTTTTTTTAATACAAATATTTTATTTTGCCATAAATTGACATCTTTTTCATATGGGTAGGGTAAGTAACGCCCTGCTAGTTATCATATGGGATCATTTTCTTTTATTTTGGATTCTGTGCATCTCATAGAACTTTTCTGACCTAGAGTGACCCATATGTGATACCAGCTTATCTAGTATCACTGTCAGTCAATCAGATGGATCAACAAAGTTTAAAACAGGGGTGTCCAATCTTATCCACAAAGGGCCGGTGTGTATGCGGGTTTTTGCTGCAGCTCCCTAATTATATTACTAATTAGAGGACTGATTGGCTGAGGAGTCCTCATACCTGGGTTTGAACAACTGACCTGCAGGTTATCCCAAAAACCTGCACACACACCCCAGCCCTTTGCGGATAAGATTGGACACCCTGATCTAAAATGTCTGATAAATGGATAAAAACACACTGCCATTTGTATATTGTTATGTCAATGCAACTAGAAATTAAAATCAAAAAGTACATTGAACAGAATACGATCAGCGGTTAAACTCATACTGGAACACATGTTGCGTTAGGTTATCTTTGTCAGGGTGCCTCGTCAGCTTTATCTATATTTTTTTATTTTAAATTAAATTAATCGTTGGACATTGACTAAGCAACCAAATATTCATAATATGAAGCCTTGCAGGTGTTTAGCATCCACTGTATCTGAATCATTCTGTGGGTCAGTTCAGTTTGTCATTCAGAACATTTCACTTAAAACATCTGCTTTTTCTAAGCGTTATACTGTGAAACTTTTAATTATGTTAAACTCATTTTTGGAGCATTTCCAGTAGAAAGCAGAAATAATTTATCCAACTGATCAAACCTGTAGTGTTTGATAACTATTTATCTGGGTTATAAAATAACAACTATTTATCAGTATCATATTTCATGTATACACGTATTTCATTTATATAAAATAAAATAAAATAAAATAAAAAATATACCAATAAATGATGATCTATTTTCCAAGAACAGTTAGAAGTCAGTTTATTAGTAATTAAGTATTTACTGTGAAAATTAACACAGCAGGTAATAATTGAATATGTTACAAGGCATAAGCACCAACCACAGCAAAATAATAATAATAATAATAATAATAATAATAATAATAATAATAATAATAGTGATAAACACTCATCGTCTTTGTGAGCACCGTAATGACCTCACATTGTTAGGGTCGTGCCCCCTTTGTGTGTGTGTTGGGGGGGGGGGGGGGTGAGGGGGTTGCATGTCCACCCTGTGTCCATGTGCTTTTCCTTGGCATTCACTGGTTTTCTTTCCACATCCCAAACAGGGAATTGGTGTGTCTAAACTGCCCTCTGATAGGCCAGCATCCCCCTCCCAGTACTGTGCCCTGTGAGTCATTGGATGGACTTCAGTCTAACTGGAGTCCTGCAGTTATGAAGTAAAATTAGCAATGTTAATCAACTTTAATTTTAAAAAAAAACACAGATGCTAATAAGTGTAAGACTAACTTTTGCACATTAATTAATGCAAATTATGGAAAAAACGCACACATTTAATTTTTATGTCACTGTGTGTGTCACTGGTATTTTCTAAGGGTGGACATTCAAGAGATCATGTACTTTTCTCTACTTGTGTTCATGTTCATGAAGTTTCTGTATTTGTGATAAACAGCTTATTTGTATTGTGTATATGTGTAATAGTTTTGTGTAGACCATTTTTTTCATTTAGATACATGTGTGTAGATTATATGGCTGATTAATATGTGTACCTAAATTCCCCTTGTATTTCATCAACGTAAAATGAAGATATCTCATTTGGTAAAGCTCTGCTGTAAAATCGCCAAAGTGTGTAATAGTGTTGTCTTGATTACCAAGGCAGTATACTTTCTGTCCGTGCACCCAAAGCAAACCTTGCCCTTGAAATAAGACAGGCACCTTCCTGAGTCCCCTTGATTCCATCCAGTGTAGGTTCCCTTGAATTTTCAGTCATTGAATCCCCTGCTGTTTGAGCCCGCTCCGACATCATGGATGCATGGCGCTTACAGAACAGAAACCTAGCCTTCCTTCTCCTAACCAATCTCATGGTTTCTCAACCTCTGATGAATAAGAGCTGGACATTGTTTCAATCAGCTGAGCAAAATAACTTCATGGTTTCAAAGTAGCACCTGCAGAACTATTCATCCCGATCCGCCCAAAGTCCGCCGCTCAGTCGAGGACTTCAGATTTCATCACTCCTTCTGTCATTCTTCATCGAAAGCATAAAAGCTGCAGGTGAAGCTGTTCATTCAGTGACCCATAGACTTGTGGTTAAAAAGTACGGCTGCATTCTGTTGTAAAGCTTGGGAATCTGATCAGAAGAGGATGAACAGCAGTAGCCTTTCATGCTCAAGAAATCAGATCTTCCCCCCTTTCACCGCCCCCCCCCAAAAAAATTAAAATTGAAAATATACACTCTGAAAGCCAACTTGTGTTGTTGCAGACATCACATACCACAGCTAGCAGTTGAGCAGCTTATTTATAAATTATGTGGTAGTCTGGACCTAGCAGACACTTGACAATGGTAACTTGAGATGTGCTGTCGCTTTCCCGGGGGGAATCGTTGTTTCTGACTGCCAAAGTGACTGTGCTGCCATGGACCCCCCCATACTCAGGAGGACCTACTCCAACAGATCATCAGGTGTGTCAAGAGCTCACTGTGTGATTTCTTTCTGCGTTTTTTTTTCCCAAAAGCAATACACTGAATCACAAATGATGTGTACGGCTCTCATTCAAACATGGAAAGGACCACAAAGAATCGAGAAAATCAACAATGTGCACAAGGCATGCCCTTAAGAATATCAGCCTTAATTAGTGTTCAGTATATTTAATATGGACTCCAGTTTTATGTTGGAATACAAAATCACTGAAGCGCTAATTAGCCATCTCCTCATAGAAGGTGATGATGAATGTGGATTTCTCCATGAAAAAACTCCCCCTGTTCTTGGGGATAAGAAAGAATATTGTAAAAAAAATTGAGGGTGGTTCCTGCCTTTTATGCTCCTTATGGGGGCAGAGAACTTCTGATGTGAAGGTGCTGAATTTGAGGAGAGCAACCATTCCGTTTATGATGTCTCAACATCGCATTCATTTATTCTATGCAAGTCTTTCGCTTCTTTGTTTTTGGTGTTTACTAAAAAGCCTCCAGGCTTCCTAACGTCCTGCAAGAGGGAGGTGATCAAACGTGAAGGTTTCCCAAGAAGGACGGCAAAAGACTTTACTATGTTCGAGTCTCCCTCTTATATTGCTGAAAATGCTCACCAGGGAACGCCCTTTTATTGCTGAACGTTGTGATTCGCCTCGGGACAGAACAGCGCAGAGTCATAAGTGAATAAGTGATCGTGCACAGAGGCGACTTTAAAAACACCGGAATGCAGCCCTACATGCACAAAGCAGTTAGTGAAGTTATGTAGTGTACTGAAGCAGGGAATCGGGAAGACTCGCACAGAATGTTTTGCTCCAGAAAGATCCAATGGGATCCAATAGGGTGTTAAAATGGGCTCCATTAGCCGTGGTTTAACACTGGATTCCAGGTCACTGCCCCTTTTACTTTCATTGGAGCAGCTCTCCTTACTTCTTTGGAACACAGCACTCAGAACCTGCAGACCTGTGAAAGCGCCGTCCCAGTACTGAGTACTGAGCATGAGGCCACCCAGGGCATCTCTCGTATTTTGTATCAAATAACTTTAAGGTAACGTTAATCATGAGGCATACAGCATACACAATGTCTGTATGACAGCTGTACAGCAGCTTGTGGCATTTGACACGAGCATCTACAGAGGGTTATACATGCAGCAAACGTTAACCAAAAAAGCCGTGCTTGCAACCTGCCATTTGCAGAGTATTGGCTAGGCTTTGTAATGTTAGTTATCTACAGTAGCAGGCAAAATTGTGGAAAGACCTAGCATTTTGGCATTACAATTTATGGTTTACGAGACGAATGTTGGCTGTAGCGTTTCTAAACAATCGAAGAATGTTTGCAAATAACATTCACTGGATGATTAAATAAGTAACTGGAGTAACGAATAAAGTTCTGCAATCTTTAAAAATTGGAAGCGTTTCCACAATTTTGGCCACTAGTGTAAGTTTAAAGGAATTGTAAACTAATCATCATGTGAACAGGATACAGGCAGTAAATCTTTATAAGAACCCATATAAAATACAGTGTCATTTGTTCTTAGGTTCACTGTTTTTTTTTTGTGGTGCTTATTAATCTTTTAAATGCATGATATGTGTTGAAGAAAGTTCCCATACGCTCATGGTATGTCTTCAAATAAGTGTTTTTTTTTTGTTTGTTTTTTTAACTGAGCAAATGGAAACGTATAGAAGCTGCAGATGAATGTAAGGTACTGACGGTGCTGTGAATGTGCTCCACCTCTGTATGTGACGTGAGGAGCATCCCTTTGCCCACCTGCCTGCTTTCCGTTTGATTCATTTACTTACTTATTCTTTCCTTCAGGAGGGTAATGTATGCTCTTCTTGATGTTGATGCTAAATGTGCTGCTTCAGTGTGACGCTGTCAGTTGTTAAAATGTCTTTATATGCCTTATGTATCCTTTTTTTCAATATAAAAAATATTCAAAGAATGTTTAAGGTGGTTCTGTTTTAAGGGCGTTTCAATGGTTCATCTTGATCTGAGTTGGGATCACAGCTTTACTCTGGCTACCTTCAGTCATATTGGCAAAACTGACTTTAGACTGGTTAGACGGCCATTGTGTTTATGCCTAAAAAAATAAAAACCTTTGAGTGTATAAAGCACCGCATACACATCGACACACACCTGTGACCACAATACATAGCATGGGAAAGGAAAAGTGTTGAGCGTTGCTCCTGTGTAAATGCCTTCTCCTTGTACTAAGTGATAACCCTCTTCTCATTTTAGGCGCCCGTAGCTTAGCTGAGGGCCATAAAGCGTACGGTAGGTCTGGTAGGGCTCCCTTTTCTTACAACGTTTTTTTTTCAGTGTCGTTACTTCATCTGTTCTTACTGTCTCTGTCCGGTATGGATATACAATGAGGAACACAGGCTTCAAAATCCCCATAACCAAACAATGTCCTTATAAGGGCTGGAAAAGTAAGATTATATGCATAAGTGAGGTGCTGCTTCTGCTAGAAATCTATACAGCATGAGCTATTTACTTATTGCCACCTGCAAATTATCGCATCAGAATCATTCTGATATCTGAACTACCAAATGAGAGTCAGAAGGAAGGATTTAGAGCAATGACTAATAAGGAGTTTACTATTTATAAACTATTACGTTTATAAAAAAAAAAAGTTTTACAGTGCATTTGGCTGTCATGAGAGGTCAAATTAAGAAAAATAAAAAAAGGAAGATCTGTGTGCATAGCACCTGCGTGTAAATGTGACACTCTTGAAATGCAGTAAAAGGAGGATCCTGAGGGAGCGTTAGCCAGTCCCATTATGTTGTGTTCACACTCGTCTTTTCATGAAGCCATTATTTGGGTGTTCAGTTGTAAGACTTTGTTTTTGTTGTTCTCATAAATTGCATCATATTGTTTTTATAGGTTTTACCTGTGTTTTTATGTATTTATATGCTTTGTTTATAACTCTCTTTTGAAATATTAAATTATTATTATTATTATTATTATTATTATGCATTTATACTATGTTCTTTGTTTTATTTTTTATTTATTTTTCAGTTTTTGGGAATATTTAACATAGAAAAAATATAACAAATGTGTTATATCTCCTTCATGGGAATTTGTGCAGATTTTAGTGAATATATATAAAGAAAATTACCGAACAACTCTGAAAGATGAGGACTCGAACCATACTAGAAAGCAGCTCTTGTTTTTAAAGGTTTATGCTGTCACATGCAAATGTCATTTACAGTAAAGGAAGCTCACGGAAGAAAAAAATATGTTTTTAATATGTAATATATGAGAATTGGATTTCCAACTGGAAAACAGTAGCTTATTTATATTCAAGATATGTTTTAGTAAGCATACACATAATTGGATATCAGGAAGAGTGTTTGGTCACATACACAAGTGCTGGCTAATGTGTACAGTCTGTGATGTTACCATCACACGCCCGTGTCATGTAAATATTAAGTGTTATTTGTCGGCTGGCTGCACCTACACATGTAGCATGTTTTGAACACGCAGGCGGAGGAGGAGTTTCAGACCGGTCTTGCGTGATTACACTGAATGATGGAGGGAGTCCCAGATCCGTGTTAATTTACCTGAAGCTAAATATGCTTTGAAAGTGAATGACTGTGCTGAGCTATGGCCTGATGGTCGGTTTCACACAGGAGAGTGAGAGACAGAGAACCTGCCCCCCATGAGGACCTCATCTCTGTATTTGTATATCTATGTGCAAACGGGAAGTTGCTCAGTCTTTGTTCTTTTGAGGCTCCATGGGAGACGTGAGACATCGCTCACACCCCTCTAGCTTCGAAAGGAGAAAATCAGCCCCAAAAGGTTCTGCTGGGGCCGCGTGGGGCCTTTCGATGTCGTTGAGGTCCGCCTGAATATGGTGCCATCTCGCCTCATCCTCCATCTGGTGGGGCACAGATGTATCTGCCGTGCTCTCATTTACGGGCGAGAGATATTTAAACTATTATGCAAACTTCTATTAAGTGTTACTGCCTTAAGTGCTGGCCAAACCCCAAATCTGTAAAATGAGATTTTTATGAAACGCTGCTAATATGACTTACATTTTAACACAGTCGGAGCTTTACTTTGTTTTTTTCTATTATTAATTCATGATCCTCCAACACATTGAGCGCTATTATCTGGCAGTGAGTTCATGCCTTTCATCCTTTGACTTGATAGCTGACTGGACTTTGATGCTTAACGTCTGACCCCTGACCTTCTAGCTATCCTTTCTTTTATTTCATACAAATTTCTCACCACAATATATGTTGTAGGATTTCCACAAATAACTTAAGCTGGGACAGGACCAAGGAGGTAAATATATAGTTTGTGTTAATCTGTATGAAGAGACCGGTAGCTTGAATTTGGTCTTTGGAAGATGTCAGTGGATGATGTCGAATAGATTTTTTTTGGAAGTTTGCAGTGTTTCTTTGGGAAAGGGTATGTGGGTAAGGCCTAACAATGATCTTTTTCCGGGTATCAGAAATGTTCCCTTCCCATGGAAGTATGTGCAGGCAATCAGTGAGCAAACTGAGCTGTAGATGAGGTGGCCGCTGACACGCGACACCATGTTCACTCCTGGCAGAAAGTGTAGTATGGGAAGGTACTAGTACTGATCGCCTATGCCTTTGCTGTATTAATAATAATTAATATGATATATTCTATATCTTTGAAATCTCTGCACTTTGACACTATTACCTCTAAATCTTGATGAAAATCATGTCTAGTTGGAATTATGCTTTTGTTTGGAGATTTAAAGAAAGAATTACATTATATTTTACTGAATACTACTGTATAAGAGAAAGGTATATTTTATCAGCCAGGATTTTTTTGTTTTAGAGTTTCAGTCTATTGGTTTCTGAGGAAAGAATCCCTTGAAATATCAGGTGGCTGTTTTTTCACAGAACTCTGTCATTAAGAAATGAAATTTCTTATGTATGTGTAGTCTGATATGCATTTTTGTATTTCATTATTCTTCATTGCATAGCATTAAATCTCAATTGATGTTTAATATGAATATTATACTGGGTTCAAAAATAGTTTGTAGGTAATCCAGGTGTTGCATTTTATGCAATGTCCAAATCTGGTACATTCTATAATATGAAGGATTTTTAGAAGGAAGACACACAGTTTTGTCAGAAATATCTGCCAGTAATTTTTCTAAACCAAAATAACGCATGTTGTGTGTCACAAAAAAAAAGTGTGATTTGCAGTGTTACAGATCGACAGATGGTAAAAGCGGGCTAGTTTCAGATGGAGCTCATTTTCCTCTTACTTCACTAACAAAAACATAAAGCACCATATATTAAAAAAAAATACTATTATACATCAAAATGCTAAACGTGAAGAACTAAATTTGGAAATAAGCGAAACACAAAAAGAGAAAAGGAGAAATGGAATAAATATAATTTACCCTGAGTATAGAACTTGTGGTTTAACTTCAGCCAATGACCCATATATAATTTTATTTATTTATTTTTTAAAAAACAAAGCCCTTTTTAACTGGCTGCTGTATTTATTCATCGTAGATTGGCTACCCTGTACAAGATGGGTTATGTCAAAAAGTCTAATGGAACTGATCGTGCTTTGATTTTATCTGAACAACATGGAATTTTATACTATACAAAACAAACAGGAACAGATACTCAAATAGCAGTGAGCATGCATTCGATCAGTTGCAAGCAATTACTGATATCCATTGCAGTACAACAAGGAACACTACTATGTGTATACCAGTTTGCTCCTGACTTATGCTGTATTTGCGTGAGCTCGATGTGTAATGCACATCACGTGTAAGGCACTTTGAAATCTAAAACTGTTTGTGTTGCGCTTGGTAGAGCAGTCGAGCAGTCGAGCAGTCATTGGCTTGGCTTGAGTAAATAATGGAGGCTTTTAAATAGCATGTCATGATGCATTTGTGATGAAACAAGCTGAAGTTTTCTTCAGCAGTTATGAAAATGATTGTTATTCATCGTTACTGCGTAGACAGGGTGCTGTTTTGTTATAGTTTTGTGGGGCAGTAATTGATGTGTGGGAAGCCTGTTTGTGTGCAGTTTGATTCTGTCCGCTGTGAAAGTGCACAGTGCTGCACCTCATGAGACTCGCTGTAGCTGCTTAATTATGTCTGGTGTCGCAGGATCAATTTAAAGAGTGGAAGTAACCCTAAGAAACAAGCAGGTAAAGAAGCAAACAAAAATATATGAATGCACAGATCAAACGGCGAGAAGAATTACTGCGGCTATCAGAGGAAAAGTAACTTTATTGGCAATGGCAAACTGGAAAATGAAAACAATCATTTTTGCACCACCGTTTTATGTTCTTTTTATACTATTACTGCTATTTTAAGCTCCATGCCCAGGAGATTTAATTAGGCCTGAGCTTGATTACAGGACCATGTTTAGGTCCCATAGGCTTCCTCAGCAGATGTCTATCACGGGCTGATAGACACAACCACCAAGTATTTCTCAAGTGTTTTTGTGAAAAGCTTGACTTCTGAGTCTGGGTGGGGGGTGTGAATGTACATCCCCAGACGTCTTGTTTCTTAAGTCTATGCCACATACGTTTTAGTTTTATTAAAGGCCGTGTATTTGGTGCGAAAATGTTAGGAACCACACAACAAGACAACATAATGCACAAATAATACAGAATGAGACAGATCATACAAGCATACGGGAATCAAGGAACCAGCTTGGGTGCAGCTTCTAGGCTAAGCTAACAATGCATGACCAGTAACTAGTGTTAGGTAGCATAGGCCTATATAGTATTATTGAGCTACATATTGTAATATCCTAAAAGTTTATTGTGCATGTGGCTAAAATGATATACTCCAAGTGGTAGTAACAAAGGGCTGTTCCTCACATTTCTGTTAGTTTTATAACTCATCTGAGAGAGTGACAAATTAGTATCTATGAGTACTCAGACTATATTAAGCTAACAAACTCATAGCCCTGCACCCATAGCAGTTCCAGGACTCCATGCTGCTTATCAATCATTTCACATTTCACCGTCCATAACTGTACCCCCCTCCCCTCTCCCTGGCCCCATCCCACATATAAAAAGAGCTGCTTCAGCCTGAGCGGCTGCCATTCAGAGTCATGACAGCTTCACCTACTCCTAACAAGATGACAAGATGGTCAGGCGGCTGAGCTCTTCCTCAGACCAGCTGCCGTGGTGATGGCAGTAGGATCTGACTTGAAATAATCCTGTAGAAGGGCAACTTTAGAATAGAAATGTATCTTTCTTCATTTCTTCTAAGAGATAACAGGTTTCCATGTTCTGTAACAAAACCTTTTAAAACTAAGGGGAGAGTCTTTGAGTGCATTTTATTCTTTATGAGACTCTATTCATCATTGCATAAGCAGAGACATGCCACCGATTGACACTTAGGGTTGTACCCTCTTATTCTCTCTTAGTGCTACACTATCCGCCACAGTAAGTGATGTAAATTCCCTGTGTCCTCTCAGTCGACTCCAATGTCCCTCATTGTACCCTCTTGATGTCGCGTTTCTCCTCCATTTGGCTGGTCTATATTTATATGTATGACGTTTCTCATTGTTATATTTTGTGGTGTCAATATTGTCTTAATGTCAAAACTCATGCAAAGAAATGTACCATTATGAGGAGCTGATATGTCGATGTGATTATGTCAGTCTGTCGCTCGATCAGTGTGTCTACCTTCACTTTACCTACCATTTGTTATGGTGACACATTTGTTTGGTTACAGTTGGTTTTCTTTCCTTCTCGTTTTTGTGTCTGGATTTTTGAATGTTTATCCATATTGTTTTCAGTACAGTCCTAAATCGAATAATTCAATAAAATATTCATTCATCTATCCACCTGTCATTTAGTCATCCATACATCTATTATTTTGTATTTGTACACCGTTAAGATGTAAATTTCATATATATATATATATATATATATATTAGTTTCTCCTAATTTATTTTTATTTATTAAAAATGTACATAAAGCATTCAAAACATGTAGGCCGTAGGTACCCACCCCATCAGTAGTGTGATGAAGAAATTATATTATGCATGCAAAAGACTGCACAAAAAAAAAGCATTATCGTCCTCTGAATAATGAGAGGATAAGTGGGCCCTCGGAGAGCTTTGCACTTTTATAAGTATCCCTGGACCAGAAGATTCGCATGCTTGTTAATATCTCATTGTAATGTGCACTGTCCTTTATCCAGAGCCTGTCAGACCACAGCGACTCACATGGAGCACTGTGGTATGGCCCATGTTTCGCAGTTCCCATAACGCTCCCGGAATGTTATGCGAACGTTTTTGGTGAGCTGGGAGCAGTAGCCCTGTCTGGCTGCCAGAGCTCAGTACGGAACAGAACTGGGTTTACAGTTTCTTTAATGTCTTCCATACATGTCAATGTTGTTCTTTCAGGGGAAAAAAAGCAATGAAATGAGAGAAAGCAGCAATGACTCATTTATATGTAAATGTCATCCGGAGATGATGTATTTTCATTGGAGCAATCCAAGTCAGTCTGGCACTAGGGTAGACGTGGGAAGTCTGGGGACCTGAGTCAGAGCAGCCCACCGGTCCTTGCTAACGGCTGTCACCTGCTCTTCACAGGCATCCAGTTTCGTCTGCCTGCCCCCTGCGGTACCGAGCGGACCCAGCCTCAGCCGCAGACGCCTCCAGGTAAGATGTGCCCCCTACTGGCTCCCACGCCTTAAATCAGGTGACATTAAATTGACCAACATGCTGGTTAGGGTATGCGCTTTCGCTGGCTAAAAAACTCATTAACCTCTGCTAAAATGTTTATTCATTGGCCGGCTGGGAGGCGTTTCATACCCCGCTAACAAGGCACTCGTGGGGAATAGGCTATTCATCCAGTGCACCTTGGAGGACTGTCTATTAACTACAGTAGCATTTATGTAGTTTTCTCAGCTTAATTACCACCTCAAGTCGCCTATCTGACTGTATTGCTAACATAGAGATGCTAATGGCTCCTCTGATGTCTAAAACTAATATCATTTCACACTCTGTGCTCCCCGTGGGCGGGCCCTTGTATACCACTCACACATGGTCTCTGGTAGCTTGGATACACTCCGAAATTATTAGCTTTTCTCTCTCCAAAGAAAGGAAGGAATAAAGAGTTAGACAAAAAGTGAAAATGTATTCAAAAGCCTTAGCTTAGAACATAAGAACATAAGAAATTTACAAACGAGAGGAGGCCATTCGGCCCATCAAGCTCGTTTGGGGAGAACTT
>JAODUD010000039.1:7961130-7976110 GCA_026784285.1 Stomatorhinus walkeri | reverse complement strand
TATTTTTAAGTATAATACTTGTGTAATTTTTCAATGTATATGACTATTCTGTATATGCATACATTTATAAGTATAGAATTGGAAAAAAATGTTTTCCAATATATGTACCATTCTTTGGCATTAAATATATATATCACTTTATATCTGTCCATGTATATAAAATGCATAAATTTTAAATATATATGAAACACAGTAAATATATATGTATGAATGAATGGTAGGGTTTCGACCCTGAGGTGTGATGGGCCGCGCTACACTATCAGGGCTATTACAGAGACTAACCAGGCTGTTCTGCTCAGTTTGGTGGCTGCATGGGTTGGCCAGCTGTAACAGAATCTGTGAAGGACTGGTCACCATGGCGATGAGACGGAAAGACCCTCATAGCTACAGTATAGCATTAGTCAAAAGTAGTTAGAACTTCACTGATACACCTGCAAACACCTAAACAGGTTATATATCAGAAAATGTTTAGAGTTTAAAGGAAATCCTCACAATGTACAATCCATAAAGTAAAATAAATAGCTTTGAGATTTTGCCATTCATTTATTTTTCCATTATATTGTAATCTATTTTGAACCATGTTTTTAAAAAAAAAAAAAAAACATACAGACAGCTGACCTGGTTGTTGTTTTGTTGTGTAGGAATTAATGGATTAGAGGTGTGAAATCTCTGTTTGTTGCTGTAGTCCTGCACAACGAATGACATCATTTATGTGACAGTTGTTCTCTGTTAAGAGGGGACACAGACAGCTGCTACTGACTGACACATACAGGCTACCGTGCTGTACTGTCTTTAGCGTGATAATCCTATGGGTCTTTTACTGGGATTTGCTGAAGCACTGGCTGCCTTCACTGTATCCAGTAGTCATGCTGTGACACAGTGACAGGCAGCAAAGATTTTGTGTGAGGTCCTGGCTGTGAACCCGCAGCCCAAAATGCTTTTATTTCCTTTATGGGCGAATCATCCTTCCCAGCAAATTGACCCCTTTCGAGAAAAGTCAAAGGATAGAACTGGAAACAGTGAAGAGAATATTTTACAAGTGCAATATATCAACAATTGCTACTTTTACACATGAATTTATTTACTTAAATTAATATATGTCACAATTACCATATTTAATATATTAGATGTTAAATGCATGTATCCTACATTATTTCATATTCATATATCTTCAGACATTACCTTTTCACGATGGATATCTATGCAATGGAGTCATCCTATTTGATTAGGTTTGTTAGGTCTGAATCCTGACATAGTCCTAGTCAATAGTATTTGATGAAACACTCTCTCACTCACATAAGTATGAACAGGACATAATCTAGCATTTCTGTATATACAGGAACTGTTCAGGTGGACTATCTTCCTTAGGTGCCTTAAAACCAAACTCAAAAACGACTCAGCAGCCTAAACTAACAATCAGTATTTTAAGTAGGAGTCTGACAGCTTGGAAGGGAATAAGATGCTTTGTGAAGCAAAATGTATTTTACATGCCATTGTTCTTGTATTATCATGTTTGTCATGACTAAGGGCTGGGAAAATAACAAAAGCTACATCTGAGCCTTTTATATTCCAGTAGGCTTAGTGTGCGCTTCTCCATTCAAATGTAGGGAATGCGGCATGTTTTAGATTCAGCCAAGCTTGACTAGGCGGCGTTGCCAAAAACAGACAAAAGAAAACCTTCAAGATGAAGTGCTATTTGTAAGCCAGCATGCTAGTTCCACAGCTATATGCTTCAAGTTGCAGATTCCTTGGACATTTTTTGACATTAAATATATATAATAAGTACGATTGCAGTCGATCAGCAACAGATATACTTAGAGTGTGATTACATCTTTGCGTGGAAGAGTTATGGGAAGGAAGACTTATGACTGAAAGATTAAAATGTTAACAATTCAGCTGTTAGACTATCTTGTTATACCCCTGATCTAAGGGCATAACCCAAATTATCCTGAATTGTTATCTTGAATTGTCCCCGATTTAAGTAAGCTTCTGAATTTTAAAAATGTTTTGAATGCTTAGGGGGTTAAGAGATGACAGGCTAGTTTGCCTGACTTAGTGGTCAGTGTGTGAGGGGGAAAGTATACAGTGTGTGTGAATTTTTAATAATACAGTGACCAGTGGTGTGCTATCATAAATAATATGGTAAAAAAAAAAAAAACTGGAAATGATTTGAAATGCTACAAGTTTGAATATCCTGGCTGCCAGTTTCTAAAGATACTGTAGCCTAACGTGTGGTTTTGGCGGCGGGAGGATGAGGATAATCTCCGAAAGTAAGTGGCAGCCATGAGTTCCCTAGCTGTGTGCTGCATGCTTTGCACCGTTTGCTTTACCTCGAGGTCCAGGGTACAGGTGGCAGGGTACAGGCGACAGGCAGCAAGCAAGCTCAGCAAACAATGGCTGAGACTTGCCCGGTATCCATGGCAATCAGTTGAGCATGCTTATGCTTATCTGTACCTATTTTTTTGTCAAACAGACCATTGCTTTTGTGCATCATCACTATACTATTTTACTATTAAAATTAAATTAAAATTGATTTATGCCATGCTAACATATAGTAATCAAAGTCAAAAGCAGTAACAAACATTTGATGCATTTTATTTTTATTTACATTTTTTTGTGAGAAAAATGCTTTTCCGAACCTTTAAAGGCAAACGTGGCTGAAAAAGCAACTACTTAACATGTTGAAACAGACCAAGGATCAATTAAACGTACTTGATTTGCTTTCAGGAATCACAGATAGAACAAGCAGGCTGCTATGTTTTTAGGTCTTTTACAATGTTGGGTAGAGCCCTTTGTAGTACACCCTAAAAGACAAGCACATCAGTAAACAGTCTCAAGGCATCGCAAGGGCTCCCGTCATCAACACCGAATTGTCTTCTTGCCTGTTTGAGATTCATTATGACTTTGCTGGTTTTGCTAAAATATGGATGTACTGTGTGAATCTACATTACTTGATTTTGATATTTTATTTTCGGCTAGATTTTTTTTCCTTTCATTTTAAGGGAAAAACTAAAACATGTGTAAGGTTAAATATGTGAATGGCAGTGTAAACAACTATAATTATACCACAAACGATGCTCCTTTTATTTGATACTGGTAATTCATATATATTAATATATAGCTGTCTTTATAAAGAAACCTGTAATGTCATGGATTTTGTACTGTATTTGCTGGTACTTTGTAAAGCAGTAAGCCTTAACTGAGATCACCCAGTGGCTTGCGTTTGCTAAGGTAAATTTCCTTTTTCACAATTAACACACAACTAGCATTCTCACAATACTGCCATGCTCTTGTGACTAAACCCATCACAATTATAAGTGTTGTGAGAATGTGAAATTGTATCTGTGTCTGTTTTACAGTCGTCTTCTCCTTTGTTGCTCTTTTGAACCTAAAAATCCTGATTTTCTTATAGGACAATCAAGGCACCTGGGCAGGTTTATTAAACTCCACTGACAGACACCATTCCATCTTCAAACTTACTTAGCAAGGTGATTGCTCTGTAGGAATTCCTACACAGAAGGATCATACTCCTCATTAAACACCTGAATATGGATCGTCATAGACAGAACATTGTAGAAAGTGTCATGCTGCTTACTGTAGTGCCAATGAGACAACGGTCTCCAAGTCGTAAGCTAGCTAGAGGAATTGGGAGTGAGCTGCTGTTCACTTCAGGGCTGCCTTCGAGGGGACGGGACTGGACTACACACTTCATATTTAACAATGATTAGGCCGTCTAATATAGCGTGCCTATTGAGCAATAACCTTTATGAAACACATTAGCCACAATGTACCTATCTTTTCATATTATCAGGCGAATCAGAGCACTCTCTGGTTTGTCTTTGAACATTCAAATGATTTGAAAGCATCAATGTCGAAGTGAAACGCCACAGCCCGTTCCACGCCTGACCATTCCCTAGCAGCCTCTTATCAGACTTTATCCATGCACTCCGTATGCTTGCTTCTTTGTGCTGTTTGTTTCCCTCATTGACCTAGAAGTGCTGTCCTCGTCCAGCACTTCTCCTTTGCTCTCTATGGTTAGAAATGCTTTTGGGTGGATAGAGTTTTGCTTACTTGCTTCGGTGGAGAAAACATTGAATGTGTAGTCAGTTGCTGCTCATCAATTTTAGAGTGTGATATAGAAATGGATGATTTCAAGGATACATGTTAGCTTAAATTATTTTGAATTCTTAAATATCATATCAATAATGAGGATGGATATAATGCCAAATATTCATTATTTGTAAAGAAATATACATATATAAATATTATAAATATGCGCTTAATTTGAACCAAACTATTTTCTGCTCTAACACGTTTTAGTTCCAACACTTTTTGTTCAGGTTATTTTATAAGATCTTATTGCAGCATGCAGGATATTACTATTGAATGTATGGTTTGTCGTTCTGTTGCTTTTTGGAATTGCTGAATTCAACAGATTGTTTTGTATTTATGTTTTATTTGTTTACCCATTTTGTAGCTAACATTTATTTACCCACCCTGTTTATTTCTATGGATGTTTACTGTTTATTTTTCAGATATCTTGCATATCTTTCCCTCTTTGGGCTATTTATATAATTTAATTCATTTTGGCGATACAATGTTCTTTCAGTATTTTAGCCCCAAAACTCATGTAATGAATCAGCCTCTCAATGATTTAAGTAGTGCAAAGGGTAACATGTTGTATATAGTTCTGCAATTAAACATTTTTTGAAGAAATCCAGTATTACATTCTCTTGAATCCTACTTGCCCTTGAGCAGTTTGTGTGCATCCTACGCTACAGTATCACAGAAGTTGCAAACACAACATTTAGTCAATGCAAAAATAAATAATGATAAAAAGAAACCATAAAACCATATAAGTACAAGAAAAAAATAGTAAAGAAAAATCATGAAAACAAAATTTTTTTAAAAAATTTCGTGCGATTTCTATATTGTATTTGTGTACATTTTTATTTATTTATTATTTATTCTTAGTATGCTGCATTTTGCACTGCAAGGCCGCCATAAAAGCCCAACCAAAAATGTCACGCAAAGTACAGCAGAGATTTGTGGGGAACAGCAAATATTTGGCCCTTTAGTTTTTTATTTTTCATTTTTATTTCTTTTTTCCTAATTTTACACTCAAGTGATGCAATTCTGGTGTTTTATAGTTTGTGTATCAATATTTTGTAGGAAGGAAATGATGAAGAGATTTGACTGTGTGACCTACCGTGGGCACATTCTCTGCTAAAATAGTAAAATTAGACATTTCAAATAATTAAAAACACATCTATGTGCCCTAATGAGCCAAGATTTCTCCAATACCTTTTCAGAGGTTATTAAAAAATAGACTGAATAAAATGTCTCAGTATTATAGTAATCTTTTAAGCCAAAGCATGTCATATAAATATGTCATTCATTTATTTTTGATACGGTTTTGTAGAAAAATGTAAAAATCTCTAATTTTTTGACATTATATTAGTCAAATATTAATAACACTGAGTGCCTGTCTGTAGGTAAAATTATAATATTGAATTATTTGATATATTATTAATTTAAATCTTTAAAATTACTTTTATATTTCTACCTATGTATCAATATATATATATAAATGTTCAAATATATAGAGTGTTAAATATTTCAAATGATATCACGTGTAACACAGCTCCTGCTTATGCAAACACATTGGTACTTGAGGCCCATTAGTTGCTGTTATATACAAAACAATACAAAAAATCCTTCTCGAAATATAAGACAAGTGGCATCATAAATAAATTACACATTCAGAACTGGGAGAGAAATAAAGAACTTGTTTTGAATTTATTTTCTGTGCTCTCGAGACACGTATAGACACTGGTAGCCTAGATATTAAGGAATTGATAACTAATATCTCCCCCAAATTTCTCTTGATGTCATGGGTTTCATGTTTTAAAGCGAATAATTATACCAACTTAATTTTGGCTTGTGGTAAAAGGTTTTTCAGCCCAGGAATCAGTGAAAAGGCGCTCTCTCTCACACACCCATTTAAGCAAATGCACTTCTCTCAGATCGATTGTGCTCTAATCAAGACTGATCGAAGTTGATTCATGCAAACCAATCATCTGCATGCGAATGACACTTATGCAAATGAGGATGCTGTCCTGTCTTACAATGGTTGCCAAAGGTACACAGGGATAACCTTATGTAGGAAGCTTTTTTAAGCAGTGTCGCTTGACTGAGATGTGAATTATTTAACGAATGCTCCAATTTCCTGAGAGGGACTGATTTGAAAGGTTGAGAGACTGTTATTTTCTGCCGTATCAATTACATCTACCCATCTCCTGCTTTGAAGCAGTGAAGCCAGTGTCTTCCATGAGAATCCATCCCAAGGCTGCCATAAAGCTTCTGGGAAGCAGGTCACTCTCGCATTCACCATGTGCTTCATTCCCAACAATCTGCTGGGTGCTCCTACCTTTTCATGTGTTTAAAAAATAAAATTTATTCTTTAAATCAATTTATTCAGTAAAAATATATAATTACGGTTATTATCAGCAGCCGTACCACCTGCAGTTCAGACTAGGAAATCCACCTGAAACTGTGCAGGTTGAGGCATGACCAGTAATTTGATGGGACCCCAGCGGGTTAATCCATTCTGAGGTCTGTGTGGGTCCCAGTGCCCCAGTGACAAAGACACTGTGCTGTAAAAATGGTACTGTCCATCAGACGAAACAATAAACTGAGGTTCTGACTCACTGAGGTCATAAAAGATCCCTGGGCATCTTTCAAAGCGTTGGGCTGGTACCTGATGTCCTGGCTAAGTTGCCCGCTGTGGTTCTAGCAGGTATGGCCTCCCAATCATCCCCTACATCTAACCGGTGAATTCTCTCCTGCCCCTTCACCACCTGAGCCGCTGTGAGGGGAGCGTACTGGCACAGGTTGGCTGCTGCCGCATCATCCAGGTGGGGGCTGCACAGAGGTGGTGGCTGAAGTGGTTCCCCGTTGGTTCTGTTAAGCAGTTTGGGTTTCTTGAAAAAAAACATTATGCAAACGTAACATTCATTCATCACAGGTCCTCAGGTGCTTCTTAGGAACTTCATGATCACTGAGTCAGAAGCAGACTAAATCAGACTAAATCAGTGTTTTGTATCATAGTCATCTTTCACTAAAAGAAAATGGGGCAGCACAGTGGTGGTTGGCACTGCTGCCTCACACCTCAGGATTCAGGTCTCCTCCGAGGCTCCATGTGTGTGGAGTTTGCATGACCTCCCTGTGTCATCGTGGGGTTTCCTCTGGGTACTCTGGTTTCCCCCCACAGTCCAAAAACATGCTGAGGTGGAGTCACCAAATTGCCAAATCTGTGAATGACGTGTGTGTGTGTGTGTGTGTGTGTGTGTCCTGCGATGGGTTGGTGCCCCATCCTTGGTTGTTGTCTGCCTTGTGCCTGTAGCCTCCAGGAATGATATAGACCCCTCGGAAACTTGAACAGGAAAAGCAGTTATAGGAAATGAATGATTAAAAATAGATTCTTACGTGCATTTCATGTTTTTATTGAGATCTAAATATCACAAGACCCAGGTCTCATTCAATACATTTTCATTAAGGGTTTTTTTGAGCAAACACTTAAACAATATAATTTAAAATTCTAAAAATGTATTCTTAATAATTTGCCTTCATACTGATGTAATCAAAATTCCAAATATCCAATCCCGTGTTATTAAGGCATAATATACATAGACCAGCATCAGTGACTTGTATTGTGACGATAAAATATTCCTACAAAGTGAATTTAACGTTCGTTGTTAAATGTTTATTATTCCATGCGATAAGAGACAACAGCTGAGTCAAGGTTACAGAACAGCTACCCCTGCTGGTCATTTTGAGCACTACACAATATTCAATCCGGTCAATCCCTTAGACACGAGATGAGTACTTTTGACTGTTATTGGATTTGCTCTGAATGTAGTAGAAAATGTGTACTTTACTTTGTGTATTTTTATATAGATCCTTGCATTTTCAGACAATCAGGTCTTTCGACAATAGCATTTCTTCTCTGTGACACTTTGGACACATTCCTGTCTCTGAGGACACTAAGGCTCTGTTGGACAGACACCTGAATGTACAAACACCTCAGTTCCACACAGGCTGGACAGGCGCCTGAGCTCCACACAGTGTACACTATGTGTGAATGCATGAATTACACACGAGGCAGCATTTTAGCAGGCGCTGAGCTCAACGTGCTGCTTCCAGCCATGATGCTAATGGTTAGCGGGTGTGCTACAACTGATCAAACCTGTATATGTGTATGCGTCACAGTGGTGGGTGGTTACAGATCACCTGCGAAGGAGGTCTGTAAAGCAGACCAGCACTGGTCAGCAGGCTTGTTTTTCTCAAGGTCAGCAGGTCCGCTTACAGCAATTCTGAGCTGTCTGATCTCTCCTAGCAGAATGGAGGGTCTGAGGTCTCATTCTCAGCCACTTCTATCATGGTTGTTAACTTGGACATGGGAAAAGGGCACCAATAGTGAAAAGAATGTAAAATAAAACAGCACATAAACAATATATGCATGTCTAGCTGAAATGTAGTCTAGTTTTCTGCCTAGTTTTTCAGACCATAACAGTAGTGCGTCTGTTCTATTATTATAATACACAATGCAGCACAGTCTGTTCTTTGGTATCCTTATGCAATAATTAATGGACTGTGTTTTTGTTATTTAAATTTTTGTTCAGTTTAATAAAATATAAATATACAGTCATGGCCAAAATTATCAGCACGCCTAGAATTTTTCCAGAAAATGCACAATTTCTTCCAGAAAATTGCTGCAATTAGAAATGCTTTGGTATACACATGTTTCTTTCCTTTATGTGCATTGGTGATTAATGGAAAAAAACTGAGAAAAAAGCTAAATTTGACATCATTTCACACAGAACTACAAATATGAGCCAGACAAAATTATTGCCCCCTTTTCAAAATTGTGGGTAAATTATTTTATTTCAAGCATATGATGCTTGTTTGAACTCACCTATGGCAAGAAACAGGTGCTGGCAGTATAACAATCACACCTGAAGCCAGTTAAAATGGAGAAAAGTTGACTCAGCCTTTCCGTTGTGTCTGTGTGCCACACTAAGCAAGGAGAACTGAAAGAGCAGAGAATTGCCTGAGGACTTGAGAACAAACATTCTGGAAAAATATCAGCAATCTCAAGACTACAAGTCATCTTCATGTTCCTTTGTCCAATATGCGCAACAAAATCAAGAAGTCCGAATGGTCAAACTAATTCTAAACAAACTCAAGCTGTTCTGCAGACTCAGGGTGCGACAGTGTCAACTTGAACTATCTGTCAACATCTGAACGAAATCAAATGCTATAGCAGGAGACCCAGGAGGACCCCACTGCTGACACAGAAACATAAAAAGTCAGACTAGAGTTTGCCTAAATGTACCTGAGGAAGCCAAAATCCTTCTGGGAGAACATCTTGTGGACAGATGAGACCAAGGTAGAGCTTTTAGGTAAAGCTCATCATTCTACTGTTTACAGAAAACAGAATGAGGCCTACAAAGAAAAGAACACGGTACCTACAGTCAAACATGGTGGAGGTTCTAAGATGTTTTGAGGATGTTTTGCTGCCTATTGCACTGGATGCCTTGACTGTGTGCAAGGCATCATGAAATCTGAAGACTAGCAAAAGATTTTGGGGCGCAATGTAGGGCCCCGTGTCAGAAAGCTGGGTCTGTGTCAGAGGTCATGGGCGTTCCAGCAGCAACTAATTTCCTAACAGAAGTCCCCTGAGGGCTCATATCTAAACATAATTGCTCCATGGCACTGCAAAACTCATCCTTGTGTCTCCTTTGTTTTTTATACCCCTCTAAAATGCTCCCTGGTGGAGCATCACCATCATTTCTGAGTATGCAAATATCAACATTTTTTGGTCACCTTAGTGTTACTAACTGTTAGTAACTTAGTGTTAGTGACTTAGTGTTCCAAACTAACCAATATTCTATATGCATTCATAAATCAGCTGGCCTGTAATTTCCGTGAGGTATGGTGGCCAGTAGCCTGACACCTCCAAGACTGGCTGCTTGGATCCTATCCCTTGGTGTGGAATTTCTTCCTGAAGTCAAAAACATGTATGTAGGTGAAGTACTGCAACTAAAATGCCCAGAGTGTGAAAATATGTGCCCCCAGTGATGGACTGGAACCTGTCCAGTATACACATCAGTTCAGCCTAACTGGTGACCCCATACTGAATCAATATTTGGATGATGGATAAACTCTGATGGCTGTCATGCCCCGGTTGTCCGATCCTCCTGCGTGCCATGCCCCCTCATCTACCTCGCGTGGAATCCTCGTGTTACCAGCTGTTTCTCGTTGTTCTTAATTAGTCTGGTGTATTTAAGTCCACAATAGAGTATGTTTACCCAGTCCGGTCAGTGACGCCCCTCCTTTGTGTGTGCGATGCTCCTGATTTGTCTGCTTTAAAATAAACCCTGTGTTCATCTGATCTCGTTGGATCCTGTGCTGCTTCCCCATTCCGAGCACAGAGAACAGAATGGCAGGACTCTCAAAAAAGACATCTCGCCTGACCGAGGCTGAGTACCTTGGTCTGGCTGATGATCTACTGGCTCAGACAGCCCAAGGTTATGGAGGACCTCGCTGCCAGAGCCCTTGTGGAGCGGTCAAGGGATATCTTGGAGGGAATTTCCCTGTCTGAAGACTCGCACCTCACAGAAGAGGTAAGCAAAACCTCCTACGGCTGAAACGCGGGATGGTGGAGACGATGATGAGGGTGCATTTGGACTGTGGATTGCCCCCTCCCCTGTCACTCGAGTATCTCAAACTGTCCACTGCCCCTGCAACATTAGCCCATAAAAAAAAGCAGAGAGACAAAAGACGGAAGGACGCCCTGAGTGTCTAAATACTAGAACTTGTGGCCATAAGTGGAAATTAGCGGGGGAACATTTTAAAACAAATTTGAGGAAGCACTTCTTTACGCAGTGTGTAGTGTGAGTATGGAATAGTCTTCCTGTTAGTGTAGCGCAATCTAAAACCTTGAGTTCCTTTAAATCAGAGCTAGAAAAGATTTTAACAGCTCTGAGCTATTAATTAAGTTCTCCCCAAATGAGCTTGATGGGCCGAATGGCCTCCTCTGGTTTGTAAATTTCTTATGTTCTTATGCTCTTAGGTCCTGTAACCAGTCAAATAGCAAAAGGTATCCATTTTCCAAGAAGAGCACTGTTTCTCAATCTGATTCTTGGAGCTGGGGGGGAGAAAAAATGTGGACTGTCTGCTAGAGAGCTCAGAGGAAGCAAAAACATGGAGTGCATGTGTGTCCCGGAGGACCAGAGAGGGAGACACTGCAACAGAGGATAATGGGGGGGCCTGGAAAATATCCCAGGCAGCTTAGGGGGCAAAGCTGGGGTGCGACCTGGATGGGATCCAAGCAGGAAAGCAGTGGGAGGAGACCTAGACTCACACATGGAGCGAGGGCAGTATTTAGACCCATCAACCATAGAAGTGTGAGGCAATAGCGCCACCCACTGAACCAGTATGGTGCTCAGACCCAATGATGGCCATTCAATGGCGTCAAATAGCAAATGTGACACAGTGAAGCATTAACAAAGAGGAGATTTTAACTTAGACTTGCGGGCAGAATTGTGACCAGCACTGATGCTCTCAAATAACACAGAAACTAGTATCAAATTCAACCCATTGTTTTGAAGGCACTTTTTGTGATCACAAGTTACCCATTTAAACTTTTTGTTTCATCCAGGAATGTGGAAGCTAACAACACAGAACCTGGAGTGTCAACGTATGAAGCTGGAGGTTGCACAGTGTTTACAGATGGTAATTAGTTCAGAGAGAGAGCTGTCACACCAAACAGCACCGCAGCCAAAACCGTCAGAAATACCCAAAGAATTATCTTCAATGTGCTTGTTTGGGGGAAAGGAGAATAATGACCATTTGTGTCGTCGCTTTTCATGCGTTTCCAGGCATGTGAAGCATTTATCACCAGTGCCAGAGGATGAAGACTCCCTTAACAGCAAATGGCTTTTTCTGGGTATTGGCTGTTGTCATGGTATCTATATTAAGGGATGCTCATTTGGGACAAGCCTTGAGAAAACCAGCACTGGTGGAATGTAAGCATCCTATCGTGTTTCTGAGATTCCGCTCTTGCAAAAAACTGAATAATTTCAGCATCCAGCTGAAAGCAGATATTTGCCAATATATTTATGGATGTCACTGACATTTATATAATACACTCACCTTTGATGTTATTTCTGGATTTATGAAATAATGTAATCCATTACATACTTTTAGAGAGCTTGAGACACTTATCACGTGGATTTTGATCTTTCAGCTGAATTCATTGTCGTCTTTGCAGTTTCAGAAGTCCTGTTCTCAGAGCATATCAAGTGGTTGCTTTGAGCGTCTCAAGGGGACATCCAGCCTTGGAATACTCAGACCTGATATTTCAGACTTGTCAGAGCAGTTAGCCCTAGCAGATGCTCAAAGTCCCTGTAATACTGTGTTCTGTTTAGCTGGGAGGTCGTGAAGGAGTCGCCCGAGTCGCACAGAATTCTCCTTGCTGTGCAAGCGGCTCCCAGTCACACGGACTCCATTGGCTGGGCTGTAATGGGTATTCAGGTCACATAGGAACACCATGGTAAATCAGGATGTCACCACAGATAGAAAGGCCTTGATGAAAAGAGCACCAGAGCCCCCTTGCCCCCCCACACCCCTTTTCCATCTGTCACCGTCTACGACTGTGATTCCATTTTTATCCTGTCTCGTCAGGATCACAAATTTCACCAATCAGGCCAAAGCTGTAGCAGAGAGAAGCCCATAGACAGAGGTACCTGCAGCCTAACCTGCATTTAATAGGGAGCTAAGGGACTGAATGATTTCATTGAGACATTGATGGAAACCAGACGCACCCCTGTAGATTTCAAAGTTCTCTCACAATTAATCTTCACTTCCATTGACAATAGTACAGATCTGCCACTTTGACTTTGCATACTTAATAAAAGAATTTTTATTGCTGAGTGACAGTCATTAGGGAGCTCCCAAGATGGCGTCCAGCTAACAGACACTGTGCTTTCCAGTCCCTGTGGTCTTAAGACAGTCGGCTGCATTGTTACACTCAATCAAATCTCCTAGAAACAAACTATGAAATGGTAAAGCGAAGCCAAACTGCCGAAAGGGGGAGAAAAACAGAGTTTGTTCATTTGGGATTTACTTTAAAAAGAGCAGCTCCAGGACAAACCTGTTTACTGTTATTGTCGCATTCATTAATACAGAAACTACCAAGAAAACTAAACACTACGGATATGTCTGATGCTAAACCAGGATAAGTGGCTGGAAGATGGATGCATTGATTATGTATGGATTTTCATTTTCCATCCATCCATCCATCCACCCTACACTCCCTTACCCAATACAGTGTGGGGCAGAGCCTGGAGGCACTGAGCACCAATCAGGGAACCTTCTCCAGGTATCGCTGCCTCTCCAGCACATATCATATCTCTCTTGCATTATGCTGTTACTGCTTCACTGATGCCAGATATGACTGCAAACAGCAGGAATCCACCAGCTGTCTGAGGTTAGCTGACTTCAGCTGCAACACCATGCAGATTTTAGTCCAGCCAAAGCTTGCTTTGCTGTAGGATTCATACACTGAGATTTGATAGAAATAAACACATGTCTAAGCAGTGGGTTCTACTCTGTGATATGTCAGTTTGTGTGAGAACACAGCTAGTGTAGGTTCTGGCAGAGGATCGCTATGGCAGAGTGAGCCTATCACTCTCCTCTCTTTACCATGTTGGTAACTGTCAAAACACTTTTATCACTGGTATTATTTTTCTACTGTCTACATCAATACATCTATATATCCACCCAACCATGCATTCATTCATCTGTGTTTAAGAATTACTTATCTAATTCCACTCATTTCTCTAAAAAAAAAAGAAATCTATCCAAGATGTACTGCTACGGAGGAATCATTTTAAGGATCATTTTATAGTGCTGTGGTATTTTTAACAAAAAACGATTTGACTGAGTAATGAGACTGCTCTTCCAAAAATATCCTTAGAACTAATTTGCTGTAGTTTCCATTAAAAAGAGTCACTGTGATGTCATTGAGATACCATGGAGACGCTCATGTGCTATGAGTCAAAGTTCGAGCTACAGCTGTTTCTATATATTCAAACTGACCTTTATCCATAGCAACTTGTCAGATACAATGACAAACATTGTTGCTGAACAATAATGTCGTCTTCTGCGTGACCTTCTGTACCCTGGCTATACATGGCCCCACTTGTTCCTTACAGGACACTTTTTCCTACTCTAACACCAAATTGCAGCATCCTGGAGACACATAGAGTGGAGTCTAATGTCATGTTTCCCATGTAAAGTTTGGCATCCAATTACCCCATCAAACCATTTTTAGCTGAAATTACCCATGTAATAATGCAATCAAACAGACAAAAGTGGAATGACTGAGGTACAGATGAACAAAAGGTTTTGCTTTCACTGTTTCCTAAATCAAAGTATGTTCATGCCATAGAGGCAGAAACAAGCACAAAACATATTTCATCATAACTATCCCCAGCTAGAACTATTCTCTTAGCTATAGGAGTCTCCTTTCGGTAAGTGTTATGTTACCTAATGGGGACTCCTGTAGCTAACACGCGGATTATTCAAAGGGGACTCCTATAGCTGACGCGCCACTTACCGAAAGGGGACTCCTATAGCTGACGCGTCACTTACCGAAAGGGGACTCCTATAGCTGACGCGTCACTTACCGAAAGGGGACTCCTATAGCTGACATGTCACTTACCGAAAGGGGACTCCTATAGCTGACACGTCACTTACCGAAAGGGGACTCCTATAGCTGACGCGCCACTTACCGAAAGGGGACTCCTATAGCTGACATGTCACTTACCGAAAGGGGACTCCTATAGCTGACACGTCACTTACCGAAAGGGGACTCCTATAGCTGACGCGCCACTTACCGAAAGGGGACTCC
>JAODUD010000039.1:7942453-7956883 GCA_026784285.1 Stomatorhinus walkeri | reverse complement strand
TCTGTCATCATTTTAAGTGGGAGAACTTGCACAATCGGTGGCTGACTAAATACTTTTTTGCCCCACTGTATATGCATAGATTGTAGAATGATTAGTTAATTTATTATTATTATTATTATTATTAGATAATTTAAAAACCAAGATGTTGCACCAAAGTTAGGCCAGTTTTTAATAGAATAGAAGATTTACTGATCACAAATTCTTGATGATGTGGAGGATTTATCATAGAGAAATCTGAAAAATTTTATGTGGTTTAATGATTAGGCCATACTTTTGTGTACAGGGCAAGACATGAAGATAAGACCATTTGAAACTATTATTATTGTCATTGTTGCTATTATTCTCCTTTCCTACATTTATTTAGCATAAAGCTACAGTTTTCTGTGACAGCCTCAGGTCTGTCACAGAAAGCACAGGGCAGGGAAGACCTGGATGGAATGACAGTCTATCTCAGGCATGAAGGAAATGTCAAAAATGGTGACATTTACAAAATTTTGGGGGAACTTTTTAAAAATAGTAATTAATGCCTAATGTTTCTGTTTTTTATGTGAAATGAGCCAAAATTTAAATGCATACAGTAATCACCACCTAGTGTCAACATGAGTAAATAGCAAACTATTGCATTTCCAAAGAGACGTGCGCAATCAACTGCATTTATATAGAATGTCATCTGTATTTGTATAGTATGTCATCTGTATGTGTATAGAATGTCATCTGTATGTGTATAGAATGTCATCTGCATGTGTATAGAATGCAGGAGACAGTTCTAACTATTTAGGCTTATGTTTAGCTCTAGACTTCTAAAAATGTATAATGCATTAATTTATAGATAAAGTGAAAACTTCATCACTGTCTTTCAAAATAACTAGTTTAGTCTAGTTTTTTTAGACTTCCTTTAGAAACTGTTGAAAGTCTATTAAAAAAAAATTTGAAAAATGAAAAACAGTGTTTTACATCTTTAAATGCAATTTCACATCTTCAACAGAATAAAACAAACATTGGAAATATTTTTTCCTGTTTTTTTTTTTCAAAATCTTGGGGGCAATTTTTGTCTCTTCACTGTAGTTTTTAGGGGTATTCAGAGATTTTTTTTTCGGATAATTTTGCTTTTATCTCCATTAATTTCCTACACTGATCATAGGCCACATGGGCAGTTTAGACATTAATCCATATCTAGCAGTTTGTTCCGTGATGGTGGAAGGATCCCTGAGGATCTCACAGGAAGCCACGCAAATCTAAACGTAGAGTCAGGGTTGGCAACCCACCCCAGGGAGGTGAGGCCACTGTACTGCCCTGTTCATAATAATCGATACTTTATTGATCCCTGTGAGAAAATATTCTTTACCCCCCCTCCTCCGTTTTGTTCTCTGTAAGTGGGAGCAAGCTGGCTGTTAAAGGACAAAGACCCATAGCAGGGAGCCGGGGGTTAAGCGTCTTGCTGAAGAACCTGTAGATACGCTGATCACAGGCACAGAAGTTTGCTGCCCTCCGGAGGAAAGTGCAAATGTAATCCCCACTAGTAGAAATTATGCAGTTGAGATTCCCGTATTTGGGGAATGTGCAGAGGTCAGCACAGCCACAGTGCAATGGCTGATCCTCAGTGTGGTTGAACCACCATAGCGATCTTAATATCTCCCCTGCTTGGTAAGTAAGTATCATTATTTGTTATCAGTCATTGGTTATTATTATTATTACTGTTATTGTATGTTGTTAATCCATTTCTTCATGCATTTATTTTGCTTTATTTATGTATTATCTATCTATATTTCAGTTATAGGCCAGTTGTAGGATTTTGGCTGGTATGTAACGTGATCTAAGGTGTTAGCACTTTCGGAGCCAAATTATTAATCTTAATACGCAGAGTAAGGTATGAGACATAAAGATATAAACTATGAAAATAAATAATATACAAATTATCCCCGCAACGCTGTGATGGATAAGCAGAGGGAGTAAACGTTATTTCAAATAAATCGAAGATGTTATTAAGAAGAACATGACTGTGTTAATCATGACGTGATTATTTTGGACTGAATAAGAGCGCCCCCACCAGTACGCTATTTCACTTGCAGTCAATGTTTTCGCACTTCCAAAATGCGATTTAATTTCCTACATTTATTTTTCATACCTAATGGTTAACGTCAGCAAAGGTTCTGGACTACTCGGAGAAAAAAAACAGATAAGTGGTTTTAAACTACTTCCACAAAATGTTCAGGTGAACATCTGGACTAGACCTCTCTGATATCAGTAATCGCCCAACGCGAAAACGTACTATATCCCTTCCTACAGGGGACCCCCCCAAAAGAAAAAAAAAACAAGGAATGTAAAAAGTTGCATGGCGTCACAATTATCGATGAGTGGTTTCCGACTTTCTTGAACACTGTTTCCCTGCAAGAAATGATTATTATTAATGTTATTAATATGTCTTCCTCTTCGTCCTATAATGATAATAATAACTATTATTGGACTACCACTACTACTACTACTACTACTACTACTACTAATAATAATAATAATAATGCTGGCGTGGGGCAGTCTGGACAGAATGCGCAAAGCCACAACTTAAGTTTGCAGAAAATCATCACTTCCAATAAACTAGAAAGAAAAAAAAGAAAAAAGAAAGCTTGGATTTACGGGAATCTTACTACCCACCCAGCATGTACGCCTGAGGTGGCCAAAGATCAAAAGCCTTCATACAATGGTGGCCAGTGGAGAGCCGCGGCTCTGAGGGAAACGTGTCCTGCAGTTTAAGTCCCACTTCCTGGAATGTGCCACCTCCTCGTAGAATGACCGTCTAATAATGCCGAGTCAGTGTGGTACTGGCGATGCCAATGGCGCGGGGAAAGAGGAGGGGACCAGTAGCTTACAATAAGTCAGCGGGAGGGCAAGTGACTTATGGGGTCGGACATTTGGTCAGTGCGCATTACAGATGTGAATAGAGGAGACATGAGTTGCTAGTACTGGCTTCCAAAGACTCATGGACTACTGGAATTGGAAGCAGTATTATAAATGCATGTACCTTAACAGGGAGAGCAGATTTGAATTTCTGCTGAGGAGATTTAAGCGGTTTAAGGAGGTTTAAGCAGTTTTGTTTCAGGGGAATAGATCCTTCAAACCCCGAGACCCTGATGACGCTGCAGAGGTGAAAGAGATGAGCTACGAGACGGTAACATCTGAGTTTCGTGAGTAGGGGTTCTGCTGTAGAGGTCATTAGCGAAACTAAAAACCCTTCGGTTTCCGTGTGCGGTTCGAACAGCAATGGATGCCAGAACGGATCAGATCACGACAGGGAACTGCTATGTAATTTTGACCAAAGCCAAAAAGCAAAGGCTGAATGAATTGCAGGAGGCGGCATATAAATTCATGAGTGACAATTTCTTGGAAATACTAAGAGATCAAAATGTTTATGGACGCTTGACTGGACACGAACGGGATCTGATCCTGAAAAAAAGATTGGAAGGGCACACGACTTTAATGGTGGCCGAAATAAACGACGCTTACGAGCGGGTTGGAAGTAGACCTCCAAGCCGGGACAGCAGCCGTCCTCAGAGTCCGTTGTCCATAGTGCCCTGCGAAGAAAATCGTATGATACATTATTACAACGAGGCTACCAAAGACTGGAAATCACTCACTCGGATGCCGGACCAGATCAACACGAAAGGCTGCGGCATTTGCACCCTGTACAATTATTTATTCGTGGCAGGTGGTATAATAAGCGACAAAGGTAAGCAGTCCGATAAGGTTTTCTGCTATAACCCATCCACGGATAGATGGAGCGAAATAAGACCACTCAACCAGCCGCGATCGCAGCTCAAACTAGTGTCTATGGACGGATCCCTGTACGCAATAGGCGGGGAGTGTCTGTTCAGCGTGGAGAAATACGACCCTCGGGCGGACAGATGGGCTCCGGTGGCTCCTTTGCCAAAAGGGGCGTTTGCCGTGGCTCACGAAGCGACCACATGCAACGGAGAGATATACGTGTCAGGGGGCTCTCTCTTTTACCGGCTGCTGAAATACGACCCCAGGAGGGACGAGTGGCAGGAATGCGCCTATAATAATAGCAGGAAGAAATCGACGGACATGGTGGCGTTTAAGAATTACATTTACAGGTTTGACATTAACCGCGATCACGGCATTAGCGTGTTCAGGTACAACACCGTGGTCAAAATGTGGCATGAAGGCGCCACCCTGCGGGAGAGCGAGCCGCTGCCTTTCCGATGCGCCCTTATCGGTAACTGCGTCTACTGCGTGAACCGCTCCCAAACGATGCAGTGTCTGCTGGAGGAGGACAACACCCGATTCGGACAAGATACCCTGAAAGCCCCGCCAGGGACCAAGGGCGTCCTCCTGCCGTTCGTCCTAATTTTGCCTGAAAAGTGAAGCAAAGGGATTCGCACGGTTATCTGGGTTAGCATGAAGACGCAAGCGCAGAGACACAAGCTGATTAAATGAACCCAAGTAATATTAAGTGCATTATCAGTATACAGTATTAAGTTTTAAGTGCTTTATTGCAGTTGACGAAACAGGCGATGTCTTCTTTGCATGCTGGAAGGAAAAATATAAACACATATATGCCTATATAAGTATTTTTTTCCTCCGGGTCAGGTACAAATTCATACCAGAGCGTTAAATGTGCTGCGCTGCAACGCAGAAAACGTGTCTGTGCAAGGAAGTACACATCAAGGCAGTACACATTAAGAAAAGCTCGTCTCCCTGTATGTCAGCATCTCTGAAACACCCATTTTAATGATTTAGTAGCAGCTCTTGAAAATAAGCTGTAATACAGAACAAAGCCTTATTTTTTACTATAACTGCAGCAAAACTAAAAAAACGTTTTAAATGTCTTATTGTTTGTACTTTCTGTAATGTAATCTTAAGTGATGTAACATTTAATGACAAAAGATGGGAAGAGGAAGTGATGCATTTTGCACAATTTAAGAAAAACCGCAGAATATTTTGTGCATCTCGGTGACCATGGTTCCTCTCAGCAAAGGAATGATAATGTTGAATGAAGACAAACAGCATTGTGTGCTTTTCATCACAATGACGAAAACAAACAAGTAACAAAAAAAAAAAAAAAACTGAGAATCAGATGAGGGGGTATGTGGCATGTTTTTCAATAGGACATTTTTGCCTCAGAATGCTGTTCAGAGACTGTTTGAAAACTGTGACCAAAGCAAAATCTCACTCTGGCGCTCGACTCACTACAGCTGAGACACTCAGAGATGCTGACTCACGCAATACCCTTCGTTTGAAAGGCTGCCAGTCCGACCGTTATGCTATATTCTCTGCACACCTATCTTAAAAACAAGAGATTATGCAATATCTTGAGTAATACCTTGAGGACAGTTGCTGAAATTCACTGATGCAATTGATGACTGTAACTGTGGGACCACCTTTGCAAATGTCATGGGGGTTGGGACATGATTTGCATGCACTTCACCACACTGCTGTGCGTTGCTGTGTGTCGCCATCATTGTCATCCATACACCCCCGGTCTTTTTTTAATGTTCTTCCACCCCACTGATGTCCAAAGATGGCCATTTTAGAGTTTCATCTGTTGCTTTTTTGCATCATCTTCTGGAGTGGTAGTTAAACCAAGTTAATTTCCCAATGCGTACTCATCTTTTGCCAACTTGCAAAATACATTCCGGTGCCTATCTTCACTCTGTGTCGTTTTGCGAAAGTTCATTTAGTCACACAGTCAGAAAAACACATTTCAGCACAGTGTTCCTTCATGGCAACCTCTCCAATCCCTTTACAGAGCCGTTTGACTTCATTGACACTTGCTGTCTGTCTGTGTTCATTTACTTCAATTTTTAACAGCATTAAGCATTATTGATTCCAAGGCATTCTGTGGTGATGTCATCTGGAAAACGAGCAGAAAGATACACATCTGTGCAATGCCATTCTCCTTGTTTTCTAGAGGCCTTTCTATATGGTTAATCGAGTCTGTGATTTGCCAGTACCTTTGTCATCAGTTAAATGTTGCATTGTAACCTGCATTCACTAATGAATCGAGGGGAGTCTGAAAGAGCCCATTTACATGGTTTGTCAGTGACACCGTTTTGCAAATGGAGTCTATAATCACCTGTTGCTGAGCTGTTAGCTTAGCTGTCAGAGTATGACACAATAAACAGGAGTCACACACGTCCTGCTCTCTGCTGCTCTCTCTTTAATATTTATCTTTGGGTTAAGAAAACTAGCAAAATACTATGATGAGTGAGAACTTAATATTTTGGCTTCTGTCATTAAGTTCTGTAGCACTTGTATGATTGAAATAAAAATGTATAATTTTGGCTGAGGCTATGTTAGAGTGGTCGTACTTTATTTGTATGGCGATGATGGTTGAAACTAGACACATTAAAGAATTTCTCAGTTTAATTACTGAAAAATTAATTTTACAGCTGATGCCACAGAATTACCAAGCAGATGTTGAGCATAGGGGAGATGCGGTTGCTCTGTGGGTTGCACTGTTACCACACACCTCTGGAGTGGCGGGCTTTGCACCGCGCCCTGTGTGTGTGGAACCTGCACGTTCCCCCTGTTCTGTGTCTCTTTCCTCCCACAGTCTAAAGCAGTGTTTCCCAATCTGTTCCTGCAACGTGTTGATCATGTGGCTACTTGCCAATACCTTTTCTCGTGTGTTCAAATCCCACCTCCTTTGTTTTTGTATTTTGTTCCCTAGTGTTTCATTGTATGAGTTTTTCCAGTTCCTATGTCTTCTGATTTCTATTTGGTTTTGGTTAAATTCTTTGTGCCCATGCTTGTTTTTATACCTGTCTGTTATTCCGCAGTGTTAGTTTCTGTTTTCCTGTTTCCTTGGTTAGTTCAGTTCCCTGAGTTAATTAGTTTCACCTGTTGCCCGTTCCTGTGCATGCCCTTGTGTGTTTTCCTGATTGTTCGTTGTCCTGCATCTTCCCCTATTGGTTAATTGTCTGTCTCACTCCTGCTTGTCATCACCCTGTTCAGTTTTTGTATTTAAGTTCCTGCCTGAGTTTTAGTCCCTAGTGGTTCATTGTTTGTGATAATTTTATTGTCAGAAAAGTTTTGAATATTCTGTTTGTAGACTACCTGTCTTGACCCTTTTGTATATTCAGTCTTTGTTTATTCCTTTCTGTTTTTGACCCCTCATGGTCCTATTGGTTATTTTTGTAGTGTTCTTAGTGTTTTCTGTTTTGTTTAATAAATCTCAATTTGTCCCATGAACTGCCAGTGGGTCATCCATTTCTGTTCCGACCTGCACTATACCTCGTCCCCGCTCCAAACCCGGCTGGATCCATAACAGTGTCAGAGTTGTGGTACTCAAGTCTGGACTTGGATTTGGGTCCAGTCACTATTCCATGTATAAATGAATTTGGAAACGTTACGCACTCAAGTGAATTTTACCTGGTCTTGATTCAGACTCAAAAAATTTGTAACTCGGAAAACCATGCAGAATCCATCGGAATCCATAAAGTATTTCTGCATGTTGCATACAGCCTTCCCATTTCTGGTATTATTTTCAGTGTTTTCCACATTGTGCACCCACTGACAGTTACGTCCTCACCATGTCTCTCAAGTTTCTTATGCCAGAAAGTCTCTTTTTCAGATTGACTACCTTGGTCTCCACAGAACCACAAGTGAAAGTGAAGTTTGGGATCAGATCACAGGGGCAGTCAGTGTCCAGCCTCCTGGAGTAGTTATGTTTGAAGGTCTTACTCAGGGCTCTAATGGTGGTGTGACTGATCAGTGAGAGAGGGAATCAAAGCAGTAATTATTCAGACATTGGAGACGTAACCTCCATTGTGTACATTTAAGCCATAAAATGCTTACAGCACTTACGTTTCTCAGAAGCAATGTGTCAATGTAATGTAAAGACTTGAGTACCAAAACTATGATACTGTTATGGATGACTAGTCCTAGTCATCACTGATATCATACATGGTGTGATGCATGTCGATCTGCAACTAAATGTTACGTAGATTATGGCAAAAACTCAGGTGTGGGAGGAGTTTGGCGAGGCCATGGAAAATGACTTCCGTATGGCTTCGAGGAGATTCTGTTCCAGCATCAGGTATCTCAGGGCAGGAAAGCAGTGCAAGATCCACACTGTTTATGGTGGGGGTGGGGTGTTGCTGACCTCAGCTTGGGACATTGTGGTGGAAGGAAAACTTCAAAGACCTCCTCAATCCCACCGAAACGCCTTCCAATGAGGAAGCAGAGTCTGGGGACTTGGGGGTGGACTCACCTATCTCTGGGGCGGAGCTCGCTGAGGTGGTTAAAAAGCTCCCCGGTGGCCGGGCCCCAGGGGTGGATCAGATCCGCCCGGAGTTCCTCAAGGCTCTGGATGCTGCAGGGCTGTCCTGGTTGACACGCATCTGAAGCATCGCGTGGACATCGGGGGCGGTGCCTCTGGATTGGCAGACTGGGTGGTGGTCCCCCTCTTCAAAAAGGGGGACCAGAGGCTGTGATCTAACTATAGGGGGATCACACTCCTCAGCCTCCCTGGTAAGGTCTATTCAGGGGTCTTGCAGAGGAGGGTCCGCCGGATTGTCAAACCTCGAATTCAGGAGGAGCAGTGTGGTTTTCGCCCTGGCCGTGGAACAGTGGACTAGCTCTATACTCTAAGCAGAGTCTTGGAGGGTGCGTGGGAGTTTGCCCAACCAGTCTACATGTGCTTTGTGGACTTGGAGGAGGCATGTCCCTCTGGGATTCCTGTGGGGGGTGCTCCGGGAGTAAGGGGTTCCAGGCTTCCTTATAAGGGTTGTTCAGTCCCTGTATGACCAGGTTCAGAGCTTTGGTCCGCATGGGCGGCAATAAATCGGACTCGTTTCCAGTGAGGGTTGGACTCCACCTGGGCTGCCCTTTGTCACCGATTCTGTTCATAGTTTTTATGGACAGAATTTCTAGGTGCAGCCAGGATTAGGTCTCTGCTTTTTGCAGATGACGTGGTTCTGTTGGTTTCATCGGACCGTGACCTTTCGGGTCTCATTAGAACAGTTCGCAATAAGCGGCTGAAATGGGTTTCCTCCGCTGGGTGGCTGGGCTCTCCCTTAGAGATATGGTGAGAAGCTCGGTCATTCGGGAGGGACTGAGTAGAGCTGCTGCTCCTCCGTATCGAGAGAAGCCAGGTGAGGTGGCTCGGGCATCTGCTTAGGATTCCTCCTGGACGCCTCCCTGGTGAGGAGTTCCGGGCATGTCCCACTGGGAGGAGGCCCCAGGGACTATGTCTCTCGGCTGGCCCGGGAACGCCTTGGGATTCCCCCGGAGGAGCTGGATGAAGTAGCCGGGGAAGGGAAGTCTGGGTTTCTCTGTTGAGACTGCTGCCCCCGTGACCTGACCTTGGATAAGCAGAGAATAAAGTACGGGTGGATGGACATCAGACCCAAACACAATAATGAAACAGGAACAAGAGATGCAATCCAAAAGCAATGAGTCTGTCGCCATATCTGAATACTAAAACCGGAGTTGCTTATCTATACATTATACAAATAATCATTTTTTGAAAAACTATAATATCATAACATTACAGAGCTCTGCTAATGACGTAACAATAAAAATTTAATATAAAAATATTAAAATTAAAATATTGTGGCTACGTTTTAACATACCTATCGTGGGAACAAATTAATAAAACGTGGCCAAGATTTAACTAAAACGAAGGAACGAATTAATGAAACGTGGCGACGATGTATCTACAATTAATTAGTTAAAAATTGCAGACCTATATCATTCATTCTTTCATTTTTTTTCTCTTTAAACCTGAATAAGAAAAACAAAAAAGGACGTTTTTTGTTTTCTTTCTGTCTTAAAATCAAAATGGGAAAAGATAAAACAGGAGATACATTATGTTTTGTTTCTCCGTACCAAAGCTACGTGCCAAACTGCACTTGACAAACATGTAGCTATCATTAGCAAGTTCTTCATTAGCAAGTTCTTCTACTGAGTGAGGTCTCCTAGATGGCTCTGGCTGTCTATATTATCAAAGTCAAGTTCACAACGCTTAGCACTGAGACATTTTGTCCCACAGCAGAAGCTTTACTACGAAACATTAGGCCGTAGTGGGCTTGTCTGACCTGCACCACTTGCTGATTTACAAAAGCCACGTGTGGCTGAACTGTACAGTTCAGACGTAATTCCTATAATGTCCACACAGTGGCACAATCAAAGCATAATTTTCAAAGATAGAATAGCTTAACTTAACCATCCATCCATCTTCCAGCCACTTAACCAGGACAGGGTCCCGGGGATTCTGAAGCCTGGAGCCCACCCCAGGAAGGACATAACACAGGCTGGCGAGTAGCCGGACAGGATGCCAGCCCATGGTGGGGTGTACAAACACACACACACACACACACACGCTCTTATATAGTTCACATGGATGTGAAAAACGTCACTGTACGAAAATGGTAATTCAAAAAATAACTACATAACAATAAAGAATGAGCAATTGAGAAAGTCGATCGTTAATAGCTCAATTAAGAAATAAAATGATCACTGAAACTGAACCCTAAACTGGGGGCTTAGGCTAAGGGTTGCCAACCAATCACAGGGCATGCAGACACAACATTCCCCATAATCACGTAGGGAGATCATGCAAGCTCCACACACGTGGAACCACGGCAGAGATTTGAACCCGTAAAGAATTCAAGTTCTGTACATCAGAGGATTTTTTCTTATTTCCTAAAGCAACACAGCATCTTTTGAAACAAGCCTCACGTCTGCATGGTGGTTCAGTGGTTAGCACTGAGACCTCACACTTCCAAGTTTGCCTGGGGTTTGTATGTTTACCATGTGGTTGTGGGTACAGACTGGTATCTCTAAATTGCTCATTGTCTGTTATTATTTGTGTCCTGGGATGGACCAGAGATTTGAATAGCTAAGTAGTCATTCAAAAACAGTTATTTTGAGGCTATACTGCCACCTACTGGAAACTGAGTGAGATTATTATTTTATTATTATTTTATTTTTTGGAATTTATAACTTCAGAAATTTACAACAAGATTGATCGATTGATTATTTGGTTTTGTATGAGAGAGCTTTTGTAGACTTTTACCTTCCAGTGCCTTGAATTAATCAATTATTGCATTTACAAAAGACCATTAAAAACATTTATTCCCCATTAAATGTTGTATAAATATTGTGTTGATATTTGCTCTGATCTCTAATTAGTCTCTATTTCTGCTAAACTAGTCAACAGAATGTGAGCTAATCTTGCTACTGGCCAGAACTGGGTATGTCTCACTTTCGTTGGTTATGACACAAGTAACACTAATCAGTATCATCGTCTGATTTACTGAGAGCTGCTTCAAGCTGAGTCAGAGGTCCTGCATTTCCAAGTTCTACTTTCATTTAAGTAAATCCTTCAGAGGCAGACCTACAAAGTCCACAGATCATCACATAAAGATTTAATGCTTGAAACAGTAAGGCATTAATGCGAATTATTTTTCAGGACATCCATCCATCCATCCGTTTATCCATCTGTTTATCCATCCGTTCATCCATTCACTCAGCCACCCACCCAAATACAGGGTTGCAGGGTCTTTGGTGCGTATCCAGGGAAGCAGAGGGCCTATGGCAGGCGAACACCCTAGATGAGATTCCATGACATCACAGTATGTACTCTTACGTAACTTATCGTTATCTTACAGGTGGCATTCCACCTAACTGCATGTTAATGAGCCAGAGAACCAGCAGGAAACTCCACACTCACAGGGGCATAGCATGTACACCCCCAATCCCAATATTTAATTTAGATTAATTCGTGCTCCCCTAATAAAACACTTTTGCATTTAAAATTAAGTTGTGTCCTACCTACCTGTGCCATTGCCCTCAGGAGTGCAATAATTAATGGGCACTGGATCATATTTTAATCACTGAGCGCTTGTTTAATGAAGTGACATTTCTTGGTCAGCTACAATAACTTGTTGGATTTAAGGTACCTCAGTTTAAATGGACTTAATCTTCCTTAACATGCACTATATTGCTAAAAGTATTGGGGCACCCCTCCAAATCATTGAATTCAGGTCTTCCAGTCACTTCCATAGCCATAGGTGTATAAAATCAAGCACCTAGGCATGCAGACTGCTTCTACAAACATTTACGAAACAATGGGTCACTCTCAGGAGCTCAGTGAATTCAAGCGTGGTACCGTGATAGGATGCCACCTGTGCAATAAGTCCATTCGTGAAATCAACTGTTAGTGGTATTATAACAAAGTGGAAGCAATTGGGAACAACCGCAACTCAGCCATGAAGTTGTAGGCCCCGTAAAATCACAGACCTCCACACGTTGAGTGGCCTTCAGATTAGCTCAAGAACAGTGCATAGAGAACTTCATAGAATGGGTTTCCATGGCCGAGCAGCTGCATCCAAACCTTACATCACCAAGTGCAATGCAAAGTGTCAGATGCAGTGGTGTAAAGCACGCCGTCACTGGACTCTAGAGCAGTGGAAACGTGTTCTCTGGAGTGATGAATCATGCTACTCTGTCACGCTTTGTCTGCCAATCTGATGGACGAGTCTGGGTTTTGCAGTTGCCAGGGGAACAGTACTTGTCAGACAACATTGTGCCAAGTGTACAGTTTGGTGGAGGGGGGATTATGGTGTGGGGTTGTTTTTCCGGAGTTGGGCTTGGCCTCTTAGTTCCAGTGAAAGGAACTCTTAATGCTGCGACATTCAAAGCCATTTTGGACAAATTGTGGGAACAGTTTGGGGATGGCCGCTTCCTGTTCCAACATGACTGTACACCAGTGCACAAAACAAGGTCCATAAGGACATGGATGAGTGAGTCTGGTGTGGAGGAACTTGACTGGCCTGCACAGAGCCCTGACCTCAACCTGACAGAACCACCTTTGCGATGAATTAGAGCGGAGACTACAAGCCAGGCTTTCTCATCTAGCATTAGTGCCTGACCTCATGAATGCTCTTCTGGAAGAATGGTGAAAAATTCCCATAAACAGACTCCTTAATCTTGAGTGTAAGCCTTCTCAGAATCGTTGAAGCTGTTACAGCTGCAAAGGGTGGGCCAACTCCATATTAAATCCTATGTATTAAGAATGGGATGTAATTAAATTTCATGTGTAAGTAAAGGCAGGTGTCCCAGTACTTTTAGCAATATAGTGTATTTTTAGCGCAAACTACCATAAAAAAGTAAGAAGTCGGAATGTAGATCGAACCAAAGATTATCCGTACTGTAAACGCCTTTTATACCCTCTCTGATTAGAACAAATATGAATATGATGAGTGGATCTGAAGAAACACTGGCATCTGATTCCTTGCTATGGAACTATAAAGACTCCAAATGTGGTTTTGCACCTAAAATAAAATTCAGGGTTACAACTGCAATGCCACATACTGAGCCATGCTGTTGCACCAGTGTCATTATAGTTCAAAACTGAAAAACTAGTTTTAATATTATTTTCAACTGTATTGTAGGCCTAGAGTGAATTGTAGCTGGCTAAAAAAGCCTTGTCATGTAGTGCTGTTGGCTTTTCCATGGTGCATTGCGTAAGAAGCCCAAAGAAAACAGATCATTACTTTAGCTAAACAGTATTTAACGGTAACAGAAAGTATTTGACATTTGTTTTCTGAAGCAATATAGGCCTATTTATAGTTTGCGTTTAGCTTTTTCATTTTCAATTCATTTTACGGAAATGTTTTTCCTTAATGAGAATAATCCTGTCTTACGGACTCTAAGTACATAGTGTGTAGCTACCAAATATACATGGACTCACATATAGGGTCACACCTCTTAATCACTGAATTCAGGTGTTTCATTCAGACCAATTTCCACAGGTGTATAAAATCAAGCACCTAACCATGCAGTCAGATTTACAAACATTTCTGAACGAATTGAACATTGTTCAGTGTATTGAAGCATTGTACCATCATATGGTGCTATCTTTGCAAATAAGTCAGTTTGTGAAATTGTGAAGTTCCTCGTGGACCATGGAATAGGAAGTCTGCAGTATGTTGTTTTGTTTTTGTGAATTTATTATGTTATCCATTAACTTATGGCTGTACAGCCATCCCTTGTCTACCAGTGCAGGTAGCGGATCATTCTGAACACGCTGACAGTGATTGATTGCTGTTTTTTTTTCTGTCTGTCATCCATCCCATAATGAAATATAAAATTCCACGTTCTGTTTTTATTCAATAAGTTATGCCATTTTACCCATATTTCTCCAGATTGAAAGTGGAAACTCTAATTGGTGGTGTTTGTAACCGTAAATTCTGTATGATCTGCTGGATGGAAATGACTTTGCAATTATGTGCATTGAGCATACATTTGTTTGTTTTGGTTGGGAGCACCTTTCGACTTTTTTTTTTTTACTCATTTTTTAAATTTAAATTACAAGATGTGCTTTAACTGTAGACTGTCAGCTTTTATTTGAGGGTATTTACATCCAAATCAGGCGAACGGTGTAGGAATTACAACAGTTTGCATATG
>JAODUD010000039.1:7876033-7889131 GCA_026784285.1 Stomatorhinus walkeri | reverse complement strand
CAAGAATTGTCCCTTAGGATCAGAATTCAGCAAATCCAATACTTAAACAGGGAGGTAAATGCAGTGCTGACACCAGACGAAGCCGGTTACAGAGCCTAACAGATATCACTGCTAACCAGCAAGCACATCTGCTCTGCTCATGAATTGACACTTATGATTTAATTAGTTGGACCCCTGCCATTGCGCCTCCCTCTTTTGTGTCTGATTCTGTCTGAAACAGGCCCCCTACCTCAGACCCAGTCCAGGATAAAAAATTGCAAGAGGGATGGATGGATGGATGGATGGATAGAGCTGTCTTGTTATACAAAGAAATATTAGGTCTGAGCACAAGACAAGGCTTAATGTTTCTCTGTCATTAAAATTGCATAACTTGTATAACCTTTTCATTGAACAATCACTATAATTAGATTAAAAACAGCTCATCTCTTCATGATTTTCACAATTTCCACATTTTCATATTAAACATTCACGCAAAATAAGCAAATTATTTGACTTTCATCTAGCTTCCCTCAGCCAGTTCCATCAGAAGAGGTAAGACGTGACTGGGAAGCGTGGATTTCCCATGAAGAGCCAGCAGCACTGACACTCTAACAGACACAATATGGCCGAATTCACAAACCGGGCCATGCGAAAGAGCTCGAGGACAAGATGGCCCCATGAAATCCCAATGTATTTATGGTGCAACGACATGCATTTTCCCACAAAGCTAACAGGAAATGAATCAGAAAAAGAGTGAAAATGAACGTCATTATCAAAATGGAGATTGTAGAGGTGAGGTGAGCTCCCTGTGATTCCTGGGACAGCCTCTAAGCTCACAGCCACAGAAGGATGGAAAATGATACAGAAATGCACCTTGCAACACAGAAAGCAAGCAGTTGCTCATAGCTGCAGAAACCAGTGGCGGGACTGAAACAGATCCATCACGCCGACCCTGGAGCCCCTCAAAACACAGCCCCCTCTGTGACATCACAGAGGGTCTTGCGGATGCAAGCTGATGGTCTTTGCCAGGCGTGACTGAGGAAATTCAACTCATTTTCAAACCTTTATCCTCATGCCAGGCTTCCAAATCTCAAAACCCAAGACTTACTCACCATAATTGCTCTTTCCGGGGTTTGCATCTGATCTACAGCATTTCCTAACCATAAAAATAACAGTTTATTTTCATCTTGCACAAAGAACTTAATAATCTGTTATGATTAAGCTTTGCACATAACCTGGCCGGTCACCACTTCTATTTAGCGGAATATAACGACACGTGTATTAATGTATCATGGTAACGCTACAATTGCATTAATTAGCAGGTGATAAAGTAAAGCTCTGTGCGCCGTACAGAGATACAACACAATCTAAATTAACTAACCTTTTAAAAGCAGTCTTCAATCTACTGCCAACTAACTGAAATTGAATGACTAATATATAGCTAATCATCCATCCATCCATTTTCTATACCCACTTATCCTACTGGGTCACGGGGGGTCCAGAGCCTATACTGTAAGCAATGGGCACGAGGCAGGGAACAACTCTGGATGGGGGGCCAGCCCATCGCAGGGCACACCCACACACCATTCACTCACACAGGCATGCCTACGGGCAATTTAGCAACTCCAATTACCCTCAGCATGTCTTTGGACTGTGGGGGGAAACTGGAGTACCCAGAGGAAACCCCATAACGACACAGGGAGAACATGCAAACTCTACACACATGTGACCCAGGCAGAGACTCGAACCCAGGTCCCACAGGTGTGAGGCAACAGTGCAAACCACTGCCACCACCATGCTGCCCCCCATGGCTAATCATGTGCTCATTATTATGCTACACCTTGTTAATACTCACAAGGTTTCTCCTCCGATGTCTGCACCTCATGTACCATCAGGATGCCGATCCCTGAGAGTTGTGGTAAGGCTACAATAAGCCCTCACCAGAAGGGTCAAGGACACAAACAAACAACACAACTGGAATAAGACCTTCAATCCGCATAAGAGGAAGAACTATCCCAGCAAGGCACCTGGAAGTCATCCAGCAAATGCTCATTACCTCAGCACCCTTCAAGCTCCCTCCCCCCACCAAAACCACATGGACTCCTGGAAATCAGAGGCCATCAGACCAACAGCCAACAGCCAATCAGTAAAGGCTACATCACGTCCAATAAAAAGTGGTCACATCCATGACCTCAGGCTCCCTCGTCAATCAGAGGAGGTTACACCCATGAGCAATTGCTCCCAAGCCAATCACCGGTCAAATCCATAACTACCAGTTCCCAAGCCAATCAAAGGAGGTCATGTCCATGCCCGCCTTCTCCCTAGCTAATCAGAAGAGGTCCCATCCATGATCACCAGCTCCCTAGTCAAACAGAGGAGGTTACACTCATGACCACCATTTCCCCAGCCAATCACAGGTCATGTCCATGATCACCTGTTTCCCAGCTAATTACAGGTCACATTAACAACCAACAGCTTCCCATCCAATCAAAGGAGGTCATCCCGTCCATGGCCACCAGTTCCCCAGCCAAACAGAGGAGGTTACATCTCTGACCCATTGCATCCATGTTTACCAGCTCCCTAGCCAATTACAGGTTCTGTCCATGAGCACCAGTTCCTCAGCCAATCAAAGGTGGTTATGTCCATGACCACCAGCTCCCCAACCACTCAGAGGCCACATCCACGACCACCAGCTTCCCGCAAGCTGAAAAATGCCATATTTATAACCAAAAGCTCCCACAGCTAATCAGATCCTGTAATCTTTACTCTACTGTACCAAACAGGCGACGGCTTTTCCTTTCGGAGGCACCAGTCACGTGATGCAGAGGAGAGGAAGTTCGGTGAAGGGGGGGCGTACCCGCGCACAGGGTTCCGGCGGTGGGCCGGCCAGGCTCTGGGGCATCTCGCGGCAGCGCGTGGACAAGTTGAGGATGGCGGTGGCGGCCATGTGTGCGGCCTCCATGTCGTGCGTGTAGTCGAAGCTGCTCCGGCTGCAGGTGCTGCTGGCGCTGCTGCCTCCTCCGCCCCCGCAACTGAGGCCGCTGCTGCTGCTGCTGCTGGGCACGTAGCTGCTGGTGGTGCTGCTGGCAGGGCTCGAGTTCTTACAGTAGCGCTTGACTGCAGACAGCACACACACACACACACACACACACACACACACACACACACACACACAGAGGGGTGAAGCTCGCCTCCCTCTGCTCTTTCTGGGACTAGGCCGATGATTCAGAGATGGCCATACCATCAGACGCACAGACCGGCAAGCCGGTTCAACAGACGGCCACGGGAACGGGGACGACTAAGGCGGCAAATGGGCTGGATCGATACCGCGACACAGACACGGAGTGAGACGGACGCACGCAGGCAGCCACAAGGTGCCGTTGCTGCGGCAGAGCAAGCCGCACCATTGCCGGGGCGGTGAGGGAGAGAGGGAGAGAAGCCTACGATGATGGATCTCGGCGGCTCGCCGCGTCCACGTGCCGGGAGCTGGGGATTTAGAGCCTACTTTAAGAGGCGTCTCCAGCGAGAGCCGAGTCGGCGTGAGTGGTTTTCGTTATCGGCAGAGTGGTGCAGCGATCCCTAGGGCTGCGGAGGAAGCCCCAGGCCCTGATCTTGCTCTCCCTGTCGGGCTGCTTTGCAGCGGATAGGCTCACACACTGCGGTACCCTTCCCAAATCCTGTGGTAAACATCTGTTAACATGTTACTGTAGCCTGCGTTAATAAGCAATATTTAACTCTTCATAATTTCAAGTTGATTGTTTGTTCAATGGGAAGTCCCTGAAATCTTAAAATGCTGGGTTATAACGGTAGATGTACAAGCCAGCAGATATCGAGAATGGGGCAAAAATAAAGGCAGGGAGAAAGTAGAATTTTGTATAACAGGAAAAACTCCAGAAAAGAATGTGGGATCTGAGAGCTAATGCTTAATGATCAAAGTCTGCAGACGTACATTGTAAGGTCTATGGACAGTATCAGGGCTGCAGCTGGGATATACATGCTTACCGTCGTATCCCTTTGGGGAAGGGTCTCGCCCTTGGAGCTTTGGCGCGATGGCACGCTTCCCGTAGACGTGCTGGTGGTTCTCATAGCTGCTGTTGTAGTCAAAGGTGGTCTTGGAGTATTTCTCCAGCTCCTTGGCCAGGTTGGAGCGCGGGGTGCTGGTGGGGACATTGTTCTTGTAGCCATACTGTGGGATGTCCAGCTGTTTCACAAAGCACATAGGCCTGGAAAATAACCAGCCACAAGGGGGCGCAGGTTGTGTATAAATGAGAATGCAGTCATAGCTGCAATCCTCAGGGGCAAATAGTCTGGAAATATATGTTGTATGTCTTTACCAGGGTCCATTTTATTGTGTACCTTTAACCTAAAATTTTGGTGATTCGCTGATAATGCATATATGAGTATTCGGGCTGCCAGCATCGTTCAAATAATCAATAAGCGCCATGCCAACAACTCAAATGAAAGTCACAAAATAGTCAGAAAATGAAAAAATCAATCAATTTCTGACAGAGGAAGCATGGTAAAAGTGGTGCTGCCACTGGGAACAATGTTAATAAATATTTAAAGCAATACGGGGCAGCACAGAGACTGAGTGGTTAACATTATTGTCCCACATCACTGAGTTTGGGGGTTCAAGTCCTTCCTCTTCTTGGTCTGTGTATTTTGCAATGTCTACTCTAAATTGGCCATTGAGTTTATATGTGCCTTGTAATGAACTGGCATCTGATCTATCATGTTCCCCTGCCATGTCTCCTATGCTAGTGTTTCTCAACCCAGTCCTCGGGGTCCCCCAGACAGTCAACGGCAGACAGTCCACAAACGTGAGTCCCCAAGAAGCGAGTGGGGAGACACTGCACTGTGCTGTCAGGAATGGGCTCCGGGCTCCCAGTAATCCTGTCCTGGACGGAAAATGGATGGATACGCAACTATATTATATTTTACTGTACCTGCAGTTCATTTTCTGTGCCTCAGTCCTGTCTTTCATGTGGTACCTAGTAAGCCAATCAATGGGAACATAGGCTGCGCATTTACTTATTTTTCAGTTCATGCTGTATCAGTGGCATAACTAGCATTTTGACGCTAAATGCACACAAACACATGCCTTGCAGTTAAGACTGCAGAGAACAAATGCTTATTGTGCACGCGAGTGAACAAACTATTTAGGCATATTACCAAAGTATTTTCATTTTTTAAAATTTTGTCCTTGTACTGTGGCCGGGGCTGTCAGCGACGCACTACGTGATAAACATCGACGTCACATGAGGCTCGGAGGTCCCCTTATTAGGTAAAATTGCTCATTAATGTTAACAGCCTAACCCGACAAACAGAACTGCAAACAGCAGGCAGGTGGGGTAAAGAGGTTCATTTACTGTGCAGCTAAGCACTGGAGCAACTAACACATATGATATAAGTCAGGGGTCCTGGAGAGCTACCGTCCAGTAGGTTTTCTATCCTACGCAGCTTCTAATGAGCCACACCTGTCTTTACCAGGAGCAGGTGTGGCTCATCAGAAGCCAAGTAGGATAGAAAACCTACTGGATAGTAGCTCTCCAGGACCGGAGTTGGAGACCCCTGATCTAAGTGATTTTGAATGTGCTCTAACAACAGGAAAAACACCTCACTGTAATGCTGGTGTGCGGAAAGGCTTCTCTAGATGCATGTCATCGAATCTTTCAGCGTAACTAAATGCAAAAGGGGGTCCGACCTCTTACTAAGTAACTGTGCTTGATAAAACAGTTACTATATATACTACTATACTGTGTAACACAATGATACTGTAATAATATCACAGGCATTACCTTTTAGCAGAGCAGGGGGGATCTGTATGATTTATAAATGAATTAGTTTCCAATAAATGTATGTTCATACCATGATAATAGTATCATCACAGCACCCCATTGCAGAAGGTAAATAACGATGCTGAGGTGATTGCTGATTTCAGGAGAAGGGGCAGGGTGTGGACGGTACCTCAGCACCCGGTCTGAAGCTTGGCAGGACTTGGGCCCATCACAAGAGTGGTGCTTCTCATGGACCTTGGCGATCTTCTCGGCAGCCGCAATGGGACATCCCGACAGGCTGCAACAGCATTAGAGGGGGTCGGTGGACGTGCCCGGACACTGTCTTTAAATTCTGCTGGCACTGACGCCCCCCCGAACGCTCAGTGACACACAGTGACATTAGGAGTGGCTGTGGAGAAATGCTGGAAGTGTCACGCTCGGATATGAACACGTCAACGACAAACACGGAGGTGTGTAAGCAAACATCTCAAGGCTCACCTCAGCCTCCATGGTGCTCTCAGAAATGCTTTACTTTATATTACTTTTAAACATGTGTGTGTGTGTGTGCGTGTATGTGTTATACATACGCTACATTGTGAGGACCAAATGTCACGTGGGGACATTTTTTTTGGTCCCCACAAGGGGAACTCCAAGTTTCTGAAAATCTGTAACTGCAATCAAAAAACTAAAAATGGCAAAAGTTTTCTATTTCGTTTGGTTACTTATGGGTAAGGTTATGGCTGGGCAGGGGGTAAGGTTGTCATTGTTGGGATTATGATTTTGCCCAAAGAAATTAATAGAGAGTCCCCAAAAAGATATCAATACCTAATCTGTGTGTGTGTGTGTGTGTGTGTTTGAGCTACTGGCCTGTTTGGAGTTATCTGCCAAAGCAGACTGTGTACATGGGGATGCTGTTTCCACGGAAGCCTTCACCGAATCGCTTCTCTTTGGGGAGGTTATTTGTTTTGAATTATGCTTTTATTTAGTCCAAGTTTTAATTACAACACCAAGTTTGGGTACATCTGCTGGGTAATTGTGCTCCCAACCCGCAGCTCCACGCTGCCTCAGAGACGAAGAGCCAGGCCTCCAGGCCACGCTGCACACCCGCCGCAGCCCTCTCATTCTCTTCCGCTTCCCGGCTCCCATCTTTCCCTCACTCATCTCCCCTCCTTTCACCTTATTCCCCAGCCTCTGTCTTTTGCAGACACAAACACGCCCAGCTAAGTTGCCTCTGCTCTCTGTTCTCACGAGAGACACAGGGAAAACAAACGTGACTCGCACAGATTGTATGTCGCTTGCAAGGACCCGAGCGGGCCTGTGACATGTGATAAGCTGACAGAGGGATTTCTGTCAGCAAGTCTCCATGGCAACAAGGGGAAGACCAGAAAAACACACTCATATTTCCTTGAGGTTTTCATTTGCCTTCTCTGAGGAGCTCTCAAAGGAAGGCCTACCTGTGTGTGTGTGTATGCCAGTGCCTGAAGCTACTGACAGCAGTGTGCGTGTCCCTGTGTGTGCGATTCTTGTTGTACATCCAAAGACTGCTTTCCAGATTACAAAATCAGGTGGCCATATTTTTCGCCTGTCCCGCTATTTATGATTTTCCCGTGAGTAACACGACCTGTTAGCACCTGGTGTCGCACAGCATTTGCTGCGTGCAGTCTGACAGGTAAGCGCTGCGGGTTCGTGCCCTCGACCAGGCTGCCGCATTGCTTGCTAAATATTTCTGCTCTAACTTTTTTTTTTTTTTTTTAAACATTCACTTAGCATTCAGATAGCTTTCAGTTTAGTATTCGGTTAGCATTCAATTTAACATTAAGTCAGCATTCAGTTTATCATTAAGTTGGCATTCAACGTAGCATTCAGTTTAACGTTCAGTTTAGTATTTAGTTAGCATTCAGTTTATCGTTCAGTTTAGAATTGAGTTTAGCATTCAGTTAGCATTAAGTTTAGTGCTCGGTTTAGCATTTGATAGTGCATCAAGTCCTTGAGAAAATGAATAATACTAAAATAAGAGGCTAAAATGTAAAGCCTACCAACCACTTTCCCCTCCACTCCTAGTTCTTCTTGATTTCCAGAATTTTAAAGAGATGCTGTAAAATAAAATATGGTGCCCTGGACAGAAGGTCAGGTCGTGTTATCCTTGTATAACTAATGATTGCACTATAGAGTATAATAGTGGCACTTCATTCATCTCCCTGGGGAAATGGTGTTTTTGTCCATCCCATCTTACTTCCCATGAGACAAACAGATACATATAGAGTTGAGAGCAAGCTTGGGGGTCACAGCACAGTGTCAGGTAGAGCTACTGGGGACTGATAGCTTTGCTTAAGGGCCCAACGATGGTATCATTCAGCCAGCCGCGTGATTTGAATCGGCAGCCTTCCAATCATGAGTCCTAACCCGCAGAGCCACACATCTCCTTAATATATATCTGTTCTGAATTCTCGTTACTGGTTAGCAGTGAAAAACCAAGCTGATCCAGGCATATCGTTAGAAACACACTGTCACAAAAGTGGAGAAACGTGGCAGCTGTCAGAAAATCTCCCCGCCGCCCCCGAAGCCTCCTTCCTCTTCTTTGGCCTCAAAAACACAAACATTTCTTCACAAAAGTTCAGTTTTTAATTAAATATAACAGCTAATTAACCGTGTAACTGCACCTTTGGCCTCCACTTGTTAATTCATACAGGGCCCCAACGCTGTGGGTAACTGCTGTGGTTCTCCTGCTGACTGAACGGTGTGGCGGGGCCCTCAGCTCTTGGCGGCAGCTTGGTTTGGACCGTGACGGTTCAGACGCCCACGCTGACTGAAAGGCAGATAAAACGAGCCGCGCTGAATGACGGCCGAGGCTGCAGTGTGCCGCTCTTCACGGAGATCTGCTGGCGTTTTCTCCTCTCTGATCTGTAGCGCAGTCCGACTGAACTCAAAAATATACATCATTAAAAAGATAAGCCTATGCTTCCTTTGGACATTGGTATTTTGATGCCTCCAGATCATTAAAAGGTTATTTACTTGGTGCTTAGCTTGCTTTGGTACGTCCCTTAATGCCTTTAAACATCTTATGGATTTGGTTGACGTTCTCTATCCAGAGACACACACATCCTTCCTCCATGGACCATCCAGAACCAGGGAACCGTAAGACCACAGTCTGCACAACAAACTCACCTACCAAAGGCCCTCCTCAGACAGTCCCTATTTTCGCTCCCTCCCAGCTCCCACCACCACCTACACCAGGTATTCAGTGTTCTTGATAGTTTCAGGTTTCGGATGCTAGAAACTGGGAGGGAGCAAAAATGTGGACTGTCTGGGAGTTGCTGAGGACTTTGTTGAGAAACATTGTTTCCAATAAACACAAATGCCTTTGGACAGCTAATCTGAAAGTGACAATGGCAGGAATACAAGGAGAAGCAATTAGTGGACAGAGAATGGCAGAGATACGACTCCCCATCTACATGGAATCAGGTTTTGGTGAAATCCATGTGGGCGTTCCAGTTAATACCGCACGTGAAACATACCTTTACGTTTTATTTATTTATTTAGTAGATACTTTTATGTAAAGTGATGCACATTTTTGAGAAGCTGGGGGCTAAAAACCTTGCTCAAAGGCACAACAGCGAAATCAGTGTTCTGTGTCTGGGATTTGACCCAGCAACCTTTTGATCACAGGCACAGCAACCTCTGAGCCACACACTGCCCCTCTACATATATGCTAGAAGGCAGCCTAGGTAGGCCCATTACTGGGAGACTTGATCCATCCATGTTTGTCCCACAAACAGAGAGACAGACACATAGACAAAAACAAAAGCGGCGTGCAGAAGGTGAGGGGTGAGGGGTGGATGGCCCAGACGCACTCACCTGCGGTGCGAGTTCCTGTTGCTGTTGACGTGGCCACGTCCCGTGCAGCCGGGCGTGGGGCACTTAAGAACATTCTCATACATCGCAACGACTTGACAGGACAGAAGAAGCAAGAGACAGGCAAGGTTAGGGTTCCCTGCGGACACTTTACGCTCTATCAGCGTTAGCGGCAGGAGATCATAGGCATGCAGGGGTCGTGCAGCGGCGGCGTGGAGGCTGGGATGTGCATTAGCGTGTCCATATACAGCGTGTCTGTGGCCGCTCTGGCTGACACTGTCACCGTAGCAAATAGCATCAAACGAGCTGCTGTGTACCGGTGAATATGCTGGCTTTTCCAGGCTTAAATGCTTGCATGATGTGTGTTATTGTTGCTGCTGACTGGGGCATGGGGGAGAGGGGCTACAGTAAACAAGCCACTAGCGAGACACAGTGACATCTCACTCCTGCTTTTTCAGATGTTGCTATGGCCAACTGGGAAGCCCATCTTGTGGTCGGTGTGGATTCCAGTGTCCCAGGGCAGTGATGGGGACACTATACTGTAAAATGGTGCTGTATTAAGGAGTGAGACATAAAACCGAGGTCCTGACTTATCGAGGTCTTTAAAGATCTCTGGGCATCCTTTGGAAGAGTAGGGGTGGTACTCCGATGTCCCTGCTAAAACTGCCCACTGAGGCACTATGAAATCTGGCCTTCTAATCATCCCCTATATCTAACTGGTGAATTCTCTCCTGCCACTTCAACACCGTAGCTATGTGGTGAGCGTATCGGCCCAGAATGGCTGCTGTCGCATCATTCAGGTGGGTGATACACAGTAGTGGTGGTTGAAGAGGCTCTGCAGTGTTTCTATAGAACGCTTTGGATATCTTGAAAAGTGCTATATAAATAAAACATTCATTCATTTGGATTTAATTAGACAAAACTAAATACACCTTATAAATGGCCACTGGGGCTAAAAGGATTTCCTATTGCATGTTACATCTCTGGATTCTTTGAGGAAAGGAGGATGCTTGGAGAAATGCAGTGCAAAGATAAGGATCACAGAACTGGCATATCACACGTGTTGCACATGTGATGTATGATGTCAAGTGAAGATTAGATGGGCACTAATGATGTCATCTGCACCATATCTGGCTGTTAGGCAAAGCAGACTCCTTGTTAAGATATCAGTCTGAAAGTCCAAATTTCATCTCTCAGATAATAAGCCGGGGGAAAGGGAATGAAGTGCACCTCTTGAATCATATCCTCCATCTGTAACCAAAATAACACCAGCAGTAGTACAATGAACGGGAAATCCCTGTACGTGACTCAAACGCCCAGCATCACGCTAATCATCAACATGGACAATCAGAGACGTACACTACTTCTGCTCTTCGTGCTTTGTTTGGATTCCCAATTTGGTCGACTGCATCATCGTTATAAAAAACCCATGGGAGTTTTTATCATGATTCCCACATGATTCTTAACATTCCATACCATACAATTAAACTACCTGGCATTTAATTGAAAGCATGATTTGGATACATATCTTTTAAAAAAAATTTATTCAGATACATTTCAATAAATTTTATATGATGTTTCATAAAGTAACACACATATATCCATTCATAGCACAGCAGCCTGCTGTATGTTGTCCATGGCTTATATATTATATATCCTATTATATAAGCATATACACATATTTAAAAATTCCACACTCAGTTCCTCCAATCATCAAACACAAACTCACATGGAACTGCACAGCTGTTTAGCTTTACTGCAAGCTTTAGTGATCACTGCAAGACACATTCATGTTTTAAGCTTTCAAGGTGTCGGTTGTTTAACATAAACCGGGACAAACTACTGTCCAGCAATCACATTAGATTAAGGTGCTTGATTAAAACCTAAGGAAGCCTGAGAAATGATGGCAGATTCAAACACTGAGTTTTCCCTTGGTGGCGATCAATCCGGATCCACGGTGCATGCATAGCACCCATGAGATCCGAGATCATTAAGAAAGCTGAGCCAATCCAAAGGAAGCTAAATATGAGAAGCAATGGTATCCCTTGGTAACCTGTGAGTCCAAGTGTCCAGCTCTCCTGTGAAGTGAGGGACATTTGAAGATTCCTTGCTGATCGAAGTCTTGGGGAAATTAATGAGTCGTTACATTCGAGCCCTGATTTTCTGACATTTAGGAGGCTTAGATCAGGAATGGAGATTTTTTCTTAATGGTATGAGAATTGCTGTCAGCAGTCAGGATGAAAGTGGTAAGTATGATAAGAGCCTAAAATTTTGGGACTAAATAATAAATAATAATAGTAATTAAACTTCAAAACAGAATTGGATTGAAAAAATTAAAGATTGAAGTTGGACACATAGGGAGAGAAACACAGAGCAGAATGATGAGGCCGCCATGACACACTGCTGCTGACGGATCAGCATGCATCTGAGGGCCAGATACACCCTGAGGACCCGCTGTGTCTGAGGGCCAGGTGCACCCTGAGGACCCACTGCGTCTGAGGGGCAGGTGCACCCTGAGGACCCACTGCGTCTGAGGGGCAGGTGCACCCTGAGGACCCACTGCGTCTGAGAGGCAGGTGTACCCTGAGGACCCACTGTGTCTGAGAGCCATGTACACCCTGAGGACCCACTGGAATCACACATTACTGCATGTCAGGGCTACTGGAGTCTGGGAAGAACAGGGCCCACTGTTGTCTACCATGCATACATGTCTCAGGTAGTTGCACACATTTTGATTTGAATAAATACAGGAGTAAATACTGGGGTGGGACCACAAAGACACCAGCCCCAGGTGAAAGCTGATTAGCCTGCAGATTTCCCCTCACCTGTCACTCACTATTTCAATACAATTCAATATCTTTGGCTAATATTGAGTTTGGACCCTTTTTCTGAATTATGGCCCCTCTTATGCACCCCACCATAAACAAAAAGTCCTAGAATTGACCCTGAATACACACGTTACTACTATGGAACAGAGTGCAATGCTGCTATAGAGGGGCTTGAACCAGCTCATGAGCAGTGAGGTTGGGGCCAGACACTTGGGGGGTCCTTTCTTTGAGTAGCCGTCTTCTTTATCGGCTGTCAGAAAAGCAAACAAGCCTTGTCCCCGTTTTTTTTTACTGGATTATTAAAGAGGGAAACTTAAATAAACACCCCATTGAGCAAAGGACCAGCCGGGGCGAGTCTCCGGAAAAAAGTCACGGCATCCTGCTCCTGATGCGATCTGACAGAGCATGAGGAAGAGTTTGCTGCCAGGAATCGCCAGGGTTAATGTTTATCACAACCTTGGAGCTTCTGCTACACAAAACCATGAGAATTCACATTAAACCAAGCGTGGAGACGCCACCCGTTCTTACATTACAGCGAGTGTTGCTAAATGTAAGTCCAGGCACCAAGTCGCTACATAAAGTGCTAAATGACACCAACTGTCACGTCTACCTGATATTATATGACCACTACAGCAAGGGTAGGCGGAGAGGAAGAGGCCTTC
>JAODUD010000039.1:7856905-7872680 GCA_026784285.1 Stomatorhinus walkeri | reverse complement strand
AAAAACAGATATTTATCACACTATGGGGACATTGTGTCCCCATAAGGATAGGTATACCCGCTCACACACACAGACACGCGCACGCACACACACACAGACACGCGCACGCACACACACACACAGAGGCACACACGCACAAGTGCACTAACACACACATACATGCACACATACACACACAGGTGTACAAACATACACATACGCATGCAAGCACATAGACACCTACACACACACACACACAGTCAGTAACAGATGCTCACCTCCACCCTCCCCCACACACAAACACAGACACATACACAGGGCGCTGGTTCATTGCAGGAGTGGGCAGAGCAGTAACATCACTAATGCCCATTAGGGAGGAATAGGTATTGATTGTGGTGAGGACAGGTATGGCGGATTGTCCCCGGTAGCTGGGATAAGCATCCCGCCAGCCTGCTATCTGTTATCACTCTTTCTAAGGCTGGGAGGCTTCTGTCGCACCGCGTCTCAACTATTAGTCCATCCGTCTTTCCGCCCGGTACCTTCCGGAACGCAGGTGCTGGGCCCTCCGAGATCTGACACGGTTAGATTCCCTAAGCAGCTCTCCCGGAGATAAACACGCCCCTCCCCCGCAGTTTCCATCCCGGCCACATGTCTGATCCGGCCGTATGGCGGGCCGGGGGGATGGGGGTAGCAATAGAGTAGTGGGTCCGTCACGGTGCTGTGACTCATCAGTGCAGATCAGGTGTGAAAAGTGATGCAGAGGCACAGGGGTGTGTCCATGTGACCACACATGTGTCCTTTACATCACAATGCCCAGTCAGGAAAGCCTCCAATGATCGGTCACCAGGCTTCTGGGTCACGCCCCCGACTGACACACAGCACAGGTGACCTCCAAGTTCACCTAGCAGCTAAGAAGCAGCATCTTAATTTTGGCTGGCAAAAGAAGTGACATCATTCAAGGCCTAGTGATTCATAGGGCAGGAAGAAGCGCCTTTCACTGTGTATTGTCACATATTTGAGGCGTGCTCCTTTTTTTTGGTTTGTTTATTAGACATCGATTGGAGCTCCGCGTCCTTCCCCAGGCATACAGTGAGCTGTATTAATCAGGAGCCCAAAGGCTTCCAGCACGGCCAGCATCCATGCGGATCGATGCCAGTGACAGCGGCTCGCGGTTCCATAGCCCTCTGCCGGCGTTAAATATAGCCTGCCGCCATCCTACAGCCGAGTCGGCCGGCTTCCGCTGCAGCAGGAGGTGCTGCCCGCGATGAGAGCAGTGACTCCATCCTGCTGAGGTGAGTAACCAGTGACGCGCGCCGACGCCACAGCCGGGTCACCGCTCTGCGAGGATGCCCAATCAGAAGTGGGTGGTGGGGGTAGCGTGTGGCTCGTTTAAACAGTAATACCATGACATGGACTCTGCGCCCTGTGTCTGAAACACTGAGTCTAACACACTGTATGTAAGCAGTGTGGGTGTTAAATGCTGTGTGCTTTGCATGTGTTAAACACTGTACACTCTGTGTGTGTGTATGAGAAACACAGTGTGCTACGTGAAGCACTGCACACTGTGTGCTGTGTGTGTGAAGCATAGTGCGATGTGAGTGTGTAAAACCCTGTATGTTGTGTGTTTAAAACTGTGTATTGTGTGTGAAGCACTGTGCCCTGTGTGCATGTTAAACATTGTGTGCTGTGTGTATGAAACACTGTGTGGTGTATATGGGGAACACTGAGCGCTGCGTGTGAGGGCTGGGCAATATTAATTCGATATTATATCGTGCATATATAATAATCACCAGAGCTTCAGATGACGGGTGAAACATCTGGCCGGACCACAGCTTTTTTTGGCACTATTTGGACATTTATTTACTCCCGCAGTTTGGTCATAAATAAGCAGATTTGTAGTATGGCTAAAATATTAATGATATGCGTTTTGTGACACCCAAAAGTTAGTAATCTGTAAAAACTTGGCGTATCTTTATGTTGGAATACTTCAGTGCACTGAAGGACAGCTCAGGAGCCACAACATCTTTTAAAAGAGGAGATATTGTGGATAAACAAGGTATAGTGATGTTGGTCGTGTGCCGGTACTTTCTGCAGTTTTAAGTCACATTTATAAAACATAAGGATATTCCCAATTTATACTTATCGCTAAATTTTGGGAGTCATAAACTTCATCATTAATATTTTAGTCGGAACATAAATATGCTTAACAAATCGTACAAATAAATGTCTGTATAGTACCGAAATGCTGGTGTCCGGCCAGATGTTTTGCCCATCATCTGAAGCCCTGGTGACTATCGCGCATGTGTTATATGATATTGATATGATATCGCCCAGACCTAGTGTGCGTTAAACCCCGTACGCTGTGTGTGTGTGTGAAACACTGTATGCTGCATGTGTGTTAAACACTATGTGCTGTGTTTGAAACACTGTGCGTGACACTGTACATAAGCTTTGTGTGTATGTGTGTGTGTGTGAAATATACTATGCTGTGTGTGTCAAACACTGTACGTTGTGTGTTAAAGACTCATTGCATATAGTGTTATAAACACAGAGTAAAAATGCTGTTATAGACACACTGCATATACTGTTGTTGACATGGTATGAAAAATGTTATAGACTCTAAGGTGTCTATAACATATCTAGTGTCTAGTGTCTATAATATCTAAGTCTAGAACAGACTATACACACTGAATCTATAACATTAAATGCACTGTGTATAATTCTATGCACACTGAGTCTATATCATTAAACACTGAGTGCATAACACAATGTCCATAACAGTACACACATTGTGCCAATAACACTACACCTGATGTTAAGTAGTACTAAATGTTATATACTGTAGTATTTCATTTATTATGATCATTTCATCATGTTTGTCCAAAGTTGTGAGCTATAGGAATCAGGGTTACTGCATAAGCATAGCATAAGCTGGGATCTAAACCAACAGCCTTAAGGTTACATGTCCACAGCGTCAAGCATTATTATGAATGGATACTAGAGTAGCAAACTCAGCTCCTCCCATTACGTGGGGTCGTGACCCGCCTACCTTTCGGGTAATACGGCCGCCTGGCTGCGTCCTGCTGCAGGCGGGCCTTGCGCTCCTCAGCCACGCAGCTCCGGCGGGGACTGTGCTCCTGGTGTAGGTGGGCACCCTCTGGAGCGCCACGGTCCCTCATCACCTTGGCCCGCTCCGATTCTAGAGCGATAGCCTTCTCCAGCAGTGACAGGTTGCCCTTAGTGACGTCGAAGGCCTCCTCGGAGCGGTCCGAGGCCACAGAGGCGGCGTCCTCCTCGGTGCCCCGGCCCGCACCACGCTCCCGCGGGCCCCTGCCCACCGGGCTCAGCTGCTCCTCCAGCTTCATCAGGTTGGCCATGTCAGAGTAGCGGCGGTCCTGGGCAAAGCAGGGCAGTTGGTGCTCCAGGGCGGGGATATGCAGATGCGTCTGTGTCAGCTGTGTCTCGCTCAGCTTGCGCGCGAGGTCGAAGCACTGGCTACGCAGACACTCCAGACTGCTGAGGCACACGGCCTCCTCCTCGCTTTGCTCCAGCCGGCCACCCCGGACACCCGCCTCCACCGCCGCCTCCAGCTGCTCAGGCAGCACGGCGCCATGCCCCTGGGCCAGCAGTTTCAGGGAGTCCACCGTCTCGCGCACCACGTCACTCTCGACATCCAGGCTTAACTGTCCACCACGCGCCAGCCGCTCCCTCTCCTCCTCTTCCTCATCGTCGTCCTCGCCGGCGCTGTTCGATGAGTTGCTGTTCATCTCCGACTCGGTCATGGCCTGGTAGGCTGCGTCCTCGGCAATCTTGCCCAGGTTCAGCAGGGATTTGGCCACCAGCTCATCATAGTTCTCGTACTCATCTGCGGCACCAGCACTGGTGCTGTTGCTGCCACCATCTTTCTCGGCCACCTGAGCTGCTTTGCTCTGTCCACAATTCATCTGACTGCTCACTGTCGAAAAGAGAGCGAGCATTAAGTGAGGCTCCGACTGAAGGCACCATGTGGTGAGGAGCTGAGGTATGTCTTAAAAGAGAACAGGCTGAGATATGGAAAAGCTAAAGAATTCCCATGTATCTATACAAATGATGAAAGAGAGCATTATTTTACATATTTCTTTTCCATGCAGCTCACTTCCCATAAAAACTGTGGTGACAAGATACAATTATTAAGCATCTATCTCATGATCTTTAGGGAGTTTAAGGGCAAAGTCAAAGGAGAAGAATAGTCAGATATATCATTATACTCACAGGCTCCTATTGAAGTGAGGGAATGAACAGATGAAGATGAAGCTAAACATTTATGGAGGTCTGCCCTTAAACCTCTATCAAGAATAAACACTGATCACAGTGTTCATGGGCTAACAGTCCTCTTGGTTACTGGCTAATAGAGGAATGGAGTTTTGAATGTGAAAGTGGTTTGGACTGGAAGCTATTTGTGCAGGACAGCATTCATCACAACTAATCTGAGAGGCTTAAATTCTAGTGTTGAGATGTTTGAATAAAAATATCTACAGTATCATAGCAAAATTAATGGGACAGGCTTCTGTGCTGCCCACTGCAATATTCACATGAATTCTCAAAATATCCACAAATATTTGCATATTTTAAGTTGCATGTTTTTGAGACCACTGGTGCATCCCATGACAAGTAAATAAATTGAATCTTAAGTTTCATTACCAAGTTAAAAGCATTTCCAACATATATGCAAAGTTATTCCTACCCTGTTCTTCATAATCCTCCTCCTCTTCTCCTTCCTCCTCATCTTCCTCTGCTCCATCCTCCAGTGTCTCTGCCTCTAGCTCTTCCTCCCTCTCTGCCTCACAGACCTCTTCTTCCCCTTGCTCATCATTGTCCTCTGAAAATTCCTCTTCCTCCATCTCTTCTTCCTCCTCATCTTCATCCTCTTCCTCGTCATCCTCATCCAGCTCCTTCTCCTCCACCTCCTCCATGCCGTCTGTCTCGTAGCACTCGTCCAAGGAGGAGTTGTCGGCGTGCATCAGCGTAGGCCTCCTCTTAGGGGAGGGCTCCTGTGGCTGCCTGTCCTGAGTTTTCCTCTTCTTAGCCAGAGGGCAGCCATAGACACTGTAGGTGTGATACAGGCAGAGAGCCAGGCAGATAGGCAGACGGCCAGACAACCAGGCAGACAGACAGGCGGACACAGAGAGACACAAAGCTTTAAGTTTAGTGTTCGGCACACTCTTCAAAACTATAAGATCTACCTAGTACAAGCAATCAATGGAAATCCCGACTTATCAATGCAAAGGCTTTTTCAAGGGAGAAGCTACAGGTTCAATGGGCCCAATTGACAGCTATTTGGCGTCTGGAGTGTCCCCTCCCCTGTCACTCACTGATTCAAAACACATAATTGGCTTATAAGATTGGCATCTTTATATGTATTTTGACCCTTCTTATACCCCCTACCTTGAATGAATCAACATCAAACCAACCCATGTATCTGTGTTTCAGAATTATTTTGGATTTCATCAAAGTTAGTATCACAACCCAAAAATGAATTACTATTAATTGATGTCTAGAAAAACTTACCAAAAGACAAGGGTACACAGTCAGAAATGTACCAATTTGTACTTTTGAGGGTACAATTACTTGTCATTGGGGCTGTACCCTCAAGGGTCTGCAATGTGTACCCCGGCTGTAGGTAAACTTTCAACCCTTTCAACCCTAACCCTAACTTTCAAGGTTTAGAAATGGACTCTTTGGAACATGTCTGTACCATTTGGGGTACATTCACCTTGGGGTACAATACTGTACCAGGGCTGTACACTTTTTTCTGACAATGTAGGCAGCCAGTTGGGTGCCCCTATAACTAGGGGTACCATGTCAACAGATTTCCAAAGTAGCCTAGCTGAAGAAAACAGCACAAACATACAAAACTAACATTACACCTCCCAAGCCTTTGATATTGTCCCACTAGAGCGGTAGATAAATTATGGACAGACATGGAAAGAACACAATTAAATGAGCACATGCAAAATAGGCAATGGTTAAAATTCTTAAATTTGGCCAATCGATCCACTGGTGTAATACCTCCCTGCCCTCAATGTGCGCATTTTATCGAAAGCACTCCTCTCCCCACCCTGAACAGTAAATTTTACATTACCAATGCCACCCTCGCTTTCATTAGCAAATGATTGTTTTGAATTCCCTCTCCATCTTCTTTCGGCTTCAAAAAATAGCTGGAATGCCCCACCTAAGACCCCCATACCAATGTCTGCCTAGGGCCTCCAGAGAAGTTAGTCCACCACTATCTGTAAGTACAGCACAGGGGCCAGGACGCATAGGACTTCAGGCAGGGGACACCCTGGAACTGAACAGTCTGTTTGAAGGAAGATTGGCTCCTAACACAGGTCCGGCGCCTTCCTGAAGACTCAGACTGAGCCAAGGCCTCCTTGCTATCACTTATGCGACACACGCATGGTGTCAGGTTAAAGAGCACTGCTGCAATCTATCTACGACCCCAGGGACTCACAGGGTCCACAGTCCCATGCGTCCCTGAATTATTGAGCAGTGTTACTGAGCTTGGGGAGCCTAATCACGGCTCTGTGTTTGGGGGGAGTTGCAGGGTGATCTGGGACTGCAAAGTCTCATGGAAAACCTCACATTCATTTCCATCATCCAGTGAAAAAGTGCCAATCGCAGTTCACTGCAGTGACACACATTTTGTTACACTTTGGGCAGCTTTTCTATAATGTACAAGGTGTAGAGCAGAGCATTATCGATCATCCCCAGAAACATAGCCGCGTAAACTGAAACTGCTGGGTGTGGATTTAACGGGTTTTTTTTTAATCACGTGTAATTTCTATCAAATATGAGATTCACCAATATACATTTCTATTGTATAATAAATCGTTTAGTTGGATATTATCACTTCATTGGCTACATCAGTGTTCTTGTGTCTTATTTTTATATAGCTGCGTTATCAAAGCTCCTTTGTACTGATGCCTCCCAAAGATCTTTGTTAGCGCGCGGCCGCGGGCTTCGCGCGGGAATCGCGTTAATAAGCTGCATTCCCAGCGAAGAGAGTCTGATAGGAAGGCAAACGCTTTCGATTTCAAAGTCAGCCTATTTGCCCGTTTCATTTCCTGGTGCCACTTATCTATTCCGCGTCTGCACCCGGCGTCCCGTCATCTCTGCTATTCGCACAGAGAGGAAAGTCGTGATTTTACCGTTCTGTTCATACACATATAAAACCGTAATTATTCTCACACGTTATATCATTGACATCGTTCCTGCAGTCGAGTTTGACGCAGGCGAGCCTGCAGTAAATGTCTCCGGCATTTTTACCGGCGTTTCGCCACCGACTAACGAGCAGGATCTCTCTTTGTCTACTGAGAAGCGGCACTCCCTTGCTCTCTACTGGTAGGGCACACCAATTAAAAATCCACAGGTAATTAGGCTCCATTTAAACGAGGAGGCTCGCCTGACACCCTGTTTGTCCGGCATATTCTCGGAGAGCTGTCTGCGAGTCCCGCCGCAGTCTCTACCAGAGTCGTTTTCACTTATCGGAACCGTCCAATAGAAATTGCGCAGTCCCAATTGAATTGGAATAACTAACCAATGGGAAGCCGATCCATCTTGCTGAATCTTCTTGGATTTTTTTCTAACTGTTCCAGTTAAAGCCCTTTCTCATTTTTAAAGTAATTCTGGACCAGTAATAATAATAGTACAAAAAAAAACAATGAAACTCAGGACATGGAGATAATGTGTGTGGTCAATTAAAAGGATACAAATCTGTAAAGTTGACAAGTGCCCTAAACCTCATTAAGGAATTTTGTCTTCCTTGAAAGGGTTCCCAGTTGCCTTTAACCCCAGACCATAATGAGCCTGTGTGGTCCCCCCCCCCAAATTGGTTTATAATACCAAAGGCGCTTTGAGGAGGGGGAACAGCAGATAGTGCCTGTCATCTCTGCAGGGGTGGTGGTGTTGGTGGTGGGGATGGGGGGGTTCAGGGCACGTGTCCCCTTGCTGGCTTGGCCTGGACCCACGAGACGGCAGCAGGACCGTTTCTCACAGCCCCAGGGGAGCTGTCATAGGGGCCCGGTGCTCCCTGGGCCCCGTCCATGCCTCTTCTCACGCTCCCAGGGAGGGTGTCATTGGAGGACATGCGTCGTCCATGCCCTGTCAGTTTATCTCCTTATTTACCCCCCCCCCCCCCCCCCCCATCATTTACATAAAAGAGTTGTCATTGGGGCGCCACTCTTGTTGTTGCTGTGCTGGTGCGGGGGCTGTTATGGAGGCTTGCAGCATACTGGGCTTCATCCAGAACCCAGAACCGGCTATTTCACACTCACAGGCACACATTGCTTAGCTCGTGCCCCATCCCCCCACCCTCCCTCACTCGTACGGGGGCTGCCATAGAAGCGGAATCCGCCAGCTCACGCGGTGGAATGTGGTCTCCATGGTGATATCCTCATGGCATCCTAGCGGGATTAGCCATCCGTGCCATCGACTGAGCCAGGCATGGTGATGCTACACCCAGGCAGCTAACCCCACCCCAAAAAAATGAACAATGCCGTGATGGTGGCCGCTCTTCCAGGTGTCTCTGATTACCTAAGGGGGATAACCCTAATAAGGAAGACCTTCCCACAAAATTAGGCAACAAAAAGGCGGCTAATGAAGTGCTGGTATGTATTTATGCATGGGCATGTAAGTAGGCCGCTCATCGTCTGGGAGGTTTTGAATCGCAAGTCCTGCACAGATGCTGGGTCAGTGCCAATGGCCTCAGAAAGAGAGGAAAGGGAGAAAACAACATGATGGGCCACCAGTGGGCAGCACTGACCAGAACATCATACCTTCAAATACAGTCTAGGAAGAGTACGGCTGTTGTACCTTCAAACAGAGTCTAGGAAGAGTACGGCTGCTGTACCTTCAAACAGAGTCTAGGAAGAGTACGGCTACTGTACTTCCAAAAAACAAAGTCTAGGAAGAGTACGGCTGCTGTACCTTCAAACGGAGTCTAGGAAGATTACGGCTGCTGTACCTCCAAAAACAGAGTCTAGGAAGAGTACGGGTGCTGTACCTTCAAACAGAGTCTAGAAAGAGTACGGCTGCTGTACCTTCAAACGGAGTCTAGGAAGAGTAAGGCTGCTGTACCTTCAATCAGAGTCTAGGAAGAGTACAGCTGCTGTACCTTCATTCAGAGTCTAGGAAGAGCACAGCTGCTGTACCTTCAGATACAGTCTAGGAAGAGTATGGTTGCTGTACTACACAGTTTCTTCCTGTTAAACACTCACATCCTCAAGGGTACAACATGAAATGCCTCCATGCTTAGCCATATCTCCTTGAGTAAATATGTCCTGTATAAATAATGTGACAGGGTGTCCCATGTCATTGTTTGCCCTAGGACCGTCTGCATGTGGGGGGTGGCTGCTGAGACGTGCTGGCGATGCTGACAGGAGGAGCGATTCAGCACCATATCATCGGTGGCCCACCTGTGTGGGACAGGGTCATGGGGAGGCTCCAGTGTGTCTGCTGTTTGTGTGAGACCATAGGGGGACAACGAAATTCTCCTGTGATATACTTGCTATTTGCTAATCCTTCATCCGCTGCATGTTTTTCCCAGGCCTGCCGATCCAAAGGGCTGCCCACTCCGCCTCAACCCCCCCACCCCAACCTCAGCACTAACAAAACTGATTCAAATAATCAGTGAATCATCAAGGCTCTGATTAGCTCAGGTGGGGCTGCTGGGAAGCAGGGCAGGGACTGGATGTGCAAAACACTGCAACGCATGACCCTCTTTATCTAAATATACACTGGTGCTGAAAAAGAGGCTGGAGACAGAACAAGCCTGGGAGATACTGGGAATCGGAGCTAGGAAGGGATGGGCTAATGGGAGAACTGGTTGCGTTTGGATTAAAGTGCAGAAATCCAGTTTCTCTTATTAAGTAAGAGCTGCATGAAGTGTGGTTTTTTTATTATTTAAATTATTTAAGCCCTTCCATAGGTGTCGAGAAAGTTTGCTACTGTGCTGCGTGATGCCCTGTGATGGTACCTGGATGGGTTCCCGGCTGGCGCCCTCTCTGAGCGATCCGTCATGCCGCGGGTATCACGCCCTGGGACTGCTGCCGGAATGCGAATGAGGCGTTCATCAGGGGAGGAAGCACTCGACTCTAACTCCAGGACGGCATCCCGAGCAGACAGGCAATTATTCACACCCCCACCGCCACCCAACCCTGCAGCCCCTCCATCTGTAACCATGGCAACCGGATTCAAACCGAGCAGCCACAGGAAAAAAATATATATGTGCGCATCCGCTTTTAGCACAGTTTATATAACACGGCGCTTGGCTAGGTGTCGGCTATGGCCTGCTGGGGGCGCCGTCACCTGACTGAAAGATGTCGACTGCAGTACTGAGCCTTAAGGTGCTTAGAGATGTCCACATCCGTGCGATGGACCTGCATCCTGTCCCAAAAATGACCCCTCACTGAGCCTGCGTGTTTTGGACTCATATATTCATATATTCGGCTGGCTCTAGCTGCACTAAAGCCTAATTATCCCAGCTGTCCAGGTACTTATCCTGCAGCTCCTATAGTGGCTAGGAAAAGCCAACTGCTGCCAGACCTAAGGCTAAATCTTATGCATTTATCGGTCGAAGGACTTGCGCAGGGGAAGGACGGATCTATATTTTTGAAGGCATGATTTCGAATGTGTGCGATGTGTTTGGACTGTGAACTGGCTTTGAGCCTAGAAGACACAGCTTCCAAACCTCTAAACACACCATTAATGTGTCTGATGTGATGCTGGTGTGCCGTTCATTAATGATGGCGGCCTGCGATATCTGACGGATCACAGAAAGGCAGATCTACACACAGGTAACCATATGTCAAACATATCAATACACTCAAAGATCATTTTGGCAAGAAGCAATAATTCATTTTAAATCAGGAAGGATGCGTGTCAGAAATTGTAATTTTGTAGTATTACACCTTGAATTTTAAATTATTTCATTGAAATAACTGAATTTCTCTTCTTTAGTATTACTTAGTAGTTTAATTAGTAATTAATATTTAGTGTTGTTCCTTGATACTAAGCATATTGTCAGATACACAGTATTATTTATATTAACACTAAAGCTAGTAATGGTTTGTCTTTTGGTTGTTTAACTTTGTCCAGTTTAATAATTCATCATTCACACAGTTTTTCATTATTAATTCACCGAGGTTTTTGTGTAATAAACAGCCATGCTATTGATGGCGTGGTTCTGTGATACATCGCTGTATGATAGCTCCCTGTCTGCATCTCCATTCCCTGAAACGGAAACAGCCAGGCCTGAGAGCATAGCTCCTCTCCGTGTTTGGCATGCCAGATATCCTGGCATTCCGGGAAAGCCGCGGAAATGAGGGTCGGGGCCTGAGTTTTACGGCACTGTGTATCAGGGTGTCATGTAACTGACAGCAGATCGAGGCTATGCAGGTGATGAGCCATATCTAATCTCCTCCATATCTCTGCACCCCCCCTCCAGTCCCGGTGTGCTCACAGCAGAGCCTCCTAACAGCTTCCCACCCTCAGGATTATCTCGCTCCCCAGTTCCGCCTCTCAGTCCATATCTGCAATTCATCATCACTGCATTCCTCCAGTTGAAGGGCCTTCCGCAGGTACAGTCTGTGACAAAACAGTCTGCAAGGGGGCGTTGCCCAATCACATGACTTGGGAGACCTGTCTTTCAATCATGTTTTGAAGCGGTAAATACCACAGAGTGAAGAGTCATTATTAAACACGCCCAGGGTAGGCTGGATTTAACGCTCTGGTGACTTGCCGGGGCAGGCGTAAAAACTGGGCAGATTTTCATAAATACTCTGTGCTGAATAAATCATCTAAAGGACACAATTATTTCTGGAACAAACACTGGGGAAGAATTCTAACAACACATAAGAGGAATCCCGGGCTATCCAGACGGTTGAATATTTTCATTGAAGCTCGGCAGAAATGGATAGCAAAGACATTCACCACACCCTTCAGGTACTACTACAGGAGTCACATGAAACTGGAGATTCCATCCACACGCAAACATGTGAGGACCTGTTATTTTCACTGTTCAATATCCACCCAGGGAATCAGCAGCACAGAAGTAAAAAAGCAGGACCTTTAAACAGATGGCTATTAGTTCAAATCTTTGAAATGTCTCAGAGACAATATTCATCTTCCAGCCACTTATCCTAGTCAGGGTTTTGGGATGATCTGGCAGCATAGTGAACAAGGCTGGGGTAAACTCTGGGATAGCTTGCCAGTCTGTCACAGGGCACATACACTCACATGCAGCAACTGTGTAGGTCACAGTGCCTCTGACTGGAAAATCTCCAGTTCAAGTCCCGGGGTCAGATGAGTGATTTTGCCATTGGGACCCTGAGCAAAGCCCTCAAGCCCCTATCGCTCTTGGCACTGTCTGAACCTGCTTATAAAAAAAATATTCGATCTGTGAATTTCGATCAGTATAATGGCAAATCTTTGAACTGCTGAAGGAAACTCCAGTGACACGTGCCAAGTGCAATGCCAATACATCAATATTTATCACATGACACATAGTGGACGAGTAAGAAAGAGTTCAAGTGCTCAGAGACATGAACGATTCCCACAGGAGGCTGGCTTAGGGAATCCTATCACGGGCCGCACTTCACGTTCAGTCTTTCTGCATTTATATCTGAAGGAGATGTCAGTGACGAGCACGTGCGGAATCCGCCAGAGCCTAATTAACATATTAACGACGGCGCCTTCTTACTGCCAGCTTCAGAGGCTTGAGACCCCTTTCATAAGTATGCAAATGCAGAAGCAGCAGCAGTGGTGGGGAGAGATTAGACCCCGCAGACGGGGGAGGGGGGGGTCCGTGCTCTGACCGGAGGAATGCTGCGTCTGTTTATTTTTAATTATCACACCACACCAGCGTGGCCGTGCTGCTGTGTCACTGGGACACGCACGTCCGTCAGCGGGACACGTCAGGACTCCTGGGGTTCAGCTCTGTGTTTTACCCCCGGGACGCCGGTCGATATGTCAGGGTGTGGGAAGGCTCGGGACGGAGAGTGCGGCTGTCAGGTGGCCGGGATGCGGCAACCGCAGCAGATCCCCCCATGGCGCTACCCGCTCCCCGCGGATCCTTTTCAGGTGCCGGTTGATGCCCGTCACCGTCAGGTAAGCGCCAGTGACAGGCGGAAAGCTTGCGGACCTCCTGGACTGTGCTGAGACAACCTCTCAGACAGCCTGGGTGAGTGGGGGGGGCTGCCATTGGCCCCAGCAGGGCAGGGCACTAACCTGCCCCCTCCCCCCAACACCGCCCCATCTAACAGGTTGATTCTCCTCATAATCTGTCATGCCAAGGGGGCAATCAAAGCACATTTACAGCAACCAGTTCAACATATTATGCTTAACAGTAGAGAAAACCCATCAAAAATGATTCTGAGTGTGAACAGAAATTAACCCAGAAAAAGAAGATAAAACAGTGAATTTTTGGGCAATCCTCGCAAATTCCAAACACGTTTAGGAGAGAACACTGAATAAGAAGATGGGGTCAGAATCGGTAATGTGTGGGACTTGACCAAACGGGCACAGCATAGGTTAAACTAAAGGCTAAATGATCTACCCTGTTTGTCATGCTGCAAATAGTTATGAAGAAGAAATAAGATATTTTTAAAAATGAAATAATTAAGTAACACTGTCATATTGCTTTCAGTGTCATGCCCTGCCCGTTAAAGCCTCATGTGCCACGCCCCCTCAATACCTCGTGTCTCTGCCCTAATGGATCCCAGCTGTCGTTAATTGTGATCATCTGTTTTTGGTTTCGTTCTGGTCAGTTTTCAGTATTTAGTCCGTGTCCCTGCACTAAGTGTCAGATCCGTCATTGTGATGTTTAGTGGCGTCTACCCCGTGTTTCTTCGAATAAACCCCGTTGTTTGGACATTCCTGCCTCCGATCGTCTTTCCTGCCCGACGCCGCCCGCATCCAGGCACGCTCACACCCCAGTGAACGTGACATTCAGCATGCTTGAATTTCCTCTCAACCTTTGACTTTTTTAGTTTATTGAAAGCAGAGTACGATATGTTCTGGATAAGCAATGGGAGATCATGTTTTTTCCACGCAAAATAAGTCCTGCACTTTTGTGTCTCCAATTAGCATGAAGAACACAGTGAAGAAAAACCAGGGCTCTGTTGGAATCTTCCACAACATTTACATCACCTTTAATTAAACGGGACACACACCAGATGGACTTGAAGATTTTGAATATTTGTAACCGTGTGGCTTTAGGAAAACAGAGGTAAAACACCTTGAATTATTAAAAAATATATAGTTATGCTCTATAATATATGAATCTTTCCATCCATCCACTCATCCTTCTACCAGCCATTTATCTTGGATAGGATTCTGGGGTGTATATTATATACTATATATTTTGCGAACCTAAATTAGTTTGAAAAAGCATATTTATACTTTATTTAAGCTTTTTTATTGTGCTAATTAATCTTTCAGGCCCCCCCTTTCTTAAATCAGGAGGGTGAAGTCACATGCCATTAAACTGGAGCAGAGCACACACACTAAACCCAGCGATCCATGGGGGGTGTAAAACACTCCCTAAAGCAAGTGATAACGCCAGCATGACCTTGCTTTGAACTCGGGTGGGAGAGACCACAGCTCACGTCACCGCGGACAGAGGTGACAAGCCCAGGACCCGACTCTCGTCACAGGTGTGCAGTTCTCATACAGAAAGACATGGTATCTCTACCTTCGGTGCCTTGCGTATTTGCCACTGACGTGTCCGCTGCCATCACAGCCTGGTGTGGGGCAGCTGCAAGCAGAGAGGGGACAGCAGTTAGGATAGGGACACATGGGGCTCATGAGACAGAGGGGACAGCAGTCAGGATAGGGACACATGAGGCGCACGAAACAGGGGGGACAACAGTCAGGATAGGGACACATGAGGCTCACAACACAGAGAGGACAGCAGTTACGATAGGGATACATGAGGCTCATGACACAGAGGGGACAGCAGTCAGGATAGGGACACATGAGGCTCATGACACAGAGGGGACAGCAGTCAGGATAGGGACATATGAGGCTCACAGCACAGAGTGGACAACAGTCAGTATAGGGACACATGAGGCTCATGACACAGAGGAGACAGCAGTTAGGATAGGGACACATGAGGTTCATGACACAGAGAGGACAGCAGTCAGGATAGGGACACATAAATCTCATGATGTGGCTCCCTGCACACATCTGCATGTCGCACTACACTGGTCTGATGACAGTTTTTCCATGCAGATTTTCCTCCTCTTGAGGTACCATCCATCCATAATGTTTACACTGTAGGGTAATGCCTGGATTCATGTTTACATCAAAGTATTATAACAAAGCCCACTGAACCAAGTCTGAACTGTGAGTACTAGCTAATCTAACGTAATAATTGACCATTTCAAATGACTACTCATTTAAAGGCTTCCCACCTTTTGGTGAATTATCAAAAATAATCATATAAAATAATTAGAACCTATCAAAGAATAAGCCATTGTGTGTTTGTGTCAGTGTGTGTGTGTCTGTATGTTAGGTTTATATTACATTGTTATGGGTTTATATTACATCCCACCTATGTTATAAAAACCTATAATTTTGATATTGTGGGGTCCCCACAATCTCTGAATGCAATCAAAAAACAAAAAATGCCAAAAGACTCATATTTTGTTTGATTATTTATGATTTAGGTTAGGGCTGGGTAGGGGTTAAGGTTGTCATGTTGGGATTAGAGTTTTCCCTATAGAAATGAATAAGAGGGGGGGGGGGGGGGGGGGGGGGG
>JAODUD010000039.1:7834849-7848382 GCA_026784285.1 Stomatorhinus walkeri | reverse complement strand
CGGGGGTGGTTGCACACCCCCACACACAAAGTTTTACCCCCCCCCCCCCCCCCCCGAAGCCCGTGACCTGCTGATCCATCCATGACATCTCCCAAGTTTTCACACCATCGATTAAAATTCCCCTTCATCTGGCCTGTCCACGCCCCCCTCCAAACAACGTGGCCAGTCCATCTCTCCTCTGTTAAGCGCACCTTGCCCTGACTGCTCAATTCACGGGCAAGACGGGATGGAGATTCCAAATGTGACAAGAGTGCTGTGCAGTGGCCCAGAATGGCCCGCGATCCACCCAAAATGGAGAGTGCGTGCTGAGCCTCTTGTTGGCTCGCCCACTGGTAGGAGGGATTAGCTTGTGTAGGCGAAGTCCACATTGTGCTGACGCACGATTCGGAGTTTTCCTTCTGTGCCGTTCGGGGACACCTGAGAGGACGTTCGGGAAATTGTCGTTCATTATTGTCCCGCCACCCACTCACATCCCATGTAATGTGCTAACTCACCACTTCAGAACTAGCATTGTCAAATGATCGCTAGAAAAGACAGATAGATAGATAATATGCTTGCTCCCAACACAAATCCAGCTATTACTTTGTCTCTTTTGCCATTTTTTTCCTTAACAAACTGCCTTGCTTCCATCACCTGGATATATCTAAATATATAGCAAACAAAAACAAAAAAAATGTAAAGCTATGGAACGTTGTATTGTCTCACAATGGTAAATGTGACATATATGAGAAACCCGGTAAGGTCCCTTTGTGGCACCTAGTGATACATCTGTGTGCCATTTGGACTGCATGGCGGGACAAGTTCTTCGTGCATAAAGAAAGCCTCCTGTAGTGGTTTTTGAAGCTGCTTAGTTTTTTTTAATGTTGTCTCCTAGGTAACAATCCCGAAGATGGCCAGTGATGACTGGTAATTGCATTGTGATATAAATACTTCTCAAATTAAACATAGAACAAGATGTATTTCGAAAGCAAGACAAAGAAATACAGCAAATACTGTAAGCTAGACACTCGCTGGTGGAAATTATATATTATATTTAAATTTATATAACGTTTCCAATAAGGGCCGTTGTCACAAAGCGTAGATTTCATTGAAACGACAATGGAGTGTGACATCAAACAGCACTGATGCAATTCTGTCAAGCCACTTTGCCACTTAATCAGCTGACTTATGCAATAGTTGATAAAGGCTTTGTTACATTAGCAAAAAGTTCAATCTTTCTTCCTGCACACTAATGCATAGTGAGCACACTGATGAGAAAAATACCAGGTGCTCTCATAACAGTGCCCCCAGTCATAGGTTAAAAATAAAACCGAAACAGATCCCAATTATGACTACACTGTCCCTATGTGCCTCTGTCCACTGCTTTCAGTTACTTGAACTGTTTAAGTGTTTCTCCATCCGATAAAGCCACACTGTCAAATATTTATGGAAAACAAGAACTCTTGCAAGCGGTGTGAGGAGGTTCTTATCTCAGTTTTGTATGTATAAGAAATTTAATGGCGGAAGCGATTCCGGCTGCCTCCCACGGCTATTTTAATCAGTCATTACACTTCGTTGGGGATTCATGGCTCTAAAATCACAGCTTCGGAGCCTCATCAGCAGGGAGCAACATGGCAGCTGATTATAATTGCATCCATTTTCCGGGAGCTCATCTGCATGCGTAAACCCAAGGTTAAAAGCGTGGCGTGTTTGCGGCGCTCTCTCCGTGGAACCCACGCTGCCCCGCGTTCCAGCGTGTGTGCGGTTTAAGGCCTGGTGTGGGAGCTTGGGTGGGGTGGAGTCTCATTACTCCAGCTCCCGTGTCACACTCCAAATACATCATTTTAAAAAATGCAGCCATTTGAACCGGGATCCGATTATGACCAAATAATCAAATATATTTATTTCTTTTATAATAAAGCGAAATGTAGGGGTATGCGAGAGAGGCGGGAGCAGTTTAGTCCTGCTAACGGCACGGGAATAACTCTGCAACTAGAAGCAAATCTCCTGATGTTAGGCAGATAGTTAGTGCCAGAGGCCCCATTGAAACAAGGGCCGCTTTACAGGGCAGGAAAACTGTATCGAGTGATTAAAACACGTCGGGCCCTAATGAAGTCAGCGGCTCATGGCAATGTCAGTGGCAATTAATTATTAATCAGTGACTCTTTGAAGATGGGGAAAAAAAAGTTCTGGAGGAGTTAAAGTCGCAAAGGAACTTTGGCTCTCACTTTGATGCCCTTTTCAGTCTCACCCGTCTGTCTCCAAACACCAGGAAGGGTCCCATTTCATTGCCCCTCCACAGAGATGCCGTCCAAACACAACAGCTTTAATTTAGATGAAACATAGCAAGGTTTAATGGCTATTTTATAGTTTAAAGTTCTCTCTGGACACACTCTGTGAAGCACTAATCCTTCCGACCCTCGCAGAAACGAGCTTGGAGTTTGGAGGACGGCCACATGTCTGCTGCTTCAGCGTCACTGTGTGTTCGTGCCTGTAAACGTCACACTGCCTCCTGGTTGACTCACTGGGCTGAAACAGGATAAGCTGGGAGTCCTCAGTGGAGTGGTTTGACTATGACTGCAATACCAAGAGTAGCAGTTAGGTCGTGACTAAAATGCCACATCCATGGACACTGCTGAGCTTCGTGGACACTTGCTTGGTGATTTTAAGGAAGACTAAGAGTAACCTGTCCTCAGGTCGCCTCGTTCACGTGTGAAGCCAGTCAGTGACACAGCATCGATAGAACTCCGGTCCCGGTGGGCGACACTTTTGAGGCTCTGATATATATCACACCCACCCCCTTTCCACCTCCTCATTGGCTGCACAGCCGGAGCCAAGAGGAGAAACAGACCAATCAGGGTAGAGTGAAGCAACACTCAGCGCCGAGGGGTGTCAGATTTTGGTGCCTCATTGCTCCAAAATCTCACCCTGAGCCATTAGGGAAAAAAACTGCGATATGAAGGCGTTGTGAAACCAAAAAGAACACTTTAAAAAAAAACAAAGAACGAGAAAAGTTCTCTTCACGAGGGGAGCACGTCACGCATCACGCATGACAGCAGTGACGATGATACAGTGGCATGTGAATGGACTGCGGATCAGACTCAGCATGCGTGTCAACACCTGTCCTCAAGATAGCCAGCATGTCATTCCTGACCACTTGCAAAGCTATGGACTCAGTCATCTACCTGCTAGATCCACCTGAGCTAATATTTATAAAGCTTCATACAGTTACTCCTGACATTCAAACAGCTCATAAGTAAAAAAGAAAAAGTATACTGCAGATTAGGTGGTAGGAGGTAACATCAGCACTTATAATGCTGATTTTAGGCAGATGTTAAGATTAATACTTAAAGTACGCCTTACATTATTAGTAGATTTTTTTTCATGATCTGTGAGGTAGTAAGTTAGCTTCTTTTACCATTATACTCTTTCTTTCCTTCTTAACATTGCCATAGCAACACTGAAAATGCGATAGGGCATTATACCACTGCACTATGAGAACACAGGTTGGTTTTCATTGTATTATCATACTTTGGAATGGATAATTGCATTAAAACTGTTTGCTAAGCTGATTCCTCATAGGTACAATCTTTTATTGACATCTATCTACAGTCACATAAAATATTTTTGGCTTAAATAAGTATGCCGTTTACATATTAAGACAAATTAACAGAACTTTCGCTTCAAAAGACTTGATCACCTGGATATATTTCATTATTAGGCATATAGAAATATAATACAGAGGCAGTGCCACATACAACTGCAGCTATACAATATAAATAATATAAGAATGATTTCCAGCTGGTGATGCTGAATTGAGATGGACATGGTAGCTTTACTGTACTTGCCTTCCTAAACCTCCATCTGTCTCCCCTGATCAGTTTGGAGGTTTAATACAGCCTGCAGAATGCAGACCAGTGTACAGGGAGGCACATTTTGAACACTGGGCTTTTCCTATAATAGGGCAATAGTGTATGCAGCATATCAACACGTATATGATTGTTCTGCCGTGTCTCGTCTGATTCCAACAAATGAGTCATGTGCTACGTAGCTAAACGGCCTCAAACTACGCACCAGTGAGACTAACAGTTGTTTTCATTCTGTCTGTTATGGCCACTTCAGAGCACTTAAAGACCTGAAGTATTCAAAGGAAGAAAGCGCATTTCATTAATATTTTTTTAATGTGTTTGAGCTTATCTTGAAGCCAAGATGTTCTATAATGGCATTCAGCATTGCAAAAATATCGTACTTGGAACTCAAAGTGGCGCAAAGGTCAAGGAGTTCATTGTTTGCCATCCACCTGGTTCACTTCGAACAGGAAAATGTGTGCCACTCATAAACATATTCAGCGAAACTGCTCAGATTAACATAACATGACCTAATGAAGTATTAGGCGTATTGGCAGGTAACTTCAGAGGTGTATAAGGGGGTGGGGCCACAGGTCACTGGCCCCAGCTGCAAGCTGAGTGGCCCACTCCCATGCCACTCACCAATTCAAAACATATCATTGGTTATGATAAGGTTGGCTGCACTATATGAATTACGGCCAGCCTCTATGGCCCCCACCTTAAAATATCCTAGCGTTGCCTCCCTCTGACGTACCGGCCTGGGGCCTGACTCATCGCCTTAATGCACAGGAAGAGGCAGAGGAGCCATTACATCCACATTGTAGGTATTAATCAACCCAGCTCGGTGATCTGTCCTGAGCTCATCAGAACCACAGCACAACAGAAAATGCTGGGCCACAATGGAAAATGAGGTCAGTACCACAGTGGAGACACAAACTTTTTTTTGTTTTTTTCACCTCCACATAAACCCCGAGTCTCAATAATAAATGCGGAGGTACTTAGATAAAGGATACTCAGGGTAGCAGACTGGTGCCAGTGGTAGTGATGCTGGAGTGTGTACATGTGGATGCCCCAGTTCTTAGGCTGGTACAAACATTAAACAGACAAAACAAAACGTTATCACTGATAAAATACCAGCCTATAATTTGTCACAAAACAGAATGATCCCTAATTCATAACTAGATAATTAAAACTAAGAAAAAACATGCATAGTTTCGTAATAATCTATGTGAAAAAACCTTATTACCGTGAATAGGTGCTTGATGAAGACCTTGCAAGATGTTCATGGAAGACACATGACTATTTATTGAAAGCACTTACAGGCTGAATGTGGTTTGAATGTGAGCTGATGCATTTTTCAGAGTCAGTGTTTCGTTAGTACAGCAGAGGCTTTTTGGGTAACCACCTAATTTTTTAAAAGGTACTGAGCTGCTGTACAGGTGAGATAGACAGTCATTTATTTATTGCACTAACATACAAGTTGCATGTAAATACCCACACATGCCTCCCTATAAATGTGTAGCATTAGTCATAACCTTAGCCGTAGCTTGTCACTCACATGGAGCCATATTCACTGAGGCATTTGCTGGACATTGTGAACAGACAAGCAGTTTTGAGTTCTGCATAAATGACTCATGAATCACTCGTTTTCACATTAGTTTCCCATATTATGTTTGACATGGTGCAACATGACAATAAAAGTGAAGGTGTATAAACTCACTATTATTTCTGTAAGTATTACTTTAAACATTTTAGTACCATCATTAAAGAGTAATTCAAAAAGCAATTTGCTGAATGGTTTACCAACATTAAATAATATAGATTTCCACATTTTCCATTCTTATATAGTATGATCACTAAATTACAATTCTCTATTGGACTTGTCCTGCAGTACAGGACCTCCACTGGGTGAGGGCCTTTCCCAGGCACCATAGAGAACGTGACAGGGCAGATTGCTGGCTGGAGTGTTACTTCATAGTACAAACACACTCTATAGGCAATTTACAGATACCAATTAGCTTGACTGGTCTTCAGACTGTGGTAGTTAACTGGAGCGAACCACACATACACACACACACACTGTTTGTATTCATATCTTTGTGGGGACCATTAATTTCTATGGGAAAATTTCAAATTTTGAAAATGTTAACCCCTACCCTAATGTGTTGAATCCTCAGTTGAGTGACTGACTGTGACTACAATATCCAATGTAGTGGGTAGGTTTTGGCTAAAATGCCACGTCTTCTTAGTTTTTAGATTGCATTCACAGATTTTGATAAAACTGAGTTTCCCATTGTGGGGATTGAAAAAATGGTCCTCACAATGTCAAAGAAATAACAGGTTTTCATTACATTGTGGAGACATTTGATATGCACAAAGTAATACATACATGACCACACAAATACACACACACGCACGCATGCACACACACACACACGGGTCCTGGATAAAAACCCCTAACCCCGCAGGTGTGAGCCAACAGGGGGCCCCTTGCTGTCTCCTGGTAACCTTACTGTTCACGTCCTTCTTATAATCACATACCCAAAACGTAGGATCTCCATAATAATATCCATGATATTTAACTATCTGCCAAAATGTAAGAAATTCTCTTTGGCACACTGATGAGATCACTCCTCGATTGTCATATTCTAACTACTCGAAAATTCTTGACGGCCATTTATGTAACTTACTTTTAAATGCAATGTAAGAACGATATATCAGAGAGATAAATATTCTCAAACGAGGACAGAATGGGAGGCTGGGATGAGGAATGAGCTGAAAACTCAGTGTGTTGGTAACCATTAGGCAATGATTTCAGCCGTGAGCACTGCATTTTGGGACATGAATGGAGTAATTATAGTTTTAACACGACCGGTAATAAGTACTGAACTGTTCCTGTTCAGTCAGCATCTTCCTGAAGTTACTGCATTGTTACTGAATTGTTAAACACTTGTTGCCACCTGAACGTTCACCATCCATCTGCTCTTAAATATTGGGTTACAGATGCTGTATAAATTGGATGCCGGACCTCTGAATTTTCACGTTTGTGAAATGTCATAAAACACGACCGTAGATACATGCATACAACATGTACTGACACGACGACATATTACATCCAGAGTAATTATATCTCTGACAAGGTTCGAGACTGGTAATGTATTATTCATTGTATATCACTGCAATGCAATTGATTTCCAGAACTCCTCTTAACCCCGTAAATAATATTACCATTCAAGATATGCACAACTGTTGTCTTCACGGTGCTGCCATCTGTCCTGACCAGTTTAGGAGACCAAACCAAGTACCCGTTTCCCACACCTTCTGCTAATCATGCTTTATGAAAACTGACCCTGGGAAAGTCATGATACTTACTCCAGAGCCACATAGAGCGACAGCGTTTACCGCCACTCAAACTATGCTTTTTCCCCAAGGTCTTGCCCCCCCGTAGGTCACAAACAGTCAGTACACTAAATATTAAATAAACACGTTCCTCAATTATTAAATACTGAAGCAGTGTGTTCAGTTGGCTATAGCTGGCTATAATCCTTTGACTCTACTAGCTAGCTATTTATTCAATCTGAGAAAAGGTGGGGGTTTTCCCCCCAAAGTGACTTTCTGAGAGGCGTCCTAGAAGCAGCAAAACTGCATCTGGTTGTATATAGCTTTTCACAGCTCAGTTTTCATTGACTTGATGCAGCGTGTTGACAGAAATGCCATTGCATGCTCTTTAACTGTTGTGCAGCTACTTAATGCACCACAGTAGGATTCCCGAGTTTCTGTCCTATTCCTGCCACTGTTAATGTGTCACTCAGCCAGTTGCAGGACTGGCTATACATTTAAGCCAAAATTGAATTTGCAGAATCAATAAAGATCAGCGACTTTTTGCTGTCGGCCTTTGGCTCCTTCTGCACAGTTCATTACTTACATTATTTATTTTATTCAGCGATATTTATCAAATCCAAAGCTGTTTACAAATTCAATTTATCCATACATACAGCTGATGTTTATCGAAGTAATTTAATTAATAATCATTCTCCCTCTAGAATTGTTCTAGGCAAAAACAGCGCATATTTATGCATGTGCCTGAAAGATATCTGACCCATGGTGCTGTTCATTAAGGCTTTAGAGTTGTTCTCTGAATCAAGGGTCTTTATTTTCTAGGAATGGAAAAAGACACCAAAATATAGACTCAAAGATCAAAATCATGACTTGATGACCAAAATCAGACCAAAATCAAGATTTGGAGACCAAAATCAATTCGGAGAATTGTCTCTTCTCCCAAAAGTCTCTAGATTCTGGCCAGGGAATCTTGATAAAGAATTATAAATAAATACATTTATACAATAATGTTGAGTCTCACAAGGAAACCTTATCAATTAATTGCCTGAAGAAGCTTGATAAATTGATACACTTTAACATATATATATATATATATATATATATATATATATATATATATACTCAAAGAAATCACAAATAATATGAATATTGAAATTCAGTGCAATGCAGCATATACTTTTGTGTTGTATACATTTGATAGTTCTTCATATTTGCAATTCTGTGTGTTATTTGTTAATGTTTTGCTAATTAGTAATATTGTTAATCTTTCCTTGTGTCTTTGTCCAGATTCCACTCCCAAGTCTTACCAGGTCTGTGTAGTTTGAGCAAACAGAATCCTCCTTGGGAACAAATCACTGACCACTAAAGATCAACCTGCTCTCATAATTTTGATGATGGCCGTCCGTTATGGACATGTGACTTTCACACACTATCCTCTGTGGTCTGTTTGTCACAATGTAAGACTTGCTGATGAATGTTCCCCAGCCTGGTTACACCAGAGGGCGAGAGAACGCCTTTGTCTTGACAGTTTTGCGCAATATAAAAATTAAATTAATGTAAAACATGACTTATTTTTAATTGAGCTGCTGGAAGCAAGTGTTTAGGCTCAGTTTTATGTGCACATGCCAACTTTGCCTGTGACATGCTTCCCATGTAAATTGCATGTGCCCTAACAGAAGGGTGCACACAAACCCACCAATAAATTCATGCCTGAGTCTGAACAACATTTACATGTTTATTAGGTGCGGAGTCAAGCGTATTTTTCTGCTAAAACCATCACATACGGTGCTCCCTGCTGAGCTGTGTTGAGCTGAATTGGTGTGCTATGTAAACTCTGTATCGTAAAAGCCCATACATGGATCCACCATGTTTTCATTCATTTGATAAATCCTAGGGCATGTGTGGACTCCCCGTTAAGTCGCACCAGAGCTTCAGGACTTCTGACATCGCTGAGATATGACGGGCACACCTCTACACAAGGGAAATGGCCGCTTCGGTTGGTAGCCCTGCCCTGCATCAGCTCCGTGAATGAACCCAGGTTTCCTCGTCGCTCCTGGTTGACATGCCAGGTCATAGGAGCTGTAAATATCTTGCTTTTCCTGCCTGTGGTGGACAGACCGACCCGACAGCGGTGTCGGAAGAGCCCCCCGCAATGACAAGCTCTTTGTTTCTTTGGCGTCACAAGCTTCTGACCTGTAGAATTCCGTGTCGAGCAGCTGGTCACACCTCAACCATTTCCAAAATAGCTCTGCCCTGGAAAGATCTCCAGAATTGCTGCCTATCATTAATACCAGCCCCACCAATTTTTAATTAACACCCTCAGAGTGTTCTCCAAATAATTCATCCATAATATTAAAAACTCAACAAGCTTTAAGGAATCTAATGCAATGAAAATTAGTACATTTGTAGAAAAAGGTAAACTGCTAAAATCACTTCATTTGTCTAGCATCCAAAACATTTAAATGAAAATTTAGTTCAATAAAAAGCAATGGGACCAGGGAGCTGTTTTAATAACACTGATTTTCATAAAGCATGGCTTCTCTAGAGAAAGCAGAGCAATTCTGTGAAGAATATTGTGCAGAATTTTTAATCTGATTATATATCTATATAGAAATGACATACTTCATATATTCATAACAGTCTTATGGGACGTTTTCCCCCTCAATTACTTCCTGAGTTTTTCAAAGCTTGTATGGCAATAAATGTCATTTATATCCACTAGCTGCTTTTAAAAGCATTTTAAAATCAGTTCTGCTTAAGCATTCATGTCCTGTCTACACCATATTTTTAATCTGCGGGACTACCCTGAGCATTTTCAGAGAATTTCAGATCTACTACATAATTTGCAAAATATAAGGTAATAGTCAACATTTCTGGCCCTGATGTGAGTAAAGACAGAATGAAAATGGCCATTGCTTGGCGGATCAGTAAGTTCTCTTTGTGCCAGACACAGCTACCACTGAGATGTGACTGTCGACACGTTACCCTAGAAACTTCCACTCCTCTGTCTGCGCTGCCTGGTGTCGCCACACTCCAAATCTCCGACAGGAATTCTACTGTCTGCAGTCCATGTCCCAGAACGTAATCGCAGTCTTGCACCAGATGAGTTATCTGTCATCTCCTCACCCTTCACCCCCACAAGTAAATCATAGATTTTCCTCTTATTGTTTTGGCAATAATGCATGAAACATGCTTTGTTCACAAATAACGTCACAGCTGATGGTTGTTGTGAGGCATGATGAAAAGCAAACAAGACAACCAGAATCATCCATATTATAATTAACCAAGAACTAGAGTTGGGTGTTCATGTCAGGAAGTTTGAGCTTTTGAGATTTTTATGTCATTATATGTCTTTGAACACAACATACTTAGTGGTGTGCAGAAACAAGCACCGCATTCATTCGGTCATCTGAATGTTGTGTTTTCACACAAATATGTCCACCATGGCTTAATAAAGATGCCACAACCAAACCATGTAAATGGACACAGAAACAGTGACAGATGAACAACCCCCAAACACGCAGTATACAGATACCTATCAGTATCTGCAGCCCTGGGGAATTATGCATTTAACCCCAGAGCCAAACAGCTCACCATCTGTACAAGGGTTGACTTCAAGCAACACTTTCATTCATATTTTAGTTCATAGAAGATGAGGAATAAGCACACTTAAATGCATAGTAATATATATTTTTTTCAAAATGACAAAAGTTTAAAGTTCTTGCAGGATTGTTTTATATTGGACAAAGATGGGTAGTTTCAGAGGGAAAAGACACATATTTGTCAAGCTGACATACAGGGCATGGAAAAACAGTCACTGAACATCAAAATCACACAATCCTTTGTGCTTGTTTCCTGTGTGCCCACCGTGAACTTTACACTGTGGTCTATGGTGGCCGGTAGGCCAGATGCCTAAGATAAGCCGAACGGTATAACTGTGAACTGCAACGACGCGCGGAGGAGGAACGGAAGACCTGAGAAAGAAAGAAAGTGAAGCATGTGCAGTGAGGTGAGAGAAGAAAGGCTGCTAAAGGTGTCAGCTAACCTCAGAGGGGTGCAAGGAAAAAAAACGAACGGCAACATCCCCACTGCGGATGTGATTTAACACTACTGTGTTCATCCAATTCAAGTTTCAAGTTGAGCCTTAAATCAAAGAGGCAAACTGCAAGAAGAAGTTGCAGACTTTGTTAAGACGCCCCTTGATCTCAGGCAGGTAGCGAGCCGCCTGTCTAGGAAAGACAGCTGCCCGTTCAGATGCAGTGGGAGGCTTTCCTCGGCTTCGCCGTGACAACGCGGCTCACATCGCACCGCTTTCCGTTGCATCGTCACAAACCGACCCGTGTCTCCCCAAAATGATGAGGCAGTCCAGCCTCCCACTCCTGTCAGCTTTAAAACACAACGCTGCCCCCCCTGGACAAAGGTGGCAGGGGGCGTATCCGGCTTGCCGAAGGGGACGAGGGCGAACTGAGGGAGCGATCAGCATCAGGTCTAGTCCGGCCGTGTTCGATCAGAACTGAGGGTTCTCGGCTATCTGAGGAGAAACTGCCACCCTAAAGCCAGACACAAGTGTTGAATATATTTCCTCTGATAGAGAAATGGAGGCACCCCCACAGCTTGAAATAAGCTGCAGCTCTCAAATGTGTAAAGTAGGTTGCACTCTAACACACAGTAATGTGATGGAATGCACAAACAGGCGAGACGGAGCGTAATCCCGGCTGCCGCTCCACATTGCAGCCGAGCGCACTCACACCTACAAGCCAGAGCAGAACAAAGGAAAGCTCTCCTTTACCTTAACATCCTCACCGCAAGTGAAACGGCCAGCCATGGAAACCTACTGAAATGCTGGGACTTCAACCTCCTCTCTGCATCTTCTCCGCTAGTGTCTGAAAGTCTGCCACCAGCTTTTCTCTCTCTCCTTCCCTCTCTCTCCCTCTCTCTCTCTCTCACTCACTCGCGTCCTCGCTCTCTTTCTCTGGTACAGACGGGAGAGAAAGAGCGAGAGAGAGAGAGAGAGAGAGAGAGAGAGAGAAGGTGGAGATGTGGCTGCTGCTGGGGAGGGATGAGGGCTGCAGGCAGGCGGGGGCACAACAGGCAGGGTCTGCATGTGCAGAATGTGTGAGAGAGAGAGAGAGGGAGGGAGGGAGGGAGGGAGAGACAGTGAGGGAGAGATGGGAAGAGCAGAGGAGGAGGGAAACTGTAGCAGGGTAGAAGCGGAGTGTCTGACTTACTGCTGGGCCGGCTGCCCAACTGTCCATGGGGTCTGGGCCACGCTGCCAAAGCTTCACTTTGGCTCTGCTCAGAAGGTGCGGAGACCCGATAGAAGCCCCACGTTTGCTCCCCTCATTCTGTCTCTCTGTCTCACTTTGCTACAGTGAGTGCTGCAGACTCGCAGCCCCAGACACCTTTCCCCCAATGCACCTTGGGTGGGCGGCTGCCAGGGATCTGAAGAGTGGAGTGTGTGTGTGTGTGTGTGTGCGTGTGTGTGTGTGTGTGGTGGGGGGGGTTACCAACACCTCCAGCCTTGGTGAACGTGCCCCAGTAACGGTGCCCATCTTGGGCGAAGAGCCCCCCAACCCCTCCGTCCAAGACGTGGCGGGATAGAGGTTCAGATATGCAGAGGACACCAGACCTGTGTTATACAGCCTCATTTATCTGAAACGGATATATGTTTCTGTGCAATTAAAAACATCCTCAGTAATGTCAAGTTCAGACTCTATGACATTAAAAGAAATCCATTAAGAGGAATAGCCATTTTAAGTTTAAATGTGGAGGGAGAACCAGAAAAGTGTCAATGTTTGATGTTTGTCTGACAGGTGCACTTACAATAAGTAATGTATTTACCTCTGCTATTCATGAATAAAATTTTACAATGAAAGACAACAGGTCTGTTAAGAGATACTTTACCTTTACTGAAACCAGTATAAAATTAACTGTGTGATGCTCTTTGAGAATTAGAATGAGGATTTCCAGTTTTCGACCCAATCTAGACAGGAAAATATCAGAGATAATTAAATAATTACCATCACACAATACGTGAGCATGTGTTTAATTATGAGATGCAGTTTTCCCTGTGCTATTTTAATAGACTTACCCTTACAGCAGTCAGGCAGGCCAGCCAGAGTAATTGCCAGCGTTCGTGGACAGCGCCTGGTGCTGAAACGTGAAGACGGAGAACTTGAAAGAAAATGGTCATTAACTGCAGCAAACGGATGATAGAGGAGTGACTGGGGTACTAGCTGGGAGAGGACAGGCTGAAGGACTGAGGGGGACCGGCTGGGAGAGGACAGGCAGAGGGACTGAGGGGGACCGGCTGGGAGAGGACAGGCTGAGGGACTGAGGGGGACCGGCTGGGAGAGGACAGGCTGAG
>JAODUD010000039.1:7821093-7832915 GCA_026784285.1 Stomatorhinus walkeri | reverse complement strand
GACTGAGGGGGACCGGCTGGGAGAGGACAGGCAGAGGGACTGAGGGGGACCGGCTGGGAGAGGACAGGCAGAGGGACAGAGGGGGACCGGCTGGGAGAGGACAGGTAGAAGGACTGAGGTGGACCGGCTGGGAGAGGACAGGCTGAGGGACAGAGGGGGACCGGCTGGGAGAGGACAGGCAGAGGGACTGAGGGGGACCGGCTGGGAGAAGACAGGCTGAGGGACAGGAGCTTACAGGTTGTGAGAAGACAGCCTGATGGTATTCAGTGGTGGGAAACATTGTGATTCACTATCGGCCTCTTTTTGATGAGACAGGAAAAGACTCACAAAGGTATAAAATTACACCATTGTTGCTTCCCCGACCTTCTTTGTCAGCTCCTCCATTTTACAGAACAATTGTTATGTTTCTTCTTTTTCTCTGTAAAAAAAGGATGCAAAGATGTGGATAAAGAGCAGAGGGGGGATTAAAATGTGAGAAGCAAAACAAAAAAAAGCAAACGTAGAGGGAGAGCTGCAGAGTTATTTTTGTTATTTTATTTCTCTGCTGTGATGCGATAAAAGCTGCAGGCCGGATTGGTCTGCAGCCTCACGCCCGTAGACCTGAAGTGTACATAAGCAGTTGGCTGCAAATCCCCGCATAATCACGTTAATGAGATTAATTGGCGAATTAGCAGCAGTCAAATGCCAGAGTGGTGGGGGAAATCAGAGCGAGGGTAATTAATGTTTGGGAAAATTGGCTAAATAACTCCTGTTGGGGGAGGAAAAAGGACAGGATGTGTGCACTCTCCTTGGGCCTGGACTGCGCAGAACCCTCACTGGCGAAAGCCAGTAAAGTCCAGGAAAGTAGGTCAGTGTGAAGCGCGCTGCCGTTCCCCCCGTATGCACGCAGCTGGCAGCCAGACCCGGCGAGACCCGGAGAGTCGGCGCCTCTTTGTTCCTGAACCCACCCCACCCCCCGCAGCCCCATTCACATGAAAGCTCTGCTCCCCAGTGGGGAATTTTTTCGGGGTGGCTCCTTTGTTTTCCATAGCTTTGTGACAAAGTCGCGTTTAGCGGGCATAAACAGCACGTGTGACGGCGGGGTACCGTAAATAATAAGAGACACAGGTACCCAGCGGGGGGGGCGAATAGCATCTCAGCTGGGGGCAGATGTGGGGAGAGGGGTGTCAGCAGGGGTGGGGGGTGTGGGTTCTGTGAAGGCATGTCTCCAGCTCTGGAGAAAACGGCCAGTAGGTGTTAGGATCCGCACACTCTGCACAGAGCCTGTCTCCTCACGTGTCTGTGCCCCCCCCCAGCACGACTCTCCAATACCCAAAAACATGACCCTCTGTTTCACCAGATTAAAACCCCATCACTTATCGGTGATGCAAATGAGTGGGAATTCATTTTGGCCAACAGATGGTTTCGCAGATAACCGCGATGGAGGAGGAAGCCAGCGAAGGGAACATCCCTCTTACGGTGGCCATGGCAACCGGGAGCCGAGCGCTATCGGCGTAGAGTGTGGCGCACGGCGGGGCTGTCGGCCCTGTCAATCAGAGCCGCGCTGCGGAGACGGCGGCGCTGCCAAGCGTATTCATCGCCCTGCTGCGTCTTTACCTGCATATGTACCGTAAGGGGGGGCTCACTGTTGCTGTTTCTCTGTCCTGCTGTAATGCGTGTCAGACTTGTCCTGGACAAATATAATCTGCAGTCAAAGATTTGTTTGCAATGCAAGGGCAGCAGTGTGGCAGCATTCCTCTCGAACCCCTGCTCCTGCCCAGAAGTACCTCTCATCATGGACCTTCCATCCATCTCTCCATCCATCCTTCTATATTCTGTAACCGTTTGTCCTATTCAGGGTTGCTGGGGTGGGGGGGGGGGGCGAAGTCCATCCCAGAAGCTATGGGTGCGATGCAGAGAATAATACAGGGCGAGAGACAAACCCGTTACAGTCATGGACCCTCCATGCTGTCTTCATTATGTTTAAATAACATAAAACAATTATCATGAACTCGTATCTAAACCGTGTAGTGGGTGCAATCTTCGGGAACACAAAGAGGAGTATTAAACTGGCAAGAAACAGCCTTAACAACAAATTGGTCAAAGAGAAGAGTGCAAATGGAGTGACTATTGATCACAATCAGAGGGAAAGGAGACAGAACAATAGTGCAGGGAGACATTAATGAATGAGACAGCCGATGGCGGCGCGTCCGGCCCAGTCTGAGCTAATATCGGCTCAGCATGGCATCTGGGAGGAGAGGGAGTGCCAGGCAGAGTCCCTCCTGCCGCGTGTGGGGGGCTCAATGGAGAGGCACCGAATAGCCCGGAAAAGCCCGCCCCCAAATTAACAGTCCCCCCCGCCCTCTGCACACACACCCCTAGTCTGTAATTAAATTTCATACATCAATGATGAGCAACCTGAGAATTTGACAACGCGCAGAGGAACAGCGCATCAGAGGAACAGCGTGCATGTGAGAATGTGTGTGTGTGTACGTCTGTGTGTGTGTCGATGCTCTGCCCTGTTCCCTGATGAAATGAGTTTGAAGGCTGGGGTGGCGTGACCTACTTTAGTCGTTCACGTAAATATCTCCACAGACTCCAAGGAAAATTTAAAATAAAAACGACACCAGCATTTCCAGCATGAATCTCAGGGGGGCGTCAGCGTGGAAGCTCTCCTCGTCGGTGACTGATAGGCGGGAGGGTTAACCCAACTTCAAAGAGATGGTACACGATCTTCCCGTGCGATTTGACCACACACATGCATGTATATGTCATAACCGGTGGTCTGGGTTAACAAGAGCTGAAAGCCAGACAAGTAAACAGAGTAAAATGGGGGAAATTTTTTGTTTCTTGCCAGGACTGGCACGGGCTGTTAATCTGGCATCGCTTGGTGTCACACACAGGTGTCTAAATCCCTGAACGTTGATTCTTGCATGAACAGGACTGAGGTTATGAGGTGGAAGAGTGTGGGAGAAAGAGATGAAGTGAGCGAGTTTTAAAAAGGGCCTTCACTAAACTCTCATTAATTTAAGAAAGTTAATTGCAGTTTAACCCAAATGTGGAGAGGTCTACCAAAATCAGCCTGCAACAGGAAGGGCCGCGGCGGAAAGAAGAAAGGATGTGAAATTCTTTCAAAGATGAAAAGAATGTGAGAGAACGAGCAACAAAACCAGGTAGGAAAGGAAATAGCCAGTTAAGAGTGCTAATTAAGAAGGATCCAAGGACATCTGATCAGGAGTAAATTTCACCACATTTCACATTAGCTGTGTTGCTATTAAAGATATGTTTGAACATTTGAACTGGTTTCCATGGAGATTATTTACCCAGTAGAGCTGAGAACTGTCCAAGTGAAAGATGAAAAATGAAAAACTTTAGATGAACACAGTGAATTAATCACTCTCTAAAAACAGGAAGGTAATCAATAATCTCTTCCTGCACATTCCCAGGTTTGGGACGACGTGCTGTGTAAGGCATACCCTTTAATTAGTGCACACCAAATTATGACAATACAGGATGGCGCCGTCCTGATCCGAGCCAGTTTCCACCCCTCTGATAATTTGAATCTGTTCAACTGGAAGCTCGAGCGGAGGATGTGAAAAACTCCACACCTGCCGCGGCACCACCCAGCGACACGTCTGCTGCCGCAGGAAACGCAATCCGCTGAACGCAGGAAGCACATGCGAGCCCGACTACCTCAGGCGGTCCCTGTGCAGCGGCTCGTGGATGACATCACCCACACGAGGAGACGGAACTCTGCGCCAAATGAGGCACTGAGACGGCTGGGCATCGTCAAGGCAACGCGCCCCGAGAGCCCAGCTGGTTCCCTAACCCACTGAGAAGCCTCGTCCAAGACCTGCCGCCCTTCCTTAAGACGGATCCTTGGGGGCGATCTCTCAGCCAGAAACAGACACCGAAGGTGACCATCAAAGGGCTGGAGCAGACTGAACAGGAGTCCCCTGATTCCTGAGGTCATCTCCCCTTTCTGGCTGTAATTACAGACCTCATTCTACCATCCGGGAGATAGTTACAGTGGAATCCACCATCACATGCGACACTTAGCATGCCAAGCCACCGTCACATAATGGCACCTTTATGATGCATATAAACAAGGACATATCAGCATATTCACTGCCTTTTAGCTGGTGTAGCTGTGGGACGCTTCCATCCCTGCCTGCCCTGACACTGCACGCATGACCGCAGCCTTGCAGGGCGCCGTCACCTGCTGCCACCGGCCGTCACGTCATTTTGGGAACCTTGTGACCAGCATGTCTGGCTCAAGCCTCCTGCCCGTGTCTCCGAAGCAGAGAGATGGCAGGCGTGGGAGTTTCAAACGGCTACTTGGCATTCTCCGCGGTGAGCCACTCTCATAAACAGGGCATGGCCTCGGGAATCAGACGGGGGAAGAGCTGGCGCTTAAGAAAGGAGTTGAGAAGCATTTAAATTTACAAACCAACGATACCGGGGAATGAAAATGAATTTATTTTGTATTAGTGGGTCGAAAGTAAATGGATGGTATGCTTCTGGCTTAATGACTGCAGATGTCTGTGAGGTGGACAGAATGGTGAAAATTTGATTTTAGAGTCTTGGTGGGAAATGGTGTTCTGCCCCCCCCCACAGGTTAAAAAATAAAGTCGGCGTGCGTGAAACACAGGGCATTGTGGTGGTGCAAAGGGGGGGATCTTCCCCAGCACACATCAGCCGGCCAATTAGGCCAATCGCACTTATGGCTAAAAATAGCTGAGCCAGCCAGGATGTGCAGGCTGCAGCCCGCCAGCAGAAGCAGGCTGGTTTACTGGGGAGGATTTCCACAGCAGCCCTCGCCCCCCACTCAGAGATCGAGACACCAGATTACGGGCAAACTTCACACGAGACTGCGGAATTAATCAATCAAAGTCACTTCAAGGAAGAGCGGAACAATTTACACTCAATAAAACCACAGGAACCGGGTTATAGAAAATTGAAATATTTATGAAAGTCTTTTCAAAGGAATGGCATGAAAACAAGGCATGTAATCAATGCAAAATGGAATAATAAAAATATTAACTTTAAATGAGGACAACCTCAATTTACAAATCGAAAGCAATAAAGGCCTTTTTGATTGACCTGTGGGACCCAAGAACATGATTTAAAAGGGCATCATATAAATATGTTTCTATGCAGAGAAATGATTGACAGCCATATTCCGATGGACAAAGCAGTTGGATCTTTGTTTTATGCATTTCATCCAGTGGTACCTACTGTACGGACTAGGAGTCCCGAACCATGCAGATCTGCTGAAATAATTCCAGAATAACAGAATGGCAATATGGGTTATAAGTAAAAACAGCTTCAGAGACAAATGCATTGAGTTAATTAACTAATGGATGGAAAATGTTTCTCATTAGAATATTGGTTAAAGTTTTTCATCTTTTCCTGAAGTGTGATTTAATAAAATTCAGTTGCAAAGGGAAATGTGATATTGGGGTTTACCCAGTGAGTGGGAATACAGCAACTGGGAAAAGAATGCAGCTGAAAACCAGAATGCTGAATTTCACAGGAATATTTCACTAATTCAAAAATACTACCGACTTTTGTTCTAAAGCATCTAAAATCGACCCAAATTTCAGTCAGACGCCGCAAAATGATAGAAGTTCAATCAAATTCAAAGTGGTGACCCATCCTGGCCAAGTGCAGCCACAATCACCACGCCCCAGCAGAAACCAAACAGGAGTCTGCCCAACCGCGTGCCTGTAGCCACAGGCGAGGAGGGAACAGACGACGATGCTGAAAAACACACTTACAACATGGTTCCTCAGTAAATCATCCAACGGTTTTTAAGACTGGAAAATGAGGAGGAGACCACCTGCTTCAGCCACCAGCAGCGGCATGATGCCAGGCTTTCACAGCTACTGCTGTGGCACAAGTGGGCTTGGGGGGTCCTGGACCCACCCAGATGGAACTCAGGCCCACCCACTCAGCCTCACAGTGAGTGATACAGTACGAAAAAACAATTGTGTTTGACAGGTATGTGTCTTGCTGTTATCGTAGGTGCCGTTGAGAGGCAAATAGATTTTTCTTTCTCCTTGCTAATTTGCTCTTCACAATCCCACCGGGCACTTAAAAACTGATTTAAAAAAATGTAGCTGAGTCTGTAGTGTGATTTTGTCACCAAGTGAATTGTTATGGACTGTATCACCTGATTTTCTGCCGGTACACCCATGCTATGATTTCTGACTCTGCTATTGTTTCATAGTGAGAAAAAAAAATAGAAGTGACTGAAGAGAACATAAAGTTACGGGGATTTTTTTGTCAGATGTCTCATCAGTATCCTTAGTATTTTATCATGTCTATTACTACATTTCTATGTTTCCAACTACTACTTGTAAGATTCAACGATAAGTAATCCAAGCCAATAGACTGTTATGGGAGTGATGAGAAGAAAAATAATGGAGAGAGAAAGAAAGATTATTTAGAAAAAGAGGTAATGGGGAGTAAGAGAGGAAATACGGAGGAGAAGAAAAAGATTATGCAGAGGAAAAGAGATCATGAAGTGAGGAAGAGTTATGGAAGAAGAGTGAGATTATGGAGAGGAAGAGAAGGAGAGATTTATGAAGAGATGGAGAGAGAGAGAGATTATGGAGAAGGGGGTGGAGAGAGAGAGTGAGGTCTGGATTAGAGTGTCACCCCCTGCCTGTGTGCATGCCGGCCTATCAGGTGTGGCCTGTGATACTCGCCCAGGAGAAACCAGCCTGAGAGGGGAGGCTGCTGTCACGGCGATGAGGACTCCTGGCTGAGAGGGAAGGAGGGGATCGGAACTCCGCCACAGGGGCCGCGATTCTCCAGCGGCGTGATCTGTTCTGGGCAGGTGGCGACTCCCAAATGCACAACACGGCCCTGTGAGGTGGGGGTTGGGGGGGCGTGGCCTACTCAACGCGGGCATCCGGTGTCGTGAGTGCCTATAAATAGCATATTAAAGTACATTAAAGTTTCTGTCTGCCCCCCCGATAATCTGATCCTGATCACAGGCAGCCACTCACATATCTGATGCCCTGCTTCTGTTTGTCCATCTTTCCCATTTGGTCTCTCTCTCTCTCTCTCTCGCTCGCCTGCCACTTTTACAGTGTTTCTCCCATTCCAGCTGGCCCTGTAACCCTTATATCCCAAATGAAAATCATTCCCCCTACCCTCCCTGTGTCACATGATTCTGTGGGATGAATTTCACAGGAGTCCTTTACTCCCTGTGCAAAACACAGCAATGTGTTTATAGAATTTGTCTGCATTTCTGAAAAGAAAAAAGAAATCATCCTTACCTTGCACTGGATCATTTTCCTGTTTTCTTCTATGCCCAACAGCCGGCAGTGGCCTTACATGCAAAACGAGCATGTTCTGCCTGGGAGAGAAGCCTCACGTTAAAAGACCACAGAGAGCTGAGCAGGATGGAAAAGATCACCTGCAAATGCCGCTGGTTAACATTGACGGCTTGATTTTAAGATCCCATGTCATAATGGTGCAGCGTCTTATCTGAGATGCGTCCATGTACATGCAGGACTTAGCCTGATGAGCATAAGTGGATATGTGCAGCAAAACGTTTCATCTTGCTGTAGTAGAGATGCTACTGTCTATTCCTACTAGGAATTACCACCACAGGCATTGAATGAGGATTGTATTTTTTGGAGGAAAATGGTCTATGAAATGTGGGTGGTCAACAATTTCCTCTCCCGTACAAGAAGGTGGAGAATCTATACATGGTCGGGCCTGCATTTGTTACCGGAAAGGTACTGGGAGAAAAGATTGACTTGCTTTTAGTTTCCCACCTCGGTAATTACGGCAAGTCTGAAAAACAAAAAAAAACTCTAGCAGATCTCCTGAAAAGGACGAGTACATATGGAGAAAAAGTGGCGTGCAAGGTGAAAGGCTGAGATTAACTGTACCCTCTGACATATGGGTGGTCAGAGGGGTTTATGGACAAATCGGCCAGAATCACAAAATAACAGATAGGCAGATAGGGAATTTTACATAGCTGCATTATTAATTTAGCTGTTATTGCTATTTTCATGATTTTTATTTTATTAATATTGTTATAAGGAACAATTTTAGGCATTTAAGAGGTGCTGGAGATTTACTGAATCAGTTCCGAAGTATCCAGCAGCATTGGTCCTTACTCTTAGTCATGGCTAGACATTAGATTCTGCTAAAGTCATCACGCGACACTGGTTCTGTCCCCGATTCGGGCTCTTTAACCCCTGGTGGTGGTGTCACCATAAAGCGCATTGGGCCACAGCGCTGAAATATACCGCCAGGCGTATGACTGAAGGTCAGGATCCAGCCACAGCCGCTCTTAGCGGTGGGCTGGTGACACGCTCCTTGGGTGGCAGGCGTGAAACGAGGCAGGGAAAACTCAATCCATCGGGGAAGCGGGGGGAGTTACCTGTGTCGAGAGGCAGGGTGGGGATTTAACAGGGAAAGGAGGCAGACAAACAGAGAGTTTTGGAATGGGAGGGGGGAGCCTTCAGCCTCACTTTTTTCCTGTGCGTGTGTGTGTGTCATGATGGATGTGCTGCTGTCTTCTCTGGTGAGGGGAGACATCAGGGAGTGCTGGCTGAGACTGTCTCTTGGCAAGGAAAAGGGGGGGGGGGGGTGGAAATTTGAGGACCGCTGTGCCCCCCCCCCTTCACAAAATTAGAGACGCAGGTGTACCTGGGTAATTATGCATGCGTGCCCTGCAGGAAGACGGAGCAGACGGGCTGCAGCTCGGCACTGGTGTGTTCTGGCATTTCTGAGGCGTCGATGCGGGCGACTGGCGGGTCTGCATGGCCGGTGTGGGGGGCCGGAAAGGTCAGCAGGCTGGTCTGACTCAGGTTTGTGCTGTAATCAGCGGTGTGACACCGGTGGAGGGGCGGACCCTGCGGTACCAAAAAAGGGGTCAAACGCGATGCTGCGCGCGGGGCTCACCAGCCGCCCCTGGGACGAGGAGAGCCTCGCGTCACGACGAGACGAGGAGGACTGCCAGGCGGCTGCAGGAAGAAGAGCGGCCTGGGCTGCTGCTTTGTGGCACAGAGAAGGGAGTCTGTGGCAGCCATTTTCATTGGCACGTTGACATTAGGCTGCTTTCACACGTCGGGGGAAAGGAGCAGGAGGAATGAGAGAGCGTTGTGTCTGTCCATAGAAAGGGAGAAAAAATGCTCAGTGTGTGGGCGCCATGCCCATGTGAGTCTGCATACGTATTAACACACACACACACACACACACACACACACTCACACACAGCCGATGTCCTTTAGACAAAAACAGACACAGGCAGAACTGCTTCCTTAGGCTCAGCACACCCATGGTTCCTCCAAACTGAAGGGACACACACACACACACACACACACACCCACACATGCGCGCGTGTTCCCTCTCTCGTCCTCGCAAACAGACCGTGAAGGTCGCCTGAGTGAGAGAGTGATTCAGGCTGCAGAACACAGCCGATGACACCAGCATCTGCTAACGCTCCCGTGTTCGGCTGCAGATCCAGCCCGGATAACCCTGGGACCTGAGCCGTGCTCAGGCAGCCATTGCCTGGAGAGATGTGATTATCGCCATGGATCACGTTTTATTGTTTATCTATAAGTTTCCCAGTGGTCTGCAAAAGCTGTGCATTGCAGCAAACGTAAATTTTCTGTAATAGTTCTTGGACCGAATTTAAACCCAGCTCAGTATAAAACAGCGGAAATCAATAGGCTGTATCTTTAATTAAAAAAATGAGTACTGATATATGGATCAAACATTCAAGTACTGATAACCTGGTTATGGAGCGGCATGGTGGTTCTGTGAGGGTTGGTGTTGCCTCACACCCCTGGGACCAGGGTTCAAGTCTCTGCAGTGGCTACATGCATTTGTACATTCGCCCTGTGACACTGTGAAGAAACATGCTGAGACTGAATGGAGTTACCCAATTGCCCATAGGTGTGAATGGTGTGTGAGTCACCCTGTGATGGGTTGGTGCCCTACCCTGGGTTGTTCACTGCCTTGGACCTATAGGTTCTAGACCTAGATAGGATAAGTGGTTACAGAAAATGGAAGGATAACCTGGTTATGTGGCATCAAGGAATACACACTAGTTAGCTCTTTTTTAAGTTGATATATATAAAAAACATTATACATTTATCTGACTTTAATCTAAAGTATCATACAGTACAGGGAAGGCTAACAATTTATATGTCATCCCTTGGATTTGAACCCATGACCTTTGTGTTGGTAGCCCAATGCTTTTACTTGTTGATTTACAGGAAAACCTCACAACTATAAATATTCCATAAATCTGCAAGTTTCTGATTGGTTCACTTTCAGCATTTCCTTCTGTCCAATAAGGAAATTAGGTAGCCTACAGACCCACACCACCTGCAAAATACAACAGATGAAAGCGTCTCGCCCCTTATTAAACGTGTCAGCCATGAGTGGAGAGGGTCTGAGACCCTTGGAATCGCCATGCTGTCCTTTCTCACCTTGATTCTCCATCCTTCCTCCCCAGAGCGGCTTTGTCTCCGGATTAGTGTCAGACGCATCAGGAGAGCTTCAGAGGTGTGATCTCAAAGGGTGATGACGGGCCGTACGTGCGAGCATTTCCTCTCAGAGATGAAAGGAGAAGTCTTTAAATGAGCCTTTCAGAGGATGGGGCTTTTATCTCAGAACTTGCAGGGTCCACCCTCCTCTGTGATGCACTAAGGGGCCTTAAGACATCAGCATCACCTTTCCTTCCTGTTGTCCTAAATTCACTGCTGTTCCTTAATCCATCAGCTACATCTTAACTTCCCATTGTCTTCATTAACTGCTGTTATTTAAGCCATCAGCTAGATATGACCTTCCTATTGTCCTCATGCACTACAATTCCATAAGGAATCAGCTAGATCTTATATTCAAATTGTCCACATTCACGCCCATCAGTTACACCTTCCCTTATTCACTGCTGTTCCTTACTCCATCAGCTATATCTTACGTCATTCACGGCTGTTCCTTACTCCATCAGCTACTTCTTCCCTCATTCACTGCTGTTCCTTACTCCATCAGCTATACCTTAGTACCCTATTGTCATCATTCACTGCAGTTACTGCTATTCTGATTCTGATTACTGACGCCATCAGCTATAATTTGCCTTCTTACTGTCCTCATTCAGTGCAGTTCATAATGCCATCTGCCACACCTGACCTTAGTCCAGAATTACATAACTCATAAGCTACACCTTACCATATTTTTGTCTCATTCAGTGCTCTTCTTGAACACAACAGCAACACCAGACCTACTCCTTAATAAATTAATTATCTATACATCACCTTTAAATTATCATTTGCTGTTGTTACTTATAGCATCAACTACACTGTACCATCCCATTGACCTCATTCACTGCTGTACAGAACACCATAAGCTTCACCTTACATTCCTAATGTCCTCATTCAGTGCTGTTACTTTTGCCATGAGCTACGCCATACCGTCCCTTTGTCCTCATTCCCTGCTATTTTTAAAGCCAACAGCTACACCTTTCCTCCCTACGATCCTCATGCACTGCTATTCCTTATGCCACCAGCAACACTTTACCTTCTTACAGTCCAAATTAACTGCAGCTCTTGAAGCCATCAGCTACACCTTTCCATCCAATTGTCCTCAATCACTGTAGTTCCTCAAGCTAATAGTTACACTGAGGTCAATACGTATTTGATCAGCCTGTGATTTTGCAAGTTCTCTTACTTAGAAATCATGGAGGAGTCTACAATTTTCAGAATAGGTGCATTTCCACTGTGAGACAGAATTTAAAAAGAAAAATCTGGAAATCACATTGTATGATTTTTTAACAATTTATTTGTGAATTACTGTGTCAAATAAGTATT
>JAODUD010000039.1:7798715-7809296 GCA_026784285.1 Stomatorhinus walkeri | reverse complement strand
GTCTCCATACATTCTCTATGGTGGCAGGTCAGTATGGGGTCTCCATACATTCTCTATGGTGGACAGATCAGTTTGGGGTCTCCATACTTTTCTATGGGGGACAGGTCAGTATGGGTTCTCCATACATTCTCTATGGGGGACAGGTCAGTATGGGGTCTCCATACATTCTCTACTGCAGACAGGTCAGTATGGGGTCTCCATACATTCTCTATGGTGGCAGGTCAGTATGGGGTCTCCATACATTCTCTATAGGGGACAGTTCAGTATGGGGTCTCCATACATTCTCTATAGGGGACAGTTCAGTATGGGGTCTCCATACATTCTCCATTGGAGACAGGTCAGTATGGGGTTTCCATACATCCTCTGAAAAATACGGTTTTACATTGTCTTGTTGAAAAATGCATGGATGTTCCTGGAAAAGATGTCATCATGATGGCAGCATATGATACTCTAAAATCGCAGTGTACTTTTTTGCATTAATAGTGCTGTCACAGAAGCCTTTAATTACCTTTGCCAAGGGCACTGACACGATCCCAGACCATAACAGAGCCTGGCTTTTGGACGTGTTGCTTATTACAGTCTCTATGGTCCTTTTTGCCTTTGGTCCGTAGTGCACAGAATCCATTTTGTCCAAAAAAGATCTGGAATAATGATTCGTCTGACCACAGTACCATTTCCACTGTGTGATGGTCCATCCCAGATGCCTGTAAGCCCAAAGAAGTGGATGCTGCTGCTGAACATGGCTAACATAAGAATTCTTTGTTGCACAGTAAAGTTTTAAGTGGCATTTATGATTGTAACTCATGCCCATGTGGTTATAGCAGCTATTGATGAATGATAGTCTCTTTGATCTCTAGATGATATATTTGTCAGCTCAGGCTTGTGCCCGCTGCCCTTTATGCATTGAATTCCTCTAGATTCCTTGAATTATTGAATGAAATTATGACTCTAGAGGGAGAAATATGGAAAGGTCTCCCAATAATTCTTTGAGAAACATTGTTCTTAAACATTTCACTAATTTTCTCACACATTTGTTGACAAACTGGAGATCTATGGAAGTCAATCGGTGTCATCACAATTTGAATTTTATATGCCATTGAAATTCTAACATTGAATATTTATGCATTGGAAATATGCATCGGAAGTTCAATGGTCCGAATTCACATGCAAGAATACCAGATTAAAAAATACAAAGACAACTTTTCAATGTTGCTCCAATTCGACGGTCCGAATTCACATGCAAAAATACAAGGTTAAAAATACGAGTTACACATGCGGGATACCAAGGCTAAGCAATCGAATCTGTGGCTGCGTTCGACTTGGGCTTAGGTCTGTCTACAGCTGACCTGACAAGAGCGTCTGGCTGCGGCTGCAGGGGTGGAGTATAAACTGACGACAGCCAAGTCGGACAACTTCTACTCCTCGTAGTCTGCGAGCCCTGACTGCAATGGCTGCACTGCCAGAAGAGTGTAGATGAATGCCGCAAAGTGTTTCAGCCTCAGTTCACTTAAGTGAGGGACCATATCGTGACATTGCCAAACGTCCTGTGAACGTCCTTTCCGGAATGTTCTGTCAGGACTTATTACAGAGGACCTGTTTGCAATGTTAATATTAATGTCCTGTAAACGCCCCGTATGGGGATGTCAGCAAATGTGCTGGGGACATCAGCAAACGTCCTGAGGACATCGTTTGTTTGCTTGTCTGTGCAACCCCTAGTTACCGCCAAGCACAATGAAATTCTGTGCAGATTCACATTTAATATTAACTTGGGAATTATCAATGTGATACCTGTATACTGCAAAGCAAAAATCTTCAATGGAGCGAGGCAGCCCAGGTTCAGTTTTGTATTGGCTATATTGCAATGACAGAGAGAGAACTGAACCATCTTACAAACTCAAAATGATGCACCCATTTATTTCAGCAATGAAATATTCTATATTGCCAACATCTTTGAATTCATGTCATCGCTAAGCATTATCACGAAAACAGCGACACCCACCTGGGATCTTGTAGGGCACGTGCATACAGAGAGGATTCGGTCAAGTTTATTGGTTAACAGGTGCAGTGTATTTCAATGAAGCAATTCCATTGCTGGGGTAGACCCACAGTCTGCTCTGCCTCTCAAGCTGGCCTGCACTGCATGTTCCCCCTGGATTTCATTTTCTGTATATACCACCAGCTAGCACATGAATACATGTGTAGGGGTGTATATCCTTTGTTCAGTCTGTTTTCATGCACAGACCCAGGTGTCCATTGTGTCCGTTTGCATTGTCTTTTTCTTGTCCCAAACTCACATCACTGCTAGGCAGTAATTCACTGGCCTAGAGCCCAGATGCAGCTCACTGGCCCAGGTTTGGATAGATGCTGATTTTCTGTCGTAAAAGCACAAATGATATGTCCTGCAGTTACAGTGTGTCAGTCAGAAACAGCCCCCAACCACCCACACATACAGACACACACACAGACACCCACACACACACACAGTGTCCATTGGCGATGGCTGACTGATGTCACGATGTTCAGCCAGTATTGTGATCTCTTTCACCCCCCACCCAATGTGCACACCGACAATTCCAGTGTCTTTGCTAGCTGCATACATAAGAATCTGGTTTACATCTACCTCAGTAAATAAGCATATGAGACTTTATTTGTATTGCAAAACTGAGGATTAAAACTTACCTAGAGTAGATTCTCCCATGACCGTTGTTTTTTGGGTTAAATCTGGTCGGCCTGTTATGCCCTTTATTTAGACCAAAAATAGTTGTCGAAAATTGGGCTGGGTTAGTCTGTCTGTTTTGGTCTACATTTAGCCCAAGATGGATACTGTATGTTTTTGGACCACCTGATACAGCCATGAAAATATATTGCAGCAAGTGGGGAGTATCATGATGATTATTGTGTTTTGTACACCCAGATCTTGTATGATATTGAATATAATGAATTTTATATCAGCTAGCAGTTAAATTGCAAGATATAGTGTGCAACTTCACTTTAATATCAGTACTGAAGCACACAGGACATTCTCTTATAAGACAGTAACACAACTTTCGGCGATTCGTCCATTGCTCTTCCCAATATGAATGACATGCACACATATTGGTGCACGTAGGTGTTTTATTGAAAAAAATTACTGGTGATACTACAATTTGGGGAGGCGGGTTCGTGCACCTAGTCGGCAGCTAATTCTAAGCGCCATTACTAGGTAGCAAATAGTGAAACTGGATTTGGCGTCATGCCTGTGTACAACACAGCCATGTAGGTAGGCGTTTTGTTTTATGGTGCTGTTTTTAAAATGTACATACATGCCAAAAAATGAGGAAAGTTTGTTTAAAAAATGGACCTAAACTCCGCGCCAAATCTGAGCACCCTTTCCACCCCGTCGCTAATTCGATCCTGTCTATTTTCTCACCCTACTCAGTCATTTAGTCCCCGTCTGTTGGGGTCTACGTAATACCAGTTATATGTGGTGCTCGCTATAGTACTGGAGCATTTTGGATACTAGTACACTACAGTGGTGTGCGATATATCTTGTCTACAATATTAGCACCATTTCCCCTTCCACAACATGCAATTTCATATACTTTCAAGTTCTTTCTCATTGCAGCTGCTGTCAAAAAGTGGGACTGCAGTGCCACCGACTGTGACGTACGTATCGTGTGCTTTGGCAGACCACCTAAAGCATGCTCCTGGGCGTTCTGGCGGTGGGGGCTACTATACCTCAAAATAATAAAAGGACACCAATTTTTGATAAGCTTTTTTAATCTTTAAAACGTTTTTTTCCGTTTAATAACACGACCCTGAGATGTCCAATAATTAAACGTTTTATTGGTACTTCTATATGTATTGTCATGACCTGCTCGTCCGATCCTCCTGTGTGCCACGCCCCCCTCGTTACCTCGTGTTAATTCCCGATTGTAATAATCTGTTGCCTCTTATGTTCAGCCTGTCCTGTGTATATTAGTCCGCGTTCCAGTCTGTTGCCCTAGATCCGTCATTAACGTATGTCACCGTGTTGTCCTGGCCGCCTCAAATAAACCCGTTCCTTTGATCCTCGTCTCGACCTGCCTGATCATTCCGATACTTGCCGGACAGAGGTCCTAACATGTATTTTATAAATTTTATTGTTATTTTGTAAGTTTTATATTATTAATAAAATAAGACATAATGAATATCACACACAGCATTCCCATATTACAATAATAATACGTTCATGGTTAACTAAGCAAACCTGACTGTAGAGGGACATACGTCTTTTTCACGACCCGAAAAAGACGGTGTTTTACCTTTCACTTTTCAACCAAATCCCAGCGTTTTGCTGGGTGGGTCTGGCTCTGCTATATCTGTCTTAAATAAGTCATTTTTTTGCCATTTCTCGCCATGCATTTGTAACATGGGATGAAAAATATAATCAATGGATTATTAATATTCTAATGATTAAAGGAATCTCTTGATGATATAATTGTTATGCTCGGGCGGTTAAAATCCTAACTTCGCTTTGTACTTAAGCCCTAGTTTAGGCTAACTACCTGGCCAGATATTAGCGATTACAAATAATTAATTACATTTTTCTGATTAGTTAATAATTACCTTAAAAGACAAAGAATGTTACTATAAATCAAAATAAAATAATGTAGTTGTCCCGATCACACCTATATTTAGAAAACACAGAACGGCACGTTGTAAGCGCATTTATAAATAAATAATAATTAAGTGTTTAATGAATTTATTGTAGTGCCGAAAGACCGACGGATAGTGAGAGCGGGAAATAGCGGGGAGACTTGCTGGGAGGAACGAGGCATCCACCCTCATAACAAACCCCCTCGCTCGGCATTGCCACGCCCACTCGACACTCGGCTCCTCCCAGCTGCAAAGATATATATTTGGGGAAAGAACACGCCCCTTTATTGCAGTCCTTAACAAGACTATAACAAACCCCCAACAAGCACCATGTCAAACACAACAGCAGGAACACAAGGTATGTAGACTAACACACGCACTCACACATACACACAGACTGAGTACCACATACACACATGCACGTGTGTGCACAGACTGAATAATGCACACAGGCACACATGCACACAGAGTACCACATACACACATGCACGCGCATGAAGATTGAGTAACTCGCACACACACACACATCAGCACACACACAGACTGTGTACCACACACACGCACAGGTATGCAGACTAACACACGCACTCACACACAGGCAGACTGAGTAACACATACACACACAAACATGCATCCACAGACCAACGCAACGCACATACACACACAAACATGCGCGCAGACTAACACACACATACACACACACAAACATGCGTGCGCAGACTAACACATACACAAACACACACGTGCAGACTAGCGCACACATATACAAACGCACGCAGACTAACGCACACACACAAACACGCGTGCAGACTAACGCATACACACACAAACGTGCGCACAGACTAATGCACAAACACAAAAACACATGCACAGACTAACGCACACACACACACAAAAACACACGTGCGCAGACTAACACAAACACACACACACAAACACACGTGTGCAGACTAACACTCACACAGACTAATGCACACAGACACGCAGACTAACGTAGACACACATGCAGACTAATGCACATACACACAAACACGTGCACAGACTAACGCACACACACAAACACGTGCGCAGACTAATGCACACACACAAACATGCGCAAGCAGACTAACGAACACACACACAAACATGCGCGCAGACTAACACACACACGCACAGACTAACACACACATACACACACACAAACATGTGCGCACAGACTAACACACACACACACGCGCAGACTAACGCACAAACACATGCGCAGACTAATGCACACACATACAAACGCATGCAGACTAACGCACACACACACAAACACGTGTGCAGACTAACGCATACACACACACAAACGCGCGCACAGACTAACGCACAAACACAAAAACACGCACGCGCAGACTAAAGTACACATACACACACGTGCAGACTAATGCACACACATACACACACAAACACACACACGCGCAGTCTAATGCACACACAAAAACGCGCGTGCAGACTAACACACAAACACATGCACATGGCGCAGACTAATGCGCGAACACACAAACACGCATGTGCAGACTAACGCACACACACACACAAACATATGCGCGCAGACTAAGGTAAACACACACAAACATGTGCACAGACTAACGCACACACACACACAAGCATGCTCGTGCAGACTAACGCACACATACACACACAAACACACACGCGCAGACTAACGCACACACACACAAATACGCGTGCGCAGACTAACGCACACACACATAAACATGCGTGCAGACTAACGCACACACCCACGCGCAGACTAACGCACACACACAAATATGCCTGCGCAGACTAACGCACACACACACAAACAGGCGTGCAGACTAACGCACACACACACGCGCAGACTAACACACACACACAAAGACGCATGTGCAGACTAACACACACACACACACAAAAACACACGCGTGCAGACTAACGCAAACACACACACAAACTCACGTGCGCAGACTAACACACACACACAGGCGCAGTCTAACGCACACACACAAATATGCGTGCGCAGACTAACGCACACACACACAAAAACGCGCGCAGACTAACGCACACACACACAGACACACACACAGGGAGTGTTCCAAGGCCTGCTGAGCCTTTAGGCTGCCTCCATGTGACAGATGAATCACAGCATGAGCAGTTTTAAAAATGGTTCCTTCATTAATTGCTTGGACATAGGCTCAGCCGGCCTACAGGAAGCAGGAAGACCCAAGCGGCTAAAAGGGGGCGGCCTCTGCGGAAGGCACCTGGCCGCGCTCACATCACGCACGGCTGTGTGCCGCAGTGCCGCTCACAGCCCCACCGTGGGCCGTGCTCCCGGCCAGGCCACTCGGAGGCCAGGCCACACCAGGAGGTCAGCGGAACATCGCCATCAGACTCCATTCGTGACGTAGCTTGGCTAGCATTAAGCTCCTGTGACAGAGCTCTGTAATCATATTGGCATTAAGCAGATCACATCTGAAATCTCTGCTGAACAGCACCTCTGTAACACTAATCTACAAAACACGTAAGGCATCCTGAAAGGCGATGACCGATATATGTTAACATACAATTTAATTTAAATTCAACTGGCACCCCCACCCCCACCCCCCCAAAAAAAAATCAACAGTATTTTTGTGACATTTTTGTAATACCTCTTTTACCACATTTTCCAGTCTTTTTCAAAACACAACCAGCCAAAGTGGCTCAGTTCTGTCAGAAACACGCTGTTTGTGATGTTGCTGAAGCTGCTCCCCGACGTGCTCACAGCGGGTAGGGATACAAAACACTGCTCCCTGATGACTGACAGCAAGGGGAAGGAGTCAGGGTCAGGACAGCTAACCTCCATGGACCCACCCACCGGAGAACAGCATCAATACTGGGTCTGATTTTCTGATGTTTTTAAATCAAGGCATAAGAGGGGTCATATGTCATTCAGAAGGGGCAATCTTATCATTAGCCAATTATATTCTTTGTATTGGGGAACATCATGGGAGGGGGAACTCTGGGGGCCAATCAGCTTTCAGCTGGAGCCAATGTCCTCGACTTACAGTCCCTGACACTACATCGGAAAACATGTAATTAACTTGCATCCAAATGTCATAATCCAAGTATCAACATCAGGCCATGCAGTGATGGAAGCACATTAGAATTGTTGTCAGACAACAGTGAGCTCTGGAGGAGATACCTGTATATTGTCCAAAAGGAACTCCTCCAACACGTAAGCACAGATTAACAGTTGTGATGTTTAATTGTTGTATTCTTGGAAATTATGGTTCCCTTAGACTTGAATGACTCACACACTCAAGAGAGCTACACAAGCTGAAACACACACACACACACACACACACACGCACGTCAGTCAAAGCAACCTAGAAGAGCAGCAGCACAAACATGGTATCTTCTACAGGAAGCACAGCACTGTGATTCATTCTGGTCTTTATTTTCCTCATCCAAGGAGCTCATCAGATCCCAATGTGGCATGAATTACACACATTCTACATCTCTACATTTCTCCATATTGCGGAATTTGCAAACACCGAATCCGCACCGAACTTAACATCATAAATCCTCTGACGCCAATGCACAATATTGAGAATAAATAATATCGATATCGGTTTCATAGCAAAGGCTACTGACTTGTTCCATAAATGAAACGAAAGGACGGCAGTGGCTGCATTGCGATGCCTGCACTAAATCGGAAAGCCTCAGGTCTTGGCTGCTGATCCGCCACCACTGTGACTGTGACAGCCCACGGGAAGACAGCGACGGAGACTCGGGGAGACAGAGGCGCAGGAGGAGAGAACGAGGGCAGAGAGAGATAGAGAGAGAGAGAGAGAGAGAGAGAGAGAGAGAAGGAGAAAAGAGAGCGGGCTGCGTGACACGCCGAGAAGATAACCCGCTGCGCTTCCGAGCTCGGCACGGCGCTGGCAGCTGCGCGCACACACCCGCGGCCCAGGCTGCGTCTGCGTACCTTTCCAGCGCATGCGGTCGAAATGTGCGGGGCTGGGAGAGGACGCCCGAGACGGCGATGTCTGTGCCAGGCTGCCGGCACATAAGGGCGGAATGCAAATCGACTTATGCGCCGGGGGGACTGAGTGGCTCCTGGGTCGGCCTCACCCGCGCACATTGCGAGGAACCTCAGCGCCCCACGGCCACAAACGCATGCGGAGAGAGGCGTGAGCGCACACGCGGAGCTGCGTACACCGAGGAATACCGGGCACGGACGTGCCAACTATACTCACACCCACAGGAAGACAAATAAAATTATAAATAAATAAATGAATAGAAGTGATATAGACGAATATAAACGAAAAGAAACGGTGTAGAATGGGCAGATGTCCAGAACAACATAAGCTAATCCCATGAAGGCTGCTTCAGAGTCCACATCTGATTAACTCTCGTATCAAAGGCTTGCCCTGCTGCTCAGACAGCAGACATCCCAAACTTTCTAACTTAAATATAACGAAGCTTTATTAGATTTCTGCAAGGCATTTTTTCATATAAAATGATTTCAAAATACAGAAAGCACACTTAAAAATTTCCAGACAGAAACCCTAATTTTTCATACCTAAAGTAAGCCATCTACTAGTGTGCTACTCTTAAAGTTATTAAGGGGTTAAACGATTTTATGCATGACCAGAATATTCGTGATATGGCAAAATCTCGTTCAGTTCTGCTTCTTCTGACAAAGCAGTTTATGAGTTATGTTCTCATTATATATAAATAATGTAATTCTTGCATCCCCCATCAACCCCCCCCCCCCACAGATGCTTTTCACAGCCTCAATGGTGCAATCTGATTTATTATAATATTTACCTGCAATGTATTGCAGCATAGATTGACAGGAGATCACAAGGTCAGCTAAGCAGAACACAGCTGAAAGTGGGAAAGTGAAAATCTGCTGCATAAAATGGACAAGCTAAGAAGCGGAGAAACAGAGGATCCAGAAAATTGCCGTTCACTGAGTGCCAAGTGTGTCGTTAGGGCAAACCGTGGATCTTTATAGCGTAATCCCTCAGTCAATCCCGGGCTTCCTTTTTGTGATTTGTGATTTATCGTTGCTTGAAGAATTTAGCAATTAACTATTTATTTTGCCCATCTATCTTCCAGCGGCTTCTCCAGCACAGAGCGGCAGTGACCCTGGAGCCCGCCCTAGGAAGTGCAGGGTATGAGGCTCACCAGCGGGAATGCCATACCATTCATTTCACACAAGCACTCAAAGGAAATCTGTGTGTGATGCTATTGGTAGCGACGGCTCAGCGGGTAGAGCTGTGCTGGTATTCCTGTGAGGATGTCCAAGGCCTGGTTCCTGCTCCTGCTCGAGCTGTTTCTGGACAGAGCAGATTCTCTCCGAGCTCCCCCTACAGTCTGCCAGAGTGCAACCAGCGTCTGTGTTTCCACAGATCAGGGTGACAGTTCTGAAGGCCAGCTGAGTTAAATTATGGAATAATGTCTCATTAACTATGTTTTAGCATTTGGGGAGAAGAAGAAGCACATCCCAGTAATCACATTTAATTTAACGGCCCCTTACCGAAGAAACAACCTTACATTTTGAGATGGTCTAAGGCTGTGCTGAGCTGAATGGGAAAGAGGGGCGAGGAGAGAGATGCAGACAACGGGGTGTGGGTTTGAGGGGGGGTTATTATGTTATTATAGATGCAATGAAGAGACACAGCAAGCGAAGAACAAAAAGCAGACAGTAGCTAATGTGAGTGCTGCTCCTGGAGATTGAGGCTATTTATTATTATTGATATTGAGTAAACCTACCCCCCCCCCCTCCCAAAATGCACAAGGGGCACCAGATAAATGGCCTGACAATGCATGACCCCAAGCTTGGCTCTCGTCTGTATATACAGTGTCTCAAAGGAGAGCATGACGGGATATTCCAGTGTAGCTGTGTATACAGTGTCTCAAAGGAGAGCATGACGGGATATTCCAGTGTAGCTGTGTATACAGCTTCTCAAGGGAGAG
>JAODUD010000039.1:7776549-7792591 GCA_026784285.1 Stomatorhinus walkeri | reverse complement strand
AAACACGCCCGTTTATATCCGCGTCTCCCAATGCCGCCTAAACACGCCCGTTTTTATCCGCGTCTCCCAATGCCGCCTAAACACGCCCGTTTATATCCGCGTCTCCCAATGCCGCCTAAACACGTCCGCCTATTATGTAATGACTTCATAAAATATGCCACAGCTGAGTTTAGCAGTCAGGTGAGAAGCTTGAGACGGACACAGATCCTGTTAAGGCCACCCAGGGGATGACAGGAACAGCCCGTGGCAGGCATAGGCCGGAGGTATGGCGTGCAGCCTGGCTCAGAAAGGCAGACGTGTCACAAACGAGCAGGAGGGACAGAAACCATATGAGACTCGGTTGCGTGTCGTTCGTCATTCTACATCCATAGCCAGCTCCTACATGTCATACAAACAAGGCAAAGCCACTGAAAATCATTGCAGTTAATCTATAGCCTACCTGCTGTCTGACTCACAGAAGAACAGAAATCAAGCTTAAAGACAGTAATAATGAAAAAAAAAAAAAAACGTCACGGAAAGTAACTTCCCCCACCGTGAAGATGTTTTCTGGAGTTCTGTTAAAATCTAGCCAGCCCCTTTAGCTCTGTTTTCTCGGCTCTCACCCCAGGTGGCCCCAGGGCACATAGCGGGTGGCTCTGAGTGCTGATTGCCATCAAGGCTTCCCAAGGCTTTTTGATAGCTTCTGAAGATGCCCACACTGCAGGGACAGTCATAAATTATGCCGTGAGAACACTGAAGGAGACTATACCTTTGGTATGCAGGCCTCTTTCTCATGTTTGCTAGGAACATAGCACAGGAAAAGACTTCTTTATCATGCCAATCTACAGTCAGGAGGCTGTGGAGATGAGGACTGCTTGCTCTAAAGCAGACTGACATTCAAGCAGGAGTATTCGTCACCAGTGGTTATCAAAAACACTACAGTCACAGGCAGCTGGGGGAAAAACCAGGTTATGGAGCATAGTAATAAGGGAGGGAGTTATTCCATTATTCATCCTCATCCGCTCTATAGCTCACCTTTACCCACTCTATCTGGCGAAACGTCACATAGTGCATGCAGAGAGTATTCCTCAAACATTCCAGAGTGGCCTCAGCCTACTGAAAGAAGATACCGGAAGCCAGCTCAGTCGCTAACACTGCTGCTTTTTTTGTTTTGTTGTTATCCAGCACAAAAACCGTGAGCGTAAAATCCACTGTAGCTGTGACGATACATCAACACAAGAGAAAAGCAGCAGAAAAAAAGAGGCAGACAGGGTTCACAGAAACACAGACTGCATGGGGAAAACTGGCAATTTCTACACAGGTACACACAGGTACCCACAAACACTCATGCTAACACTTCTGCATGTATGCAGGCATTATGATGGGATGTCCTCTGCATGCATACACATATCATGGAACATCTTCTACAAGCATACACACATCATGATGGGGACTTCCGCTGCATGCATACATACATCATGATGGGGACTTCTTCTGCCTGCATACATACATCATGATGGGGACTTCTTCTGCCTGCATACATGCATCATGTTGGGGACTTCCTCTGCATGCATGTATATATCATACCCTTATCATACACAGATAATAACGATAATGAGTGTCCAAGCATGTGAGAGAGAGGGAACAGAAGGTGGTGGTGTTGCAGGGGCATTCCAAGAGACCCAGTAAAGAAGAGAGGGGGAGGTTAAGCGAATCAATCATTCCTGAAGCGTGTAAGAGATGCCAGAGCTTCAGGGTCACTGCGGCACTTTGGAAAAGCTAGAAGAGGGAGAGTGAAATAAAAAATGGGGTATAATTCATCGGTGTGCTGCACATGGGGGCGCAACATGGCAAAAAGCCCTTTATCTTTACAGAAACGGCAGCAAATAAGCTGCTTACCACAGCGCTCAAGGTCGTCGGAGCCTCTGCCTGCATCGCTGGTCATTCATATGCTCAGCTGGGCCCCGGGACTGCCACTCTGTCTGCCTGAATGGGCATCACCATGGTGGCAAGCTAATAAATGGTGTCAAAGAGGTGACACTCTATGGCAGGGGTGCCCACCTCCAGTCTTGGGGGGCCGGAGCTCTGTGTAGCTTAGATCTTTCCCTGTTCCACCATAAATGATTCAGCTCAAGTACTGTGTGGTAATTAGCACAAGGATTTGAATCAGGTGTGTTAAATGAGGGGAAACCCAAAAATGTGCAGGGCTCCGGCCCTCCAGGACTGGAGTTTGGCACCCCTGCTCTATGGTCTTGACAGAGATGGATAGTTCCAGTCCAGAAAGTTAAAATCCAGACCAAGGTTTTGTTTCAACCAATCAGTTGAGAATAAAGAGTCACAGTCACAGAATTCAGGGGCTGCATCCTTCAAACACGGATCAGCCTTGTCGCGACGCTGTGACGCATGCAGTCATTTAATGCAGCCTTAGAAAGGTGCAGCCCCTGTATTCGGACACATTCTCAACTGGTTGGTCAAAATAAAACTTTGCTCCGGATTTTCACTTACTGGACCTGAACTATCCACTTCTGCCTTTTGACCACAGAGTCAGAGTTACAGCACTGTCCGTGAGCCTTGCAGACTGGGCCCAATCTGCCTAATATAATGAGCATCATGATGTGAGGTGGGCTACCTGCTTGCACATTCATATTTATTCTCTGTTACAGCCATATCTGGCACCGCATTCCGGCAAATGGCTCAGCATCCCTTTAACTCAGGGGTGGGGAACCTGATCCATGGAGGGCCGGTTTTTAGGGTGACCTCTCCATCAGCCCATAATAAAGCAGTTGTTCTCAACTCCAGTTCTGGGGACCCACTGTTATTGGATGATTGGGTCATCTCAAAACCCAGCATCGGACTTCCATGGATCAGGTTCTCCACCCCTGCTTTAACTGAATCGTCATTCCTTTAATCAGAACTGGTATTCTTTAAACTGGCTTCACGTTCCTGGTTCTACATTGATTAAATTGGAATCACACTCCTTAACTGAACTGTTCCTTTAATTGACTTTACATTCCTTCAATTAGCACTACATTCCTTAAAATGGCTCCACCTCCTTTTATTGGCATTACATTCCATAAGCAAATCACATTCCTCTAAATTCCATTACATTGTTTAGTTTAGCTTCACATTCCTGGCCTTGCTTTCCTTTAATCAGCATTGCATCTCCTTAATTGGCCCTAGGTACATCCCGTAATTGACTGTATATTTCCTTTAACTGGCACCACATCTCTTTAACTGACTGCACATCCCTTTAATCTGCATTCCATTGGTTAGCGGGCTCCACATGCTTTAACTGGCATTAAGTGGCATTTATAGTCTGCCTGCTCTACATGCATGCATGCCATTAAGCACTTTGAACATTACACTGAATGCTCTGGCACCTGCAGACAGCCTGCTTTTTTTTTTAAAGGTTTCCAGCCCCAGATCATAGTCACAGCATATGAGCAGCACTGGGCTTCTTGTCTCTATAACACTATTAGCAAAGCTCCCTGTAGCTGTGAAGCGGCAGTTCCTAACGCTGCTGCTGAGTCTTCCTGTGTAGCGCCCACTGATTTCCATTCTAGCCAGACCCATAATTAATATCCAGGTGGTGTTTTTGGCATGTTTAAACTGAAATTCCTCTTTGAATTTTTCCCTGGAAGGTACCCGCTACCAAGACATTCCGAGATTCCGCATCGCAGGCGAGTATGAAGCTGAATAATTCACCTCAGCGGTCCTTGGGGGCTTTTGCGGCAGGCGGGGCAGCGTTTGGAGGAACCTCTGGACAGGCTGCTGGTGAGGACAACCTGGCGGGGGGGGGGGGTTCAGGTCATGTTATCAAGGTTACACTGTCACATAAATAAAAATAAAGCAAAGGGAAAGAGTGACATGCAGCGATGGCACTGAAGAAAGACAGAAGAGCTATAGAGAAGTGACGGGGAAGTTGAACGAAAAGGCAGCTTTGAGAATGGAGCCGGGGCTCGTATGGCGGCAGCCGGCAGGGCGCCAAGGGGCTGAAACTCACGCTCACTTGTGTTTTGGGACTTTGCTTCAGATCTCTGGTTGCCACACACACCCACAAGACAAATAAAGGAAATTCAGGGACTTATTCAAAACCTGGCTGATAGCTAGCTGGTCTACATAGGAACAGATGTTTAAAAGGCACAGTGTAGTGCTACTGTACTGTTTATTATTCCTGTCCCATTGCTGTAAAATTGACATTAACCATGCGAGAGTGAGGCCCCAGGTCTAGAAGGATCTCCTGCCTTTTATGCAGGTGAGGTCTCTAAGAGGGGAGGGGGCTGTGTGTCACTTTAATTAACCCACAATGTGAGGGGGGGGGGGCGTGCGCCATGCCCAGCCAGCTCTCACCTTCAGGTTACGTGCCCGCGTCCTCAGCCGCCGTGCCCCCCCCTGCCCTCCCCCTCCACCCCAGCGGGGAGGGAGGGTGATTCACAGCACAGCTGTGGCCTGGCGTCCCGTGGCGAGCCAGCCAGCCCCGAGCGGACAGCAGGTGCCCCGCGCGAGCCAGGAGACGCACAGATGGCGGGGGGAGCACAAAGGCTGTCACGGCCTCGCGGTCACAATACGGCCCCCGGTGGATGCTGCTGTGGGAGGAAGGACACTGCAGGGCATTTTATTCTCTCCCAGACCCATGCACAGGGCAAGAGAGAGAAGGAGAGTCAGTGAGAGGAATGGGATAGAGAAAGAGAGAGAGGGAGAGAGAGAGAGAGCGAGCGGGAGAGAGGAAGAGAGAGAGAGAGAGAGAGAGAGAGAGAAACTGCATTATAACTTTAATAAAATGTAATATAAACAGTAGGATGCAGCACAATTAACAATCACTTAACTCCAGTGTAAAAACATAAACAGCAGTGGAAATCATTCTCATCTAAATGTCTCTGATTACAATCATGCCCCTCATCATTTAGGGTAAGTGCCCGTTCGAGCAGGGGGTCTGCAGGAATCTCTTATTTTGGCTTATGTAAATTTATCTGTGTTCATGTCTCCACATTTGGTCTTGAGTGCATGTTGTAAATAAATGTGTGTGTGTGTGTGGGGGGGGGCTTATATTAATATTACATTGTGGGGACCATTTCAGAATTCTCTTTACAGCAGTTTTCTTGGTTTTATTTAATTCCTTTCAATTTAGAAGAAACTAAATTACTACATCGAATGATTCAGCAGCATACAAGTGAAGATGATATCCTGTATCTTTTAGTTATCTTTTATCACCTGTGTATTATGTTCCATCACTTAGTGTTGGATTCTGGCCACCAAGGATAGCTTGGTTTGCAGTGACCGTCCCTCGCATGTCCAGCCCTCGGCCGTTTCTCCCTGCCACACGCAGGTATCAAGGACGCATAAAAGACGGCACGCCGTCCATATTTTGTGCTGCACTCTGCCTGGTGTCCTCCAGCATTATGCAGTAATATCTTTATCTCTTTGATTCAAATGTATACTATGAGTTATGGATCATGAGATGAATAAAAACAGCTTTGTCTGCCCTTTGAGAGGAATATAAGCTGCAAAACCTAAAAGCAGAAGGACCGGAAGGTCACCTCTATGGAGCAGGCAAGGCTCATTGTCTCCATAGGTTTTTTAGCTACTGCTGTTCATAAGAATGCTCACAGAATCTTTATTTGTTTCTCTCATTTACGTTTATGTTAGGACAGGCTGAGTGGGAGGCGCTGCAGCCTCACCTCCAGGGCCCGGGGTCTGAATCCTGCCTCCATCCTGCGTGTGGAGCTTGCATGTTCTTTGCAGGTTTACGTGGGTCTCCCTCCATAGCCCAAAAACATTAGGAAACAGTCAGAAGAACTGGCATCTCTAAATTGCCCATAGCGTGTGAGTGTGTGCTGATTATATCCAGGAAGTCCCCTGCCGTGTGCCCTGTACTGCCTGGGACAGGCTCCAGGCTCCCGGCGACCCTGTGCTGCATAAGCATTTATGGAAGATGGATGGAAGAATGGATGGTGCATGGAAATCTGAAGAGGGCAAAGTTATTCGCTGCTGTTACTTGAATGTGCATTTCACTATTTAGGAAAATAGTTTTAAAAAGTTGAAAATAGTGACAACAGTCACTGAAAATGCTTGGCAATCTGCAGAGCTCGCGAATCCTCCCAGAGACCTCAAAGACAAACTGCAACAAAAACGTCGATGGTGATTTCCGTCGGAGACGCGGGACATCATCAGCACAAGAATGCGCCAATACGCACCTGTCAGCTAATGCCTGAGGAGGGAGGGTGTGGCACGTCTCTCTCAGTGCCAGGTAACCGGTAGCAGTGTTACTAGGAAGTGCTCAGGAAGGCAAGACTGTCTCCACAATGGACCACATGAGCCGTTTGGTAACAAGTGAAGCGGCTCAATCTCAGTAGTACTAGAGTTGATATCTGTACTTGATTGTTCTTGTGTTGGAAGACCGGTCTTGCCAAGACCACAAGTACAGTCTTCCTTGGTATTGAGATTCACCCCTGGTCAGGTGCTGGGGGCTGAAGGGGGCAGCAAACAGGAAATGTGCTGGCCAATGAGCCCTTGTCGATTCACAGGTAACCATGGTGAAGCCCAGAAAGAGGAAGAGGCCATAAAGTCCCACGACCCCCCCCACCAGGGGAAATAGAGCAAGAAATTTTAAAGGCTCAAGGTGGATTTCTGAGCCTTGTAAGCCTTCCCCCACAAATAAGAGAATCGGGCTTCGACAGGGCAGCCAAAATGTGACGTGTGACAAAATGACGAGGTGAAGGACCGGCAGGCCACGTTCGTGGCTTCAGCCACTGGCAAACACAGGCAACATCAATCTCCTCCGCTCTAGCACTAACGCGGCGCGGGCAGACGAGGACAGAGTGGATAACGGTAAAGCGCTGGCTCTGTTAGCAGCTCTCTGTTTCCATGACGACGGCCGTCCGCCAGGCACATGCCATCTAGTCGAAGCTGTGGATGGGGTCACGGGTTTGATTCTCACGCTGCCAGTGAGGAGGTGTCTCTATTGTATTCCATTACTGTGTCACGCCAAACTGAGGCGGCCATCCTTCTCAAGCTCGCTCGGACCGACGCTGGGCATAAACCCACTGACGGGCCGCTGTGTCTCATTTCACAGGATCGTACGGTCGTCGACTGAGTCACTGCCAATGCAGAGGCTCAAAGATGCAGTTCAGCCAAAGACCAGCCTTGTGACCCGCTGGAGTTGTGGAGGAATTTAATATTTATGGCGAGTGCATTCTCCTCACCAGATTGGACGCAAAGAAGATATAAAGCATAACACAAACATTGTCAGAATTTGCAGTTAACCCTGGCCCCGCCCCCCAAGCTTTACCAACCTAAAGAACTTTTCTTTTCTTACTCTTTACAAATTGAATTGTTTCTGAAGATGAATGTTATGCCGCCAGCATGGATACACTGACTCTCTTCAGGTCCCCAAACATGCAGACATGGTGTGTAATTACATGTGACATCCCATCCAGGGCGCCCTTCACACATACATGGAACATTCATTTGTTCACTGGGCAACACCCACTGTGTAATACTCATTGTGTAATACCCACTGTGTAATAATCATTGTGTAATACTCATTGTGTAATACCCACTGTGTAATATTCACTGTGTAATAATCATTGTATAATACCCACTGTGTAATACTCATTGTGTAATGGCCACTGTGTAACACCCACTGTGCGATACCCACTGTGTAATACTCATTGTGTAATACCCACTGTGTAATACTCATTGTGTAATACCCACTGTGTAACACCCACTGTGCAATACCCACTGTGTAACACTCACTGTGTAATACTCATGGTGTAATACCCACTGTTCAACACCCACTGTGCAATACCCACTGTGTAACACCCACTGTGCAATGCTCACTGTGTAATACCCACTGTGCAATACCCACTGTGTAACACTCAGTTTGTAATACTCACTGTGAAATACTCGTTGTGCAATAGCCACTGTGTAATACCCACTGTGTAATGCTCATTGTGTAATACTCATTGTGTAATACCCACTGTGTAATATTCACTGTGTTATCTATCTATCTATCTATCTATCTATCTATCTATCTATCTATCTATCTATCTATCTATCTAATGATGGAATGGACAGGTATATGTTATGGCATTTCAATACATAATGGTGTCTCAACAGCTTCAAGCCTATGTAATGCTTATAATGTTGACGTTACATCCTGTATTAATCTGCCTAAAGATACACATCTTTAAATACTGGCAGATATTGCAGGACCACGCCGCCACACGTTTCTGCAAATCAGTGTATTCTGAAAATCAGATGCATGAATCTGTCTCAGGGAATTCAGATTCCTGTTCCTTTATCTTCCTACCTTTTCATCGCAGGTCTTATTTACTCATTTTGGAGCAGAGTAGAGGAAGCCCGCCGGAGCTCCACTCTCGACAGCCTGCACCTGTATCCGCGGCAGAAGCCCGCAGCCATTTTGGCCCCCGACAGAGAGCCGTGATGGAGTAAATACGGCCGGCATCAATCATTTGGCAGAACCCCGCAGAGGCGAGTCCTTTCCCTGTCTGACAGCTGCGCTGCCTCCAATCTCGATTTAAAGACACAGTCGTGGCGTAATACTCCGAGGGCGCTGTCAGTCAGTGCGGGGTCTCACGAGAAAGGCGGAGGAACTAACAGAATAAGTACGGTCCAGCTTACGCAGACTGCACGCAGCCCAGAATAACAAAAACATGAAAAGTGCACCCATATCCCGGGCGCCGTAGCATCTATCATCCCGTGACAATGCAAGATAAATGGCAGAGTGTATGGAAACAAAGGCAGGCACGCTCACCCACTGTGTTCCAGCGAAATCGATGTAATTCACTGCTTTACCTCCGAGCTTGGGGTGCCCCTGTGAAATCACGGGCTCTCCTGCATTTTAGTATGACCGATTTACTACACTGTTTTCATATTTACACCATTTCACTCCATTCACAGCGGATTTCGACATCAACAACGTCTTTCATTGTACTCGCGTTGAGTGTGTCCCTGTGAAATTACGTGCTCGTGTGAACTTCAGTGTAAGAGATGCTTCTCACTGTCCTTGTATTTACTGTTTCATGCCATTCACGGTGTTTTTCAAAGAAGCCGGTGTATCTTGTCTTGCTGTCGCACTTAAGCATGCTCAGAAGGGCTTGGTCTACTGACCATCTTGGTCTGGTGTATTTCTGCATAAGTAAGGCACTGTGCAGTGTTCCCCCGCACTTGTGTTCATGTGGGTGGTGTGCCGGGAAAGGGGAACCTGCCGCTGTCATTTCACAGTATGCCTACGAAGGGCGCTCAGGAGATTGGGCCAAACAAGGCCTCCGAGTGCAGCATTAAAAGAACATTCTAGATGACAAGGACAGGAAACATCAGAAAAGCACACAGGCAAACAATATTCCCCAGATACTTGTTAGGCAGCCTTTAGCATACCGCCCTCTGGCTTCAAAGGGCCCCGATTTCAGATGTAGTCATCAGCAGTGACGACGTAACACTTCGCCAGCCAAACGAGACAATCAGATAGAATGCGAGATTTTTCCTTGGCTGGAAATGTGGGCATCAAGTGCAGCATCATGTTCCGGAAAATTCATACAAGGCAGCATAGTTAGCTAGTGTATACCGCTAGTGACCTTTGGAGGAAGAGTGGAGGAAGATCGAAGACAGACGTCAATACATCAAATAAACAAACAAACAAGGAAATAGATAAAAAAAAAAATTTAAACCACGAGAAAACTGTATCGTGTTACTTGGAAATATGAAGTAGATTGGCCTTGAAACATCTGGCAGTGTTGGAGATAGTGTCCTAGCAGTTTAATGTTCTGGGTCCCTTAACATTCCTTCACGCCATTCTTCTTTGTATTGAATATTAAACATTAAATTAGTATTAATTCATGTCACAAACACATTTTTAAAATTCAGTCACAAAGCAGGTCAGGTTACACTAGGTCTGGTCTCCCAATCAGTAGACTACCTGTTGCCGTGTACTTTAGAAATCCTACCTAATCGTTCCACACCCTCCCATATTCAAGCTCATATACATACGCAGGCAAGCACATATGCTCATTTATTCTCAAACGGAAACAAGCACAATGTCAAAATATGATTAAAAAATGGAAACATCCATCCACATTGCCTGATAAAGGTCATTAAGAGGCTGGAGTCTCTGCCCAGCAATATAGGGCACAGGGCTGGGGAACATGCCAGTCAGGATGCCAGCCCATGGCAGGGCACACACACAAACACACACACACACAACCGTCAGCCAGAAAACCACAATACCTGAAGGAAAATCATACGACAGGAGGCGAACGTGTAGACACCGACCAGAGATGGGATTCAAGCCCCCAAACCTTGGAGGTATGACGCAACAGCAACTGTGCCACCCCCCGTAATAGAAAATCATGATAAAATATTCATATTCAAACAACAAAGGAAACAAAAACAGCAACATTAACGCCATAGGAGTTCACCTCCATGCATCTAACTGTATGTCGCCTAGGAAACCAGTTAAAAAGGGTTAATTCTCTACGGGGCTCATGCATACCACACCGCACATGGCTTCCCGCCATGGTGTCATCATTCAGGGAATGTGACTGAATTTATACAGCATCCCTCGATGGGAAAGGAATGTAAATGATCCACATGCTTTAGACTAGGGGGCGCCAGACTCAAATGATTCATGTGACCACAGTAACCTTCATTTCGATGTGGAGAATGCATTTTTGGTGGTGGACTCTGAAATAGGGTGACCTCCAGAGCTCCACCTGACAAGGGGAAGGTGGGCATGCAAAAGCTAAGATTGTCCCTTTGAGGTGTGGGAGCCCATCTTCTCAAACTGTGCATGCAGCACCTCTCCTGAAGCCCCTTTGCCTTTCAAGCAGCATAAACTTAGCTCTGCTGTGACTGACAATCTGAAAGGTCTCTCCGGCGCCACTGCATGCTGGTCCTGCCATGACTTCCTAAAGAAATCACAAGAAGACAGGATGAGGATGAGTGAGAGGACTGGGTTGCACTATTGCCCAAGTGTATTATTTCAATCTAATCCATCCATCCAGCCACCCAGCCAGCCATCCTTCCATCCATAATCCCAGCAATGACAACCTTAACTCTTAACCCTTAACCATATGTAACCAAATGAAATACAAGACATTTTAAGTTTTTTGATTGATCACAAATTTTTATAAACCTGAGTTTACCCTTGTGGGGACTGAAAAAATGGCTCCCACAACATCAGAATATCACATTTTTATCACATTGTGGGGGCACATAGGCTTATCTTATCTTGTTTTGTGTTCGTGTGCTTTCTGATTTCTGCCATGCTGTTGTCATTCTTCTGTTACATTAAGTACTCACTGCACAACACTGCACTGAACTGCCTCATTTGCCACTTTTATTTACAAATCGTTAAATTCAGGCTTTTTTAAATTCAGTTTTTCATCTATTTTGTCCTGGTTATATCATTTTGCCTAAACCTTTCATAATTTCCAAACTGAGCGTGATAACATCCCCATGACCAAATAGACCTACAGCTGGTTTACAGCTGCATTGTAAAGCAGAAGGAAATTATACTTGTACAACCATCCTAGAACCTGGCTTAGTCCAAAATCGCCCGATACCACACCTGACTCTACTGTAACTCACACTTAAACTCATTAAAACTCATTAAAACCCGCAGAGTTGATCTGCAGACGGCTGCATTTTGTTTTCTCCTGTCACTAAAAGCAGGGATGGGTAAACATTTCACGGCACGAGGGGTAATGATACATTTTCATATCGGTATCAGAGGGAGGATGCCGATTGTACTCAACACAGATTACGCTTTTGCAGGGGGAGGGCGGAGAAATGGGGGGATGGAAAAGGAAGCTCTTTGGGTAGACTTCATTGTTGCAGAAATGCAATTATGCTAATAAGTGGCTTTAAGCTGCGGCTGAGTGTGCAGCGTAAGCGGGGGGGAGAACGCAGCTTTCGCCAGTCTTCTGATGAGTGTCTCGCTGGAGAGAATGGAGAGGGTCAGTCACTGGTCAGCTATTTGTTGTGTGTGCGCGTGTGAAAGCTTTCCTGCTTGTGTGTGTGTATGTGAGTCAGGGGTATTGTGTTTCATTTCTAGGAGTACGTGCATGGGCGGGAGGGGGGGCTCTTTAGGCGTGTGGTCAGCCTAGCCTGGCACCTGAACAATTCTGCTGTGCCAACAGCCAGACTGACCCCTATGCTGCTCCTATTTCTAAAGGCCACAGCGCCCCCAGCAGGCTGCACTCATCAGCACTGCTATATCGTGAAAGCATCACATTTACATTTGCTTAGCTGATGCTTTTATCCAATACGAGACTTTTCTTGAGGCTGAACATTGTACTGGAGCAAATAGGGTCAAGTAGCTCACAAAAGGGGACAAGACAGCCGTCCGTCTGGCACCCGGGCCGTCGGCTTTCAATCCAAGGTCCGTAACCGCGATTCTCCCTGGTGAGTCATGGAGACGCCATCTCTCCAGAAAGAGACACTCTAAGGACATACAGAATACAAATGCTTTTTTTTTTTTTTTACATAATTGGCTTTTAAAAAAGACACTACAATTTAGTTTGGAGTTAAATTTGATCTCCTTTTCATCCGTCGCTTTACTGTGCGAGCCAGTGGAAGGTCACCCTGAGAGTCCGATACATAAACGAGCACCCATGAGAAGGCTCACGTCGCCCCACTGTTTGTTCCGGAGTGTTCTCCTGTGTGTCTGCAGGCTGTTAAGCCAGTACCTACATCATCATGGAGTCAGGAAGACTCTCACACTCCATGGAATACGAGGCCCATTCCATACCTTCCCTTATTTCTTTTTCCTCCTTCCCAGGTGTATGTAAATTGGTTTCAGGAATAAAATCCTTTTATCGTTCCCTTCCAGACCCTGACCACCCTATGTTTTCCATGGCTTAACATGCTTGAATTAAGGGAACAGGCGAAGGCTCAATTTTTCAAGCTAATTAGAAGACAGTTACATCTGGGTGCAAGCAGGAGGCTAGGCTGACCTCACATGTGAACAGGCTCACAGACCCAGAGAAAGGAAGATAATATCCCTCGTACATCAGCAACACGCACACACACACTCACACATACACAAGCGCGCACTTTCAGAAATACCCAAACTGCAACACACAAACCCAGCAAGCACGCAGGCATGTGACCCGTACCTCTTTATCCATCTACCAGAAGTTGAGGTTAATGTATTAAAACAGAGACTCAGCTACTGTGTTTGTTCTAGTATGAAATTGTGTCCCATAAGAATAAAATAAATACATACTTTATTTTACGCAAACACATAAACACAGACCTGCATATAGACATATATGACAAGCACATAGATGCTGCGGTATATCCATACCAACATGCACAAGTGCACAGGTACATATATAACAATATGCACGCTAAGCAGCCAAAACACTGGAAAAGATACGAACATATTCACACTGAACAAAAGCAAATACAGTTCTTACACGTCAGTCACACTCCATGCAATCAGCAATCCTGCAGCTTCAATAGTGAACACCACTCAGAGCTGCTAAAAACACAGGAGTATGGAATCAGAGCTCCCATGATTTCACGTGCTCTTATTAAAAATGTCGTGCGATTCTGACCTTGAAGAAAATGGAAGAACAGTCACCTTTATAATCTGAGAATATGCAAATATAAGTAATGTATCCAGTACAATGGTAGAATTCAGAATGTGATTTGTGGATGATGATCATATAATTTCACATAATGTCCACTGCAGTGGTAACTAATTCTGTGCTATTCTGGAAAGCTTTCCATAGGTGGTGAAACCTAAGAATATTTGTAGACAACAAGATTTGGGGTGGATCCAGATGGGGAAGATGCAGGTCTATATTTTCAACATATGCAAAGATGTCTGTGTCATATGTGGCTGGATAGTCAGTGTTAAATGTAGCCTTAAGGCTATATAGAGATCTACACAAATAAATTAGAGACATGATTTTGACCCTTAAACTATGTTCAAAGGGCCAATTTCTGAACCTTTAAGTCTCTTTACTGAATGAAGAGGCACTCCTGATATAAGCAACCCCTTGCTAGTTCAGTGTTAACTGGTACAGTGGGATCTGGACTTTTGGCATTTTTAGAATTTTGATTGCATTCACAGATTTTTATAAAGTCCTGGTGGGGACTGAAAAATGTGATTAAAGAACTGGTTTGATCAGATTGTGGCGACATTTGGTCCCCGCAATGTAAAAGGCACACACATACACGTTCTCCCACAGATTTTCAAAACGGTTCCTGCGGCACTGTTGACAAGCACAGCGAATCCTTCTGGAAGGGCCTGGTGGACTCTGGCTCATTAGCAGGCTATCTGGAAGACGCTGGCGAGGTGACTGGCTCTCAAGAAATTGGCCTTATGGGAGACGGTGTCCCCTTTCCTTTTAAAGAAAGGAGCAGCTGCATTAAAATATGATCCATGCTCTAGCGGAGGTGCAAGGACAGGCTCTGGAAGCGGAGGGAGTGTCGAACCAGGGCGGCTTCTGGCGGGAGCGGCCGGTTAATGGCTGGGCAGCGGCACAGTTCAGCATTAGCGGGACGGTCCGTGTCCCATTGAGAGGCGGGGAGAACTGTGGGAGGAGACAATCAGTTGCATGCGGTCGGTGACTCCTTCCTGCTCAAGCAACTGCACGACACGCCAGAGATTCAGGTAAGAGATCCTCAGGTGCCCGAGTGAATGTTTAATTCAGTGATTGACGTTGATCTCACACGAAGCAAACGTAAGACCCTTAGCGGCCTGGTGTTCCCGATGATGGCAGCAGGACTGGCTTGGGGGCGGGTGGGTGGCCATTCCACATCCTGCAAGAGTTTGGGCTCAAGTAAACATGTGGCCTGTATCTCTGTGTAACAAATGGGCTAAACAATTCCAGGCATGAAAGAATTTATCCCAGGATCTGGATTACAAAAAAAAAGAGCTGCATGCATGTGCATTTGCACGTAGGTGTGTTTGAGCACGTTTCCTGCGTCTTGAGGACACGTGAAGGTATTTAACATAAATCGACTGATTTCTGTTGCTAATTATAGCAGCATGTTAGTATCCCAATAAGAATGAATGCATGGTGCCACCTACACTCTGCAAGATGGAAGGCAGCTCGATTCTCGAGGAGGGCAAATATACTATAGAACCTTGGGTAAATTTCCTCATTGTTTATTCATTAATCTGCTAAAGTCTCTTTGTTGAAGTTTTAATATTGTAATGATTTTTCTACCAGTGGCAATTTCATTTGCACAATACAGTGTAGATTAGTAAGAAATGTCATGAATGATGACAAAAATGATCCAAAAATATGGGATAAAAATGAACATATACATCGATCAGGCACAGTTCTGAGGTCTGAGGAACAAGTAAAACAAACTGCAAAATGGATGAAGAAAATGCAAAAAAGTGAAACAGGAGTGAGTGTGAGTGAAAACATGCGCTAATCGATGGCGAGGATCATACCAGGTCACATTGCCGTGGCTGTGGGCTGTGTTGCCAAGGTGACAGTGAAACTCCAAGGTCTGTGGATTGAGTGTTGGACGGTTGAAGGGCTCACGCCCGCTGTATCTCCATTCTGTCTGCGTCCTCCTGGCTGCTGCAAAGGTGTCCACTCACTAAGGTGCAGGATGGGAAGTCCACACGTATCGGTAACTTGCTGACAACCCTAAATAGTTCAATGAAATGCAAGGCTACATCAGCCCCTTCAGTGCTGGTTCAAGCTAGTTTCACCAACGGCTCGTACTAGTAAAATGTAAACTAAGAATGACCTGGTGGTAGAATTACCATATGCTACTCATTGGAGCCAGAATTGCTTATATCTGCCGCAGTGCAACACAAAGAGCTTTGTGCTAATGCAAAGATTGTGGGTTGATATCCCAGCAAGTTCCCATAAAGCGTAACCCTTCTCTCTACTAAAAGGTTGTGAGTTGATATCCCAGCTAGCTCCCATAAAGCGTAACCCTTCTCTCTACTAAAAGGTTGTGGGTTGATATCCCAGCAAGTTCCCATAAATCGTAACCCTTCTCTCTACTAAAAGGTTGTGGGTTGATATCCCAGCAAGTTCCCATAAAGCGTAACCCTTCTCTCTAC
>JAODUD010000039.1:7764192-7776449 GCA_026784285.1 Stomatorhinus walkeri | reverse complement strand
CCTTCTCTCTACTAAAAGGTTGTGGGTTGATATCCCAGCAAGCTCCCATAAAGTGTAACCCTTCTCTCTACTAAAAGATTATAGGTTCATTTCCCAGCAAGCTCCCATAAAGTGTATCCCTTCTCTCTACTAAAAGGTTGTGGATTCATATTCCAGCAAGCTCTCATAAAGTGTAACCCTTCTCTCTACTAAAAGGTTGTGGGTTGATATCCCAGCAAGCTTCCATAAAGCGTAACCCTTCTCTCTACTAAAAGGTTGTGGGTTGATATCCCATCAAGCTCCCATAAAGTGTAACCCTTCTCTCTACTAATAGGTTGTGGGTTGATATCCCATCAAGCTCCCATAAAGTGTAACCCTTCTCTCTACTAATAGGTTGTGGGTTGATATCCCAGCAAGCTCCCATAAAGTGTAACCCTTCTCTCTACTAAAAGGTTGTGGGTTGATATCCCAGCAAGTTCCCATAAAGTGTAACCCTTCTCTCTACTAAAAGTCACTCTGGATAAAACTTAAAAGCTGACGAATGAATAAAATGTAAATAACAAACTACATTATAGCATTTCTTTTTACATCTTCGTCAATTTCCTACATAATTAACTTAAACCATCACTTAATGATTGTTGATAATGATGAAGTTCAACCAATGTTTGAATAATGATGAATAATCAAAGATATTGAAGTATGATTAGAGTGTACCTACATGTGTATAGTAAATCTACATACAGGAAACACAGAAAAGAATAGCGATACTTCATTAAGCCCCATGGGGAAATTCTCTTTTTGCTTTGCCCCCCATAAAGGTGAGGGAAAGCTGAGTTGGGGTCACAGCCACCTTGTGGCACCCAGGGAGCTGGGGGGGCAGTTAAGGGCCTGGCTCAAGGGCTCATGGATAAGTAACTATTCATCCATGGCCAGGTTAGAGCCGGTGACCATCCACTCACAGGCTCAGAGGCTTAGCCTACTGGGCCATGCACGCCCACCACCACACACCACGCAAACGTGCATGCGTATATATTCCTGTTTGTACACTGATGATCTCCTGCCCTCCTGTCAGACATGACAGCCAATGTTCTGCTAGGGGGCAGGTGGAGAGCAGGACACGACACACTGGTAAATGAACAACAAGGTATGTAAGGAAAACACGGCCATTGAACGCCTCTAGGGGCAGTATTCTCCAGAATCCATAGCAGAAGGGGAGGGTACTCCGGCTCCCCGAGTTCACCAACCCTATGTACTGTATTATCTGCATACAACACGCACAATACTCAGCGCTCTCGTTACCATTTTAAAAATTATATTATCAGACCATTACATGTGCTATCATTTCAGTGTATTGATGTCCTTTTCTCATACATATAGTCCAGGCATAATGGTGTGGCAGTGTCTGCAGCCTCCCAGCTGCCCGTCACAGAGGCGCTCCCCCTTATCTCCAGGAGTGACGCTCACCCATCGTATCTCTACGCTTTGGTGCGGCGGCGGCGGCGGCGGCGGGGGGGACGGCGGGACGCTGACGTTAATGGTGTTATTTCCGTCCTCAAAGTCAGCGATGTGTATCTGTAGGGAGACGGCAGGAACGCACCGGGTGCCTGTCGAGGGGCTGCTCTCATGTCGACGAGTGTCTCAGACGCGCAACGGTGCAGCTAAGAGTCTCCGCCGCAGCGACAGCGGGGCCATTTCAGCCGCTTCCAAACACAGCCTGCAGACTTCGCTTCCAGCACTTGGCGTTCAGCATTTTTTTATTGTCTTAAAGTCATGATTAGTCAGTCTGTTACGGAGGACGCCAGATGGAACGAGGGTGTGCAGACGAAATCTTTAAAGCAGTCGGGAGAGACGCGAGCAGCCAAAATACAATCCAATATGCGAGCTCTTTTCTTATTGTACCCAGAGATTTGTATGCGATCGGTTTGACCATAAATCGTAAGGCGAAAGACTGATATTTTTCCAAGGCAGTATTTCATAGTATTCGGAACATAATTCAAAATAAATCATCCTCTCAAAATGGAACAGAGATGCTTACTGTTAGTTGTAAATACTCAAATTTGGTAGATACCTGAATAGCTTAAATTTTAACTGTACACCTGATACTGTAGCACTGAACAGACAAAGACCAGACAAATAGTCATGTATCCTCCTATTAGGTGAGTGTCAGGGGTCTTGATAGCTTTCCGAATATACACTTATGTAAATATGTAACAAATACACTTGGCTCATTTCACAAGGAGTGATCGATCCCCATCATGTTTGACTTTGGACAGTGTTTTCCTACTGAGTCCACATCTTGCCAATAGTTTTCTTGTGAAACATTCCTCAAAATGAGGGTTTTGGGACCTTAAATTCTTTTACTCAACGCTTCCTTATTGGTGATTGTACCTGTTCATTTTCAGGTCTTGATTGTCAAAAATTACACTCCACCTTGAAGTAATGTGATTAGTTATATAACACATATTAAGAACCATCACATGCAATACAGAAAACCTTCCACTACAATAGCAGTTTCTGTGCAGAAAGAGATCACAATTTCTAAACACACAAAACATCAACAGTGATAACTCCAATACCACACCTACTATATTAATATTGATGAATGAATGACTAATGAAAACTGCCCATGCAAGTACAAACCGTGACAGGAACATCACTGACACCAACTGTCTGCCAAGGTGCTACAAGCTTTAATGACAATTTAGAGGTCATCTGCATCCCATTGGTCATGGAGTGCTGAAAAGAACGTTAGAATTATAACGTGTTTAGATCAGGGCTTTTCAACCTTCCTTAGACCAAGGACATCGAAAAGAAATTCGACTGGAGCCCCCTCCCATTAATACAGGATCCCATATGTAAATCGCATGGTAATACTGAATGTCCTCAGGTTTAGATAATGTACACACAATAATGGTTCTTCTTGGTCTCTGGGTTTGCCTGCACCTTCATTCACATAGTTTATGCAGCATTTATCTTAAAATGACACGATGCAAGAACAGTCTTCCTTCCATAGTTGTATTAGTTTATTAAACACCAGAGGTGGGAAGTTCAAGTTTGGAAAAAGTACAAATCCAGACGAAAATTGCATTTCAGCTACCCAGTTGAGCATCAAGAGTCACATTTACAGAATACCCATTTGCTTGGTTGAAACGAAATCTTGGTCTGGATTTCTACTTTCTGGACCTGAACTTTACACCTCTGCTAAACACCACTGCAAGTTATGCATGCAGATCACTGTATTCATATGAACAACTGCCTCTGTTCAGCCATTGTCTCTAATCTGCATTATTGAGCAGACACCTTTGTCCACAGCATAACTGTTAGTGAGAAGCTGTGGGTAAGAGAGCAGCCCTGGGGCAGCCGGGGTTAGAAGCCCAGTGCTGTAAGGTTTAGCAAGGGGTCTGAGCTCATGGACAGTAGCACAGATTCCAGATAGATGGATGGGTGGGTGGATGGATGGATGGATGGATGGATAGAAGGATGGATGGATAGTTTTGCCCACCAGATAACATGAAATTGAAGTTTATCAAATGCACAAGAGTATAGTATATGAGGTAAGGAGCAGGCACCGATTATAGCACATTGCTGCAGCCACCACACGACAAACCACCTCAGGGATGAGAACCTGAGTGCAGCCGTGCAGTGGGCGATACCTCAGCACCACACTAGTCCAAAGGGACTAGTGTGAATTTTTTTTTTTTTGGTGGCTGGAATGCCAAGTGGTAGATGGAAGCAATGAAATTAGCTTCTCAGAGAGGCTCTCTATGGTAAGCAATATAAAGAGAGAAGTAAAATAGCAAATAGAAATAGTGAAATTGTAAAAATATTTAAGCAAAATAAAACAAAAATAATAAATAAAATGGAAATGGGCAAATTCCTCTGCTAATGGCCCCATCAACAATCACCAAGGTAAATACGTCATAATTGGTGGGTTTTGCCACCTTTGAATGTGTAATGCTTTGCTTTACGGTGTGCAGTGATGCCACCAGACTCCCAGTCTGAGATTTTTAAACACTGGACAAGAAATGCTTTTCCCTGCTATAGGCATTCATCAGATATTAAAGTTTCAATAGGCTGTGGGGATTTTAGGTCATTTTTAGCAGTGCAGGAGTATATCAGGAGGTTTTGTCTGAATGGAACTGCCTTAAGTTTTTATGTGTGGTAGTAAAGGCCTTGGCTGCCATTCTTGTAATGCGCTGCATCTGTGAATGTATCCCATGGAGTTCAACTGTAAGTTTAACTGTAGGATGAGATTTCTGACAATTAGAATCCCTGTTATTTCTGTGTAGCTGAGCGAAGTAGGCAATCCTGACACACACGTTTGTAATACAAATAACTTCTTAGTTATCAATTGAAAAAGATGGGAATTACACAAAACAGGACATTCACATAATTCAGAATGGACAAAGCCATCGACCTTGGGCTGGACCATTGCGAATGGAAATCAGCATACATATTTATGGCTTTCAGGTGGAGAGAAGCATAGATACACTCGAGTGCTGGACAGGGGAGTGCTGGAGAGAGAATGGGGGCAAGTGGATGGGCGTTCCTGCCGTATTTCACCGAAGAATCCCACACGTTCATAGTCGGATGTTCCACACCAGTCTAATTATGCAAAACCAAGAGGAGCTGGAAACCTGAAACTTCTGCTATCGGCGGCTGTTTGGATTTCAGCCATTTAACGCCACCTTTGTTAGCTTTGTCTGGCTTAGTGCTAACTGAGATTTCATATACTATATGTACAGAACATACTGTACCATACAGGTAAATCTCATAGTTTGCCAGAAAAATCTGCAAAGCTGCTATTCTTGATAAAACACACATTACTGCACCCACTCATTTACGGCCAACTGTTGGTCAATCTGTCATACTCTGCGTTTTCCCTCCCGCTTTAAGATAAAAGCAACCCCCCCCCCCCCCCCCCATGCATGCTGATCTGCACAGCACAGCACAAGGCTAGTGGTTCAACACAAGAACTGCATCTGAAAGTCTGGGAGTTTGTGGTAATCGTGGAAAATGAAATTGTGTTCTAACCACGTCATGGGGCCTTAAGCAGATTTAACCCAGTGATGTCTTACATTTAGTACAGAACATTATCCAGCACTATCCATTGATTAGTATCAGGTAGGTATGTGAGTAATTCTGCTAAAACTCTTCTGAGAATTTTTGGAATGCCAGAATGAGAGGGGAGAGTCCTTTGTGGACAAATGGCACCTGATGTACACCTTTGCCAGCTGATGGTGCTCATGAGCTTCAGCCGGCGTGACCTGTTAACCACTGAGCAGAGTGTGAGCATGTTCTTCAATGGAATACATGCAGACCTTTTGGGATAAAGTACAGAGTGTTACAATACGATGGGTATGGATTGTAAAAATGTGGTCCCATAAAATCCTGGATATCCATCCATCCATCCATCCAGTACAGGCTTGTAGGGGACTTGGAACATTTCCCTGGTGGAACAAGTCTATTACAAAGAATAATGCAGGCTAAAACATTGTGATGTAATAAGCACTATATTTTGTTAGGTTCAAGAAAATAAAAATTTAACTGTAAGAGAGTTGTGGATAAAACAGAGACCACCTTACAATGGTACCCTGCTCAAAGCATGCTTTCCTGCTGCCGGTGATTCAGAGAATGAAGCTTAGCTGCTATGAGGATGGCTGGTCCCTCAGACAATGTGGCTTTGAAGTTAATGTTAGTTCAGCCCCTACAGGACCATGGATGGATGGAAGGAATTGGTGGGGGGGCAGACAGGATCAGAGTGAACTCAACTGAAGTGTTGGGGGTCAGAGGGCAGGGTATGGATGACTTGTATTGAGGGGGAGATCTTTAAGAATATGAGACAACCGGTAATTTCCAGAGAAGATAAAGGCTTATTTTTATTGTTCTTCTTATTATTGGCCTTCAGAAGATTCTAAAGTATGGCTATCAGCCATAACGCTACCAGAACTGCAAGCATGTTCTTCTTATATGAATGTAGTTTTAGTTCAGCAGCATGCTGATATACGTCTTTTCTCTTGGCTTAGTTTAAACGTACAAGATGCTGAGTTATATGTCTGTTCTTCTTTGCCTGTCCTAATTAACAGGAATTATACACTACCAATAGAATATAAATTAATAACGTTAATCTTGGCTGGCTTTAATTAATATTTGGCAGTATAAGGTTACAGTACCTCATTAATTCATTGCTAACCTCCACTATGGAATGACTTGAAGTTTTCTGATGTCCACTGTGGTTCTCTCAGCAGGAGGCATTCTGGGAAATGTCCTGGGACTTTTGGTAGATTAGTGTATCTATCTTCCTGCTGCAGCTCCTCGTCCGTGACGCGGTGTGCTTTTGTGGGCAGCACCGTAACAGCCCCGGCCCTGGCCTGCGTGCTGACAGCATCCTGACGGGTCAGCTTCATGGGCGTGTGCCGCCGCGCTGCCCAGCTGTCCGCCCACATGAACATCTAGCCGCCGGTGCCTCCCGGCGATATGTCCGCGACAGATCTGGGGCCGCCCGGGCTCTCCCTCTCTCGCTGACCCATTTTCTAGCTTGACGGTTTCAAGCTGAGCACCTGCCCAAAGACAGAAATCCCGGGGTCCAGTGGCTGCACTCAAACCCCCAAGGACCCCCTTTAACTGGACAGCTGCCTGCCCTGCAGCCCGTAGGCCGCTGGCGGTTTTGCCCTGACTTTTCGCACTGGCTCCTCATCCGAATCCCAGCTGTCTGTAACTGATGAATTTGGCAGGAACACCTGCAGCTCCTCTCGCATTTACGTGCCTCATGTCCCCATTGGACTCGGGTCCTGCTGATGTAATTGTGGAAAAGGTGTCTGAATTGCTTGATAAGTCACTTTGGATAAAAGCATCTTTTAAGCAAATAAATAATGCACAGAGTTCAGGATACAAGCGTCTACTAAATAAATAAAATGCCGGAACATTCCGCCCAGGTGCCCCATTTCGGTCCCTGCCGCTAGTTCACCGCAGTACCTCTCTAGGTAACGAATCCAGCAGGCATGTGCCTACAAACACTGCTGCAGCCCTCAGCTGGGCACCTGGCCGGAGCTTTTCCAGGTGTACCAGTGGAGAAAAGTGGCTTTTTTATTTCTGCTATCCTCTGGCACTTTCAAGCTACCTTTTACTGCGGTAAAATGTTAATTACATTTTTGCTGTTACTAACATTCTGCTCGCAGTGCCATCGGAAAGGGAAAAGTCAATAATAATAATGATTACTAATAATAATATCCATTTAACGCAGAGGGCATAGTCAGCTTGTCCTGCATTGCATAACTGGCAGACCAGATCCTCCCAGCGTACACTGGCAGGTTTGAAGGGAGCCAGTCCCATGTTAAAAGGCTCCGATGTCAATTCCTCCCAGCATGGCAAAATCCCTTCCTGTCGCAGGGGGAAAAAATAAACTCAACTGTCATTCGTGTGCCTGCCGGAGCGAGCGAGCGCGGCGAGTAGTGAAGCAGAGCTGCATTATCACCCGACTCGGCGCTCACTCTCTGTTAGCGTGAGAGAGTTCGGCAGGGAAGGGGCCAGTGCTGCCCAGGGTCCACTCCCCCCCCACCCCCCACCCCCCCGCCATGAGCCAGCAGAGTGGTCAGTCCGTCTGTCCTTCACCTCACCTCCACCGTCAGTCCGTCCGTCCCCTATGATGCACACACCCTCTGCACCTTTACCACAATCTGTTCTCTTCGAGACCTCCTCCTCCTCTCTACCCACTGCCATTTATAAGGCTGATTTTAATGCTAATTTATTTTTCAGTCTGTTGTTTTTTTTTCTGCTCCATCTCATGTTAAGCTCTCCAGGGAAGGCCGTGTTTAGAAAAACAACTTCCTCACCTTTTCCCTCTCCCTCCCCCAACTTTCTTTGACATCTGCTCCTTCGACTCACTCGTTTTATTCAGTTATCCTACCCACCCTGTATTGCTTCTGGTTCTGTGGAGTGAAACTCCGTGACTAATGGACGGAGAGCGATTTCCGGGAATATTGGCCATTTAAGCCCCTCGTTAGGGGGGAGCCGCTCCTTGTGTTGCGGCATTAGAGTGGTCAAAGCGGCGACGGTGAAGCTCTCTGTCGCGTGAGGCGCATCGCTAGCCAAGATGCAGCGGATCGTGGAGCTAATGACGTGACCTGATTCTGTCAATCATCGTGCCCCGTAGCTGACTAACTGGAGCTCCCAGCTGTGCACCGGGCGAACACTGAAATTCCTCCCCCTCCGAAACAGCTACGGTGTGATGCCCCCCCACCACATCCGCCTAAGGGCAGCTGAGATGCTTCAGTAACAGGGTTATCCCCCTCAACCGGCCTGGGACCAGAGCGCCGGGGAAATGACACATAACTGGGGAAGAAAATTCTGCCCTTAAAAAATACTCCATTTCAGTCGTCTTCAGCAAATTAGGGGACCCATTTATGTATGTATGGAGGGATAGATAGACAGACAGACAGACAGACGCAGACAATTTATGTTTCCCAAAGGAAAGTACTATACAATTCTGCTTAGTAGGATGAGTATGATTTGGACTTTGCTCTAATGAAGTTTGGGGAAACAGCATAGAGACACATGCATGAACATTAAAACATTTCAGTATAATGTACTGAAATAATTGTGGTCCCCTGTGCATTATCAGGCAAGACAAAGCTGTGCTGAAATGCCACGGCGTATAGACAGACCAGTCAGCACTGCTGGGTAGCCTCTGGCTGGCTGCCCTAATGGTGCATTATAAGAGTGTGACAGCACGAACTTTCTGCACTGGCTGATGTCGTTTTTCGGCATGGTCTGTGCCCCTCTGTTGCCAGGCTTCTTCAGCTCCATCTTTTGTCCTAATGAAAATTTACAGGTCAGCGGGGTGACTCTACAATCGCCACCCTTCCCTCTACCCTACAAACGGGACTGTGCCAATCACCCCGGAAGAGGATTCCGTGCAGGCAGGTCAGGATCGATGGTGTGGCGCTCGTGCGGCTCGAGTCCTGCCGACAACAACTTACTGAAACCTTAGTTACGAGCGATCACAAGTGATAAATAACTCTGACCCCGTCATCATTACGGGCGAAGGATGTGACCTATTCCACCGGCGAGGAGCAGAAACAGTGGCAGGTTTTAATGGTGTCATTTACTCCTGGCTGGACCCTTACTTCGGTGGCTGGAGAAGTGTGTGCCAGGGGACAGCTGTGGTGCGGGGAGCTGGGATCCTGTCAGCCCCAGATCAAGGTCACAACCATGGCAAGCTGGCCCACCAGTGACAATCCCCAAAACCTTTGTGCTACAGGCAGCCAGGTATGAGTAATAGGCTGTCAGGGGAGTATGCTCTCAGGTTCCATCTCCGAAATCCGCACACTTTCAATAATAACCCCTTAACATACCAACACATATGGTTTTCGGGTCATTGATACCTGGTTGCTGCATTTGATAGGGAAACAAGGAGAGCTTACTATTTGTTTGCTATTTTATGAATGTTTTCTTTTTTGACATTACTGACCTGTCCTTTGTCTGCTGACATTCTATGAGACCCCTGCCATAGTGGGGTCATTGGACTTTAACGACCAGCCCACCTGCTTTAGAGAGAAGAGAAGCAAGGTATAAGTCAACTGGTGTCCTGTTCAACCACACCAACCCAAACCATGCCTGGTTACAGCACCATGCCAACATGTGACCAGCATCTCATGATGATGTAAAAACCCATTGATCGGTCTAGGAGACTCACATTGATATTTAAAAATCCATTTGTATCCATTTTGGGCAAATAATTCTCCAGCACAGAATATAATTCAATCTATAGTCTTACAAAACAGTCAATGGGCTCAATGAATAACTGACATACATTATTCGCTATATTTATAATCTAGCAGTTCAGCCCAGGAATCCGACTAGTGAAGGTATCTCATATTTAGCAAACGCTTCTAAGTTGTATTCTAAATTCTAGTTGCCATTAAATCTAACAGGCTTTATTCATACTAATCCTAGTCTATCTATTCAGTTTGGTTATTGCTATTTTATACTGACTATCACTCGAGAGCAAGAGCAGGGCTGCATATCGCTTTAGATGGCCAGTCCCAGCCCTGACTGCCTTATCGCAGAGCAGTGGCTTTGAGCCTGAGCAATGAAGGCATGCAGTGCGTGTGAGCATCTTACACTAAGCCAAGTCAGAGAAGGCTAAGTTGCTTCAGATTTCATAATAATTAGTTCTTTTGGGTGCTTAAGGGATCGAGCAGATTTAAACCCTCAATACACTGAGGACCAGGGTAAGGAAAGCCTGCCATCAAGTGAATCAGGCTGCTGGCAAACTTAGAAACGTATTCCTGGTGAGCAGACCCCAGGCTGTCAGGAGAATGATATGCAGGAGGGTTAGCCGCGGGAATCACGCTCCTCCAAAACCCTCTTTTAACGACCTGCGTTTTTTACGTCTTTGACATACTCTGCCTGGGCCCCTATTGTGTTCGCAAGGCTACCGATGCTACTGGCTCATTCACACATTACGAGCGTGAAAGCGGCTCAAACGGCGCCTTATGGGGAGGGGTGGCCGCGATGATGACATTCCCAGTATTCAATATTCATGACTCTCCCTCATATATCAGTATATTTCATCTCTGAATCTGTCTTAACGGCTGCAATGCCTCACTGTACATCTGTTACCCCTACAAAGACAGTCGCTCCAGCTACTCAAAGGAATAACAGTAGTAGCCGTGTGTGTGTGTGTGTGTAGCATTTGCGTCGAAACATTGCTTTGTAGCCCTTAAAGATACTATCAGAATGCAGACCACGTGAGCAGCCTCCTTTCACCGTTTATCAGGCTGCATCACAAAAAAGAAAAAAAAATAGTAGATTGTATTCATGTTCAAAAGCAGATACCTAGAATTAATTTAACTGAAAAACATTTCAAATTATCCAAATATTTAACAGCCCGTAGCTGTGCCTTTTCTGGTCCAGTGTTAAAAGGCACCGAGTGAGGACACCCTGCCAGCAAGCGGCTACCAGACTAGCCCACGCCACTCCCTGCATCAGTAGCACGGTGGGAAGCTTCCAGGGACTCTGCTCTCACAGCCTGTCCTGCTTGGGTACAGATCAGGCCTGGCGAGTGGCCTTATTGTCCATGAGCCGTATCGAAACATAATTCCCATCTCTCTCTTCCGGCCGGGTAGCTTATATGTCTCCACACTTGCTTCCCAGCCTTTTTCTGCACTCTGTCCTTCGTACACTGTCTAATTTCACTTTTACGCGGTCGCACTTAACCATTTGCGTTCCTGAGATCTTTTGGGAAACATCAAAGGCAGTTGCTTATTTACCAAACTCCCTGCCGGCCTCCCATTTCCTGCCATCCCCTCTGACCCATTCCGAAATGCTCCACCTTGCCCCCATTCGGCGTCTCTCTCCACTCCCCCGTTTCCAAAGAGCGGCACTTTCAGATCTCTGCCGGAATCCTGTCCCATGGCCCATTAATGGGCCGCTGTCATCCCACGCCGCAAAGCGCCCGCTTGGCTTCGCTCAGAAGATGCGAAGACTTTTGAAATTGTGAAATTAATCAGTGCTCCACAGCTGCTTTCGCCAGAAATATCAGCCGTATTCCTCAGACACAGGGCCGGCTGATTCAGACAGCTGTGCTAGGGGCAGGCGTCTTTACAGAAGGGGTGCGCCGAACGCTCGCACCAGGGAAGCAGCTGGGCCTTCCCTCATCACACCTAGCGTCGCTTGATCTCGAAAACAAAGACTTCCCTCTCGCATTAACGGGTCCTTTGAAGAACACTCCCCTGTGTCTCCTCACAGTGATTTTTCTCCCCCATTTATGAGAGGAGACGGGTCTTGTCGATGAGTCATTGTGATGACTAAACGAGACAAGGACTAACGAGCAAGAGTCGTTCTCTCTCCGAGTCCCTTTCTTCCTTTATTTCCTTATTTTTGTTGAGAAATAAATGATGGTTTATTGATGATGGTGGAAGAGGAAGTAGAAGGGAAGATAGAGGAACGATTAATCAGGATCACGCTTTGAAGTTCTCTGTGGCGGGCGGTCTCTATTCAGCTGCAGAGGTCAGGGCTGCTCCAGATACTGTACCGCTCCACCAACTGTTGGTTGTTGCTAAGAGAAGTGAGGGAACCGGAGGCTCGCCCAGCATCTTCCAGGAAGAGCTCAGAGGATGCGCTTTCAGAATGAAAATAATTAGACACCTAAAGGCGAGTGAGCTAACCAAGTTTGCTGACCAAAGAATAAAGCATAAATGAGCTTTTGAAGTGTCCCCCCCCCCAACCCCCGCACGGGTCTCTCACACACCGTTACACAGTACAATAAACAATAT
>JAODUD010000039.1:7750171-7764092 GCA_026784285.1 Stomatorhinus walkeri | reverse complement strand
CCCCCACCACCACCAGCGTTGATGCCAGTCCACGGAGAATCACTCAGAGGAGCTCTATCTGAGCCGTTTCCATCTCCTACATCCTTTACCGTTTACCTTGGCCACTCTGCCGGGCTCAGAGATCTCTGAAAGAGATCACAGACACGAGCGTAGCGGGTAAATAAGCCTTCCTAGACGGTGCTGTTTTGCTTTGTTTCTCTACATCATTTATCACTCGACTGATATTTCCCTCCACATTTGCCTGCAGTCTGCAGCTCAGCTTGTTATGAAATGATGATACATATTCAACACACGTCTTTAAAGCATAAGATTCAGCGGGGAGCTTGGAACATTCAAGCTTAGAGGAGACTCCGCTCAGAAATCCTGCTTAGCTCTGTTGAATCCTCAGAGAACGTGTTGACAGGCTCATGAGATACGGAGTGTTAATCATGACTAGCCAGGAACTGAAACATTGTGGTTCTAATATTACACACACAATGCTACTCTTCTATAGTTTTATTGTTTATACATTAATTTTATGCATAATAAATTACAACTCTACACATACAACTGAATCCTTAGTACTCATGTTTAATATCTCCCTCAAGAATACATCAGACCAAGCTGTGGCACTGAGAGCAGTAGCACACAGAGTATATGTTCAGAACCACTATGCTACCTTCCGGTGAAAATCCAATAGTCCCTTCCATCAACTATCCAGTTTCTCAGGTACATATTTAGTTAATCAGTCTGGGAACAGTGGTCGAGCTACCCTTCTCCAGTACAAGAACATATATACCTTGCAAGATCTAGCTGACTGCAGTTAACAGAGGATTCCGTTCTTCAGATTTAAAATAGAAGGTTGGGGGCGCCATCTGGTGTTTGAATGAGATCACTGTCACATTATACATGTTCTTCAAATGCATTAATTAAAATTCTGTGAAAAGCTTACCAGAGTCAACCAAAAAAAGAAAACATATTTTCAGTACACAGCTGAAAGTCTCCATAAGTCTGGTCACAATTAATGTCAGCATATGGTATGTAGAATCATGGCGGTAACTAGCAGAAATATGACACTGACTAAATACAAGGGTTATCTGAAACAGGCACTAAGCCTCATTTTATGAAAACTATTGTAGGCAACCATGACATCCTCATGTCTATTTGGAGACTGTACACTAGTGGTAAGTCATGCAAAATATTTAGTCCAAGACTTTGGACAGAATTCAATCACACAAAGCCGGTGATGCTGCCACAGCTGTCATCCCGCAGAGCCTGGAAGGCGTGGGGGCAGAGCAGTTAGAACCTGTCGGGATGAACCCCTTTGAGGTAGCAGTGAGTACTTATAATACGCTCAAAGCATTTGAATTCCTAAGTGTCATGAGCAATGGCAAGCTTGGTTGTCAAACGCTAACAAAAAGAATTACTGCATAAATTTGCTTGCAAACATGACCCACAAGAGAATGTTGGTTTTAGAACATGCTGGACTCACTATATGCTGCAGGTGATACACTCTCCATTTTGTCACTGTGACTTATACAGACCCCCTCCACTGCCCCCTCCCCACCACCACCTGATAACTAAGGAGGCATGCATACATACATCCCCATACATATCTTCCCCTTACTACGTCCCATTTAACTGCAATTGGTTTTGCGCTTGACAAGTTTATAATGACATGAAAAAAATCCTCAAAACTTTATTTACAAATACAAGATGCATAGTCATGCATTAAAAGGAGCCTTTGCAAGTACACAGACAGCAGGAGACCCTGGATGAGATGCTGGTCCACACAAGATGCTCGAGCTTCTAAATCACCTTCTGGTATAGGTAAATATGAACTTAAAGCCTAATAACTTGCCTTGGTATAGCTAGGATAAAACAAAACAGCACATTGAGGGCCACGTTTAAATATCTGTATGAACTTCCCATTCACATATGAATGACAATACGATGCCCGTCTAACTTGGGGTGCGGGTGGGCTGCCCAATCACGCGGATCACAGCGGCTTTGAAGCGCCCTCTCTGGACAGCCGGTCCGCCTCCTCGTTGCCCTTGTAGCCCGCATGGCCTGGGATGTGCAGCTGTAGACACAAGGGGGAGGATTTAATGACGAGGCGAGCGATGCTGAGTGTGTCCATGGAGACACGTCTCAATTCCACTGTGCAACGGCAGGACAGCGGGCTAACAGTCCCGCAGAGCTACCATCAGCATCAATCTGACAACACCCATTAAAATCATCATATAAGGAAAACCACAAACACACATAGACAATTGACTATATGATTCTCATTCATTATTCATCCAGCATATGGTATAGCAGCCTACTGAATCCTTTAATACTCACCCATATAAGGCACCCTGAATGGTATAGCAGCCCATCACAGGAATTAATACTCACCCATAGAAGGCACACTGGATGGTATAGCAGCCCATCAAAGGAATTAATACTCACTCAAACTAGACGCCCAAGAGTGCGTTTCCCAAAAGCTATGTTAGCAACTGCAGTAGCTTGAACTATGCAAGAATGATGCAGGCATTTCTCAAAACCATACTTCAAACACTGCATAATATATCAAACTATGAACGTTCGCAAACCCTGTCGTTAAGTTGTGTAGTTTAAACTACAGCTTTCGAGTTGTAGTTAGGAGCTTGGTTCCAGGTGAAAACGTCATTGACAGTGGAAACTGCAGTCGAGGAAGGCAGTCAACAAGTAAGGTGAAAATATTAAATATCCTGCCGTACAAACATCTATAATGTCAAGTTCATTGAAACTGCAGTTATAGTACTTTTTATGTACGGTATGATTGGAGGGGATGTTTACCCTTTGTGTTATATGGTAGAATTCATTACATGGATAAATACTTATTTAGGGCTGCACAATTGACATCACAATATCACATCAGGTAATATGGCATTATTTATAAAACAAAAAGGAGATGAAATTATGCTAAATACATTAGCAAATAGAACTAAACTAGTTCTTTAGTAAGTTGCCAGTTTTCTCACGAGTTGTTTTAACAAGGCAGTACTGACAAACATGATATGATTATTGCACACACGCACATGGAGATGACTATGCTGAGACAATTTATCATTCAGCACTTACGTACGCATGGTATTAAATAGGGAAAAAACATGGAGAAAGCAAATAAAACACAGGAAAATTAAAGACTAAAAATAATAAATCACTTCTTATCACAGAGTTTTTGTTGCAATATGAAAAAAGACAGCAGTGCTTGGATACGAAGCCGCGGCTGTGCAGGTGAGGAGTCTGGGGTACCATGGTGGGGGTTTTACACACCCAGGAATCCCACTGAGCCATAAGGCAGCACCAACTGCGAGGGATCAGGAATTTATAAGTATTTATACTGTGTCTGAAATAAACATATAATCACATGTAATTACAGATACAGCCAATGTCACTTTTTCCGTCTACAAGAGGTATCACAAGTATCATGAGGCTGACTATTTTCAGTTTAGTACTATTATTATTGTTATAAGACTCACATAACATATTAATAATGTAATATCAGCACAACGTGACCTGCCATGAGAGCAAGACCAATCACCTCTGGAACCACTGTAGTTCAGCTACGGTGCTTCAAATTACTGTGGTACTAACAAAGTATGATGGTTTCAGGAAACATTTGTACTTCAGATATAGTTCGTTTGAAATAGGAACGCACAATTAATTGTAAAGTTAAAAAAAAAAAAAAAAAACAATCTCGATTCACACCTCTGTGCTATCTAATTTAGAAATGTCAACATTTCTTCTGCAATGTATTCACTGGATAAAAACAAGCCCTCCTATTTTCCTCCAAAGAGTCTCAAGTGCTCAGTGATTCTGCATTCTTGTTAAAGGGTGTTTTTCACCTGCACCAGGTACCGTATTTTAGGTACTTCAAGAAAGTACAAAAAGTACGGTACTCCAGGGTGTTGGTTTCCCACTGCTGTAAAATCTGGTCCCAGTGCAGAATGACATCACAACACGAGGCAGGTTTTTTGTACTAAATTCAAAAAATGGCTGTAGTAGGACTGGATAATGTGCAATATTAATACCAACATTGGATGTTGTGCTGCTCAGTTGTTACTTTGCCAATAAGCTAGGCTTTTTTACCTTCAATTCAGCATGGACATTATAATGCAGGGAGTTTAGGTTTTACTAGAACATTTTTACTCTGTCATATGAAAACATATATAAAGTTTTACTATTTTAATTATTATTCCTTTTCAAAATTATCAAGTATATGTGTAAAAATCAGTTTAAAGTTCATCTCCCTGCCCTTGCATGAGCGCTGCTTGTGTTTTCCAAGACAATCATAACCATTTTCATCCTGGCTGGATTTTTCTATTATTCCTAGACAGGTTAGTGAGAAACTCCATTTTTGTTTTATGAATACCCCAATATTTATTACAATAAAATCACATTGCAATACTTAGGAATTTTCCAATACCGTGCTGTCCTAGTATACTATACAGAATACTTTATTTTTTTTATATTTACTATACTGATCTCTGATTCTTCCAACCAGATCACAGTTAAAGCCTGGGTCACTTCATTTGTCCTATTTGCATAACCAATTGAAAAAGAAAGTGTTTGAAGTCCCACCTGAAATCCACTGGCACTTTTGGTATGGCTGTTATGGTTGGTTAAATAAATAAAAAACAGACAGACAGACAGACAGATGTACTGTTCCCTCATTTTCTACAGCAATCTCTCTTCATCTAATAAACACAGACTTACCAGGATCACACATAGAGCAGCCAAGATCCGCCTTCCCATTCCAAACCTGACGAAAACCACAGAGCTGCTATTTGCCTCGCAAGAACCAAAACCAATGACTCTAGTCACTCTCTTAACACAGAGTTTATTCTGCTGCTATCAGGCTGCAGATACAGGACTGTGAAATGGAAACGGGTTCCTTTGGCAAGAGTTTCGTCCCCACTGCCATAGCTGCACTTAACTTGCCACATTAATCTTGTACCCATCAAATCCCTGCTACTAATCGTTTGTATATGTTTGTATGCGCAGTTTTTTGTATTTGTGCCTAACATGTTAGAGGCCTGTACTGTACTTTGCTTGTATTGAAAAAGACTGTGAAGACAAATATCCTTATAGGACAACGAAAGCTATCTTGAGAAAGAACATTGTTACAGAAAACTGTGATCTCAATTTTAAGCAAAAAAAAAAAATCATTATCAGTCACACTTTTTTTCTCAGAATCATGTATCCCTATTTTGATCTAACATTGTGCGATTCATCTTTAGTGCTAACTTTCATCACTGTATGGGCGGTATACCAGCCCGTCACTGGAATTAATACTCACCCATTTGAGACTTGGGAGCTGGTGGCATGATTGGCTCTCCAGCCACTGGAAAAAGTGACTAGTGTGGTGCTGAGGTATCACCCGCGACATCGCTGTACTCAGGTTCTCATACCTGAGGTAGTTTGTGGCGTAATCAGTACATGCCCCTTACCTCGCTCCTCTATCATACAAGACACCCCGGATGGTATAGCAGACAATTACGGTAATTAACACTCACCCAGACGACTTCAACTTCTGCATTTAACTTGTCGAGCTTCTCAAACTCATCCCTGTGAGTGACCAGCCCACCGTTCTTCAGCTTCCACCCATTCTGCTTCCATTTTTTCACCCAGCACGTCACACCTAGATTTGAGGGAGCCCATAAGTAAACGGACGTGTAGCTATGAGACTTGTGTTTTACATAAGTTGGCGTCTTCAATGAAAAATAAGAGATGGTATCTAGGGATTCCCAGCTCAGCTTCTGGAGGGGTGTGTTGTTTTCTACACAGATGATCTATCAATTCAGCATTTCGAAATCAAAATGACAAAATGCCAGCCCTTGACAATCAGGGTTCAACATAAATAAACGGTCAGTACTGGTGACAGAGAACAAGGCACTGGAAAATTCTCACCATTGATAGTGAACATGCTGTCAGTGTAGAGAACCAGCTTCTTTATCTTCAAGTCTTTAGCCTGCTCTAGGGCTCGACAGGCGGCCTGAGTTCAAGGACAACGAAAAACCCTAATTAAAGGAGGGGGCAGAGACTTGAACTGTCCATCAGTTTCATTTAGACAAATGAGAAAACACTTGCCAGTAGTTCTGCCCTCTGGTTGGTTTGCCTTCCATGCAGCCTATCAGATACATTTCTTTAACAAATGAGAAAACCATTCATGGGATGAGGATTAAAATTTATATATATACACACCCACACACACCACTACCATCATCATCATCATCATCATCAAATCAATAGGAAAGATCAGACACTTTCAGAATCACCCCCAAATTCTGTTGGAAACTAAGGGTGCTTTTCCACTACACCAAGTACCATACTCTTTGTGAGAAAGCACCAAAAGTAGGGTACTTCAAGGTGTTGTGTTTTCACTTCAGCTGCTCATGCATTGTGCTAGTGCTGCTATGCTATTGCACAGCGTAAAACCACTTTTTTGTTTAGTAATAATTTGAATTACTCCCATTACATAATGACATTAAAGGAAAACATTTCATACAATGAACTGAAGCATTTTCAAAACCATAATGGTAATTTCATTAAAATAAAAATAATAATTAAAAAAACGATGCGTCTTGATTTGAAATATTGACGTGGACACATTTTCAGCATCATTGTCATTGACTACATCGCAGCAGCCCTAATCCAGTACTGTCAAACCTTATGGCTCTTTCCACTTACAGACGGTGATCAGGTCCCCAGTACACACCGATGCCAGCCCGGGCCCCTTGTTTCCCGTTGCAGGAACAGCAACCGTCCGTGTACACTACCACCGCATCTCCTGCAAAGGAAACCCCCAATGCACCTTATTTTAAGATCGAGAGATACGACAAAAAAACATCAAAATGACATTTTCATAATGTAACTACAATAACAGAAAACGTTTTTAAATGTGGCTGTCAGGCTTTGCATTTATACCATTGTGGTGTTTATAAGGGTCTTACACAACAATTACATACCTTATTTAAGTATAAAACAACAATACAATAATCTTGCACATGTGACCTGACAACAGATGGCTATATATTCAACCTCTCGCCCAATCATTTACCCATAAAGGTAAGACCGTCCCTGCTGCCGGCTGCAGCGCAAGCGTCATCATAAGTGTCATCTGCACATTTCTGCCGTTTGGGAGGCAGCTCGTCGTCAAAATTCACATGAGGCCTCTTCCCCTCAACAGACCGGGTTGGGAGCACGGCTTTAAAGACTTCTGTGGAAGCTGCACTTCCAGAACAATCTGCTGAAACACCGAAAGATACAAACAAGTATAATTTGCAAGTAAAATACAGCGCGTTAACCGAATTTATTTGACCTTTCAATGCACGGGCTTTGTAAATATTTAACGTTATAACGTCGTGCACATAAGTCTATAAAGAAATCGCAAGCAAATTTAATATTTAGCAATCATGCACAACTAAACAATCAATGTGTAATAAATCTTAAATTTTGCAATGTTTCTTCTTAATAAAATCCACTGTTATAACCAACCAGAAACAGCAGGTGACGAAGATGAGTCTGCCGATTGTCCCCTTACGAAAGCCCACGCGTCCTCTTCGGAAGCAAATTTCTTATAAACGGCAGAAGGAAACTTCTTAACCTGACTTTCACATTCCTCCCTGAAGAACATTGCATAGTGTAAAAATTAATATACTCATGATAAATTACTACGTCCGATCAGTAAGTTGCATTTGAATAACGCACCACGTGCCGTAGACACCCGGGTTGGAACCTCTCCGAACTGCGTAGTAGTATGTCTTCTTCACCATTTCTACGGTACCAGTACAAAACGCTCTCCGGGTTATGCTGTAAAGACTGTTCAGCATTACTTGAGGGAGACTTTGGGTGCTATTTTATCGGCTGTCGTTCATTTTATGTTTGTTTTCTTCTAAGATAAATACTTTAATCAGTCAAAATTACCTATGCGCAATGTAACCTAACACAGGACAGATAGACAGTAAATAACACTCATCTAATTTAACACATATAGCAGGCAAACGCATACTTGTTCATGACTTCTGTGCAAACAAGAGTAACGTATCAACGAAGTCACGTTGACTTGGTTCAATAATTTATGCTTTTTAACACTTCCATCAAAAATAACAGATACTCAGTCATGCCAAATTTACCGTTTCCCAGAGCGAATGCCGTACTTGGTTTTCGGTCACTTCCGGGTTCCCGATTTCCCATGAGCCCCCATGTCACACCGCGCTAATAGCAACATCTCGCGATATTCCGGCCTCTTCCCTGGCCGTCGTTGACTGAGGTGGGTTGGAAGACCTGACACCGGACTTAATATTTTTAAGAAAACATGGCTAATATCACAAATTTTGCGTTGTTTGTATTAGCTGTGTATGGTGGAATACATGATACCTTAGATTATCCTTTGTTTTGGTGCGGATGGCCTTTTTGTATGTACGGTGGCTAAGATCTTGCTGACCGTAATGATCTATGGTAAGACTAGGCCCATGTGTGGTTCGATCGTTTCTATTATACCTGTTTTTGCGTGTGATTCAAAAGCATGGGGTGAGTATTTTTGACCAGTTCGGCAGGGTTTTTAAAACTATATCATGCCATACGTTTTGAGTTATCTGAAGGTATAAATTTCACTGACATGTCAAGCGAATGGGAGTAATAGTTGCCCAGAAGTAGTAGTTTCAGTGTTCTTGTATCACAGCCTCACGTTTCATCTGACTGGCTGACTGATAGCTAAAGTTTCTACAGCAAATAAATTTTTGTACTCTGAAATGGTAGAGACTGGATTAAATTACGGAGAAAAACGCGGTTAATCTTAGATGAGGCTTGTTTCGCCACGATTTAACGTAGTTTATTGTATAGTACCGTGGTTGCAGTTAACACAGTAAATTTGTAGGCATTTGGACTGGTTATCCCAACGTGCACCTTTTCCCCCTTTCTTTCTGTAGACATAGGCCATGTTCAGTACCAGTGCGAAAATCGTAAAGCCCAATGGCGAGAAGCCAGACGAGTTCGAGTCTGGCATCTCCCAGGTGAGTGTCCCAGTCTGAGTGTACAGGTAGCCCTCACGGTGACACACGTGTGTCTGCCCTGATGGCTTACCTTTGGTGGAGTATCTCCTTTAACGGTAAGATAACCCCTTTCTCAAAGCTTTGGATCTCTATTCCAGGCGCTCCTGGAGTTGGAGATGAATTCGGATCTGAAAGCTCAGCTGAGAGAACTCAATATCACTGCTGCAAAGGTTTGTAATTTTACTGATAATACAATCCTGTATATGTTGAATATATGGTCAGGTTATTTCTTATGGGAACATTATCTTAAGTGTCTCCCGAATTAAAAAAAAAAAAGTTGTAAATGGTACCAGTAAAATTGACATTTCCCCCAACGTGGACATCCTGTGAGGTTGCTCTCATATGGCTCTGTCCGTGTGGCGTATGGGAGCGCAGCACTTTACGGTGCCGTGACGTACAGTCCCATTCCACGACGTTGGATAACAAGCCAGTCCCTGGCCTTTGGGCTGATGAGGACAGCGTACTGTATATTCCTACATCTTCCCAGAGCTCTCAGCTATGACTGGGGAGGTAAACCATGCAGTGCATAGATTGACATGACCTGTATTGTGCCTGGTGAAAATGAGCACCATAGTTAACTAATTTAAAATGTCCACTAAAGATGTATGACGACGCGTTAAAACAATACCCCAGGAAATTGAAGTTGCTGGCAACAGGAAAGCAATCATCATCTTCGTGCCGGTACCCCAGCTGAAGTCTTTCCAGAAGATCCAGGTGCGGCTTGTGCGAGAGCTGGAGAAGAAATTCAGCGGTAAACATGTGGTCTTTATCGCACAGGTACAGCCGGCTCCACCTCCATGTTCTCTTCCTGTGCTGCTAGCATGGTGTGTGTTCAGTTGCAGGGGTATGGAGGCCTCTGCTGGTGTGCTTCAGCTATGCTGTCTGAACTGTGCACTCAGTATAAATAGCTGACATTTTGCACTCTGAAAGTCTCCTTGAAATGGTCTATTCAAGCTCATAGCATCTCTCATTGATGCATAATAGCTTGCCTTATATTTCCATACTGCGTAGGTTCTTGTTAACACTATGTAGTTCCTGCTTGTTAGGAGCTATGTCCTTCCAAGCCTTGCATTACTTGATCCTGCACTAGTAAGTCAAGCAATGTTTGGAGAAATTAGGCCTATTAAACCTTTTTGTTGGGTTATGCATCTGTAGCCCAGTTAACCAAATTCTGATTACTACTCTTCTGTTTAAGTCAGTGATTTACAGTACATTAATCCCACCCACTGTTAATCTTGGCACTTTATTTCTCCCATTGCTGCTTTGTGTCCCACCACTGTACTGAGAATTTGTATTGTAAATCAATTGCTAAAATTAGGATTACACACGAGGGAAATCCACACGAGGAATTGGAGCAGTGTGGAAGGTGGTAGGACAAGATGACTGACTTTTAAAGTGCTTTCCCCTCTTCTGGAAATGGTGTGTGGCTAGCAATTAAGCTTATTTTATGTAAACGTTATGTGTGATGTCTTAATGTGAGGTGACCTTGAGCCCATTGATCTTCAACGTGGACATCCTGTGAGGTTGCTCTCATATGGCTCTGTCCGTGTGGCGTATGGGAGCGCAGCACTTTACGGTGCCGTGACGTACAGTCCCATTCCACGACGTTGGATAACAAGCCAGTCCCCGGCCCTTGGGCTGGTGAGGATGGCGTACTGTATATTCCTACATCTTCCCAGAGCTCTCAGCTATGACTGGGGAGGTAAACCATGCAGTGCACATTAAGTCTTATTGCATTGAACTTGTGTAAATGACTGTTTGAAGGCTGTAAAAGTGGTCTTGACTTGAGTTTAACTTAAGCACATTTCTAATTGCAGAGGAGAATTCTGCCGAAACCAACAAGGAAAAGCCGCACAAAGAACAAGCAGAAGCGTCCTAGGAGGTGTGTTTGCGTTTTGTGACACCCTTTACTCAACAGAATTGTGCATAGATTCAACAGTCGACTGGATTTTACTCTTATTATGGTTATAGATATTGAACTTTTTACTGGTTTAAACAGTTACTTGTACGTATGATCTCCAACGTGGACATCCTGTGAGGTTGCTCTCATATGGCTCTGTCCGTGTGGCGTATGGGAGCGCAGCACTTTACGGTGCCGTGACGTACAGTCCCATTCCACGACGTTGGATAACAAGCCAGTCCCTGGCCTTTGGGCTGGTGAGGACGGCGTACTGTATATTCCTACATCTTCCCAGAGCTCTCAGCTGTGACTGGGGAGGTAAACCATGCAGTGCACAAATTTTCACCATTATGTAGAAAATCTCAACTGCAGATGTTCTGTTTGTAGTCAAATCATTTAGGCTTGTGCTAAAATGTGAAGGACTAAATGCATTCATGATCTTCTCTCAGCCGCACTCTTACAGCTGTGCATGATGCCATCCTCGAGGACCTAGTTTTCCCCAGTGAAATTGTTGGCAAGAGGATCCGAGTGAAACTGGACGGCAGTCGACTCATCAAGGTCCACCTTGACAAAGCTCAACAGAACAATGTTGAACACAAGGTAAATATGTGTTTGACACATTGCCATTTTGTAAGTAGTCAACGTGGACATCCTGTGAGGTTGCTCTCATTTGGCTCTGTCCGTGTGGCGTATGGGAGCGCAGCACTTTACGGTGCCGTGACGTACAGTCCCATTCCACGACGTTGGATAACAAGCCAGTCCCCGGCCCTTGGGCTGGTGAGGACGGCGTACTGTATATTCCTACATCTTCCCAGAGCTCTCAGCTATGACTGGGGAGGTAAACCATGCAGTGCACATTTTGCAATTCTCTGATGGGACTGTTCTGCATTTTCTGTGGAAATTGAATGGAACACAAATGACAGGGTATAGGGTTTCTCATCCATGGCACTTTTCCTTCTCCTCAGGTTGAGACCTTTTCCTGTGTCTACAAGAAACTCACAGGCAAAGATGTCGTGTTTGAATTCCCAGAATTCCAACTGTAAAGCGCGAATGACAAAATAAATTTGTGTATGGAAACTCATGCTCGTCTGACTGCGAATTTTGTGACACATAGGAGTTCTCTTCTGTCCCTCGAATCCCTTGCACTTTACGTCCTTTTTTTTAGAGGGTCTGATGATATATCAACGCCTTTGTCTAAGCAAGGTATCAATGGGTGAAGGACATGAACTGCCAACCTTCAAGTTATGTGCCATTCTGTTGAATGCTTGGTGAAGCTGCCTCACCTGACTTAACTCGGGTGTGTGCGTGGGTAGTAATGCTATAGCCACGTCAAGCATTCTGCCCAATGGCTTTAAAATCATAACAATCTGAATTGGAGAGTCCAGGCACTGTCTAGTGATGGATGTGTTTTCTATAGGTATGCCAGGAAGGATCTGTGTGAAAGGCCTCATTCTTCATGTTTTATCTCATGTACAAGGTGAATCAAAACATCTGACTTGCTCGGTATCAGATGGTTGCAGCTTCGGCTGATTTCAGCAAGGCCATGTGGATGATCGATGGTGATGTGACTTGTAATGCTGCCCTGAGAGTTTAGTGACTTCAGGCAACCGGCCCTCATTGTGTTATTTCTTGGAAAAACTAGGTTTGTCATCTAGCCATTCAATATTCTGTCCCCTTGTAGAATTATTTTTTTAATATTAAGAATTTAGTTTTATTATTCTGTCTTCATAGCATTACATTGTCTCTTGTGCTTTACGTTATCTTTGCCCAAAATGCCTAGTGAGCAAGCCAGAGGTGACAGTTGCAAGGAAGGATTCTCTAGAAGGAAGAAACCATAAGGTACCAGACTCAAGGGGGGAGCCCATACTCCAGGGCCAGCAGATGAATTCAGATGAGCAAAATGGTGAACACTCAGTTCAAACTGTCCTAATTTTAACATTTGAATCTGAAAGTGGTGATGTGAAGGCAGGCAGATGCTGGTGCTGCTTCTGATGGCCCAAGGAACAGTGATAAGGCAGCAGGGCATACTGGATAGACATCACAGGCAGAAGACGGAAAGATGCCACAGGTAGTGGAGATGTTGCTGGCAGCAGTGTAGGCAGAATATCTTGATAAAATGGAGTCCCAAGGCCGCACACCCCAGAAGTGGTAGGGGAAATAAAATGTGCAGTTAGCCAAAGTAGGGGAAACTAGAGGCATTGCGAACAGGTGAGTGAAATGTGTAAGCTCTGGCAAATGAGGCTATGGTAGTACAAGTAGGAGGGAGAGGCAGGTGGGAACGCAGGCATGGGGAGTCCCTGAACGTCAGTACTCCAATCCCACAAGGGGGTGTGAAGCTAAAGTGACAGACTGACAGTCTGTTGTTCCCTGCCTCGTGCCAATTCCTTCCAGGATAGTAGGATAAGTGGGTATAGAAAATGGATGGATGTCAGTGGTGCCTTGACAGTTTCATTCTGTGATCGAGCTCGTAACTCAAATTACTCATATCTCAAATCAGTTTTCCCCATTGAAATGCAATCAGCTCCGAACCCCCAAAAACATGTTTTTATATAATGAACATTGTATAAAAACAGTACAATAGAATGTACTGCAATAAACTGGACTTTAGCTGAACTGAATTTTAGCTCTCAAAAAATTGGCAGAGACGGCTCGTATCTTGAAAAACTCATTAGTTGGAACGCTCAAGGTACCACTGTACATGTACACACACACACACACACATACACACAGAGACAGTGCCCTGCAAAAATATTCACCCCCCTTGGCATTTTTCATGTTTCGTTGCCTCGCACCCTGGAATTAAAAGTTTCTTGATGTTTTTTATGTGATGGAACTGCACAAAATAGTGTAAGTTCATGAAGTGAAATGAGAAAATAAACTGAAAATTGGCATGTGCATATGTATTCACCCCCTTTGTCACGAAGCCCCTAAAAAGTCCCGCCGCAACCAATTACCTTCA
>JAODUD010000039.1:7732709-7750071 GCA_026784285.1 Stomatorhinus walkeri | reverse complement strand
TGGAATGGCCTAGTCAAAGTCCAGACCTCAATCCAACTGAGAATCTGTGGTCAGACTTGAAGATTGCTGTTCACAAGTGAAAACCATCTAACATGAAAGAGATGGAGCAGTTTTGCCTTGAGGAATGGGTAGGATGGCAGGATGTGGAATGCTCATAGAGACTTATCCAAAGTGATTAGCAGCTGTAATTGCTGCAAAAGGTAGCTCTACAAAGTACAGTGGTACCTCAGAACTCGAACTTAATCCATTCAGAACTCCAGATCGAATCCTAAAAGGTTTGAGTTCTGATCGAATTTTCCCCATAAAAAATAATGGAAAACCAATGAATTAGTTCTCGGCCCCAAAAAATACACCAAAATGTCTTTTTGTGCATTTAAACACAAAAAGAACCGGGCAAAGAAAGAAAAGTATATACTGTACTAAATACATCTAAGGACATTTATCAAAACAGTGATTTTTAAAGTAAGAAAATAAATGTATCAAAACACTGTAAAAAAAAAAAAGTGTCATGCCCCGATTGTCTGCTCCTTCCTTCAGCCACGCCCCCTCGCTAACCTCATGTGGAATCCCCATGTGATCAGCTGTTTCTGGTTGTCATTAGTCCACGTTTCAGTTTGTTTCCCCAGTCCGGTCATTGTATTGTTCGTCTGCGTTTTGCCTGCCTTACCTGTAATGAAACCCTGACGTCTGCACCTTTGTCTCCGTTCAGTCCCTGCTTGGCACGACAATAATATTTTAATTAAATTCTGAGATTCAGAGCGAGCTCTAGGTAAATTTTTTTCGAACTGCTTGGTTCGGTTTTTAAGAATTTTGAGTTCTTATGAGTTTGAGAACTGAGGTACTACTGTACTGACTTTGGGGGGGGGGGGGCACACTGAAGTTTTCTGTTATTTTGTCCTATTTGTTTGCTTCACAATAAAGAAAAATACATCTTCAAAGCTGTATGTATGTCCTGTAAAAGAAATGGTGCAAACTGTCAGACAATCTATCTTAATTCCAGGTTGTGAGGTAACAAAACATGAAAAATGCCAAGGGGGGGTGAATACTTTTGCAAGGCACTGTGTGTGTATATTATATATATATATCCTCCTGAGACCCAAGGAAAAAAAGTGTCCTCCAAGTTTAGGTTATTTGTCTGGAGGAAATAAGACATCTTACATTTTAGATTTTTTCTAATTTATTTTTATTTTTAATTTCACAGCATGTCCTCTTTAGTGTACAACAGGAATAAATGCATTTCCTTACATCAGTGAAAAGATAGATGCAAAAATAAAATGTCCACTACAATGGACATAAATGAATGGGTGGGGTTATGCCCAGGAGTCAACAGAGAGCCAGGGATCCAGAAATACGGGGAAGGAAGATGTTTATTCAGTTCGACCAGGCTGGAGAGGAAGCCGGTGATCGCGGTAAGGACTCGGGAACCAAGCTGGCGCTGGACAGGCACGGGGTTGCCGAGGGGGAACCGGAGCTGGTGATTGGCGTGCAGGAGTCGTGGTCGTGGGGCGAGAGCGTGGGTCGTAACCAGGGGTATCCGTCCAACAGGCAGGCACGCGGACAGGGCACAGGAGGAAGGGGAGACAAGGATGGAGGGGAACGCCGGGAAGGAGAGGTCAGGGAAGGTACGGGTTCTAGGAAGGGAAGGAACACAGGTAAGGTTACAACAGAGGCAAGACAGACGAGCTCGGGAAGCGAGGGAACACGCTACACGCAAAAACCGCTCAGTAAGGCTCAAGAACATTGGCTCAATACTTCGCATTGTTTGCAGGTCGTGATGGTGCTTATTACACTGGCGTTGATTAGGGGGAAATGCGTAGCACCTGGGAGGGTTCCGCCCCTAGTGGGCGTGACAGGTGGGGTCTCAGGAGGATATATATATATATATAAGGAACAGTACAGTAGGGCCCAGCACTGATCCCTGTGGGACACCATAATTCACTTTAGTGGGCTTGGAAGATTCATTGTTCACATGGACAAACTGATAACAATCAGTTAAATAGGAGCGAAACCAGGAGAACTGTCCCGTTAAGGCCAGCAACAGATTCTAGCCAATCATGGTGTACTTGAAATACAGGTAATATTTCTAAATCTCACATTGTTTGCAAATCACTGAACCCAGTTACAGCAATTAACCTTCAGCCTTGCTTCTATTAAATGGGAGGTAGAATACTTCTAAAAATTTTGATCTCAGAAAACAAGTAACAGCAGACGTCCCCGGCAAAGCCTGCCGAGTCCTATTGATGCTGGCTGACCATTTCTGTGCGCTGCTCCTCTTTGGAATGTGTCACATTTCCGGGTTGGTTTCATCAGGAAACTGAGAGGTTTGCTCTACGTTATGCTTACTGGTAATGGTAATGGATCCCAATGGCTCCCAAAGCATTTCTTCTCCTTTAAGATTGATGGATGGTGCATGCAAAGGTTTTGTAGTACAGGCAATCCCTGGCTTAAGAACACGCAACTCATACTTAGAAATGGACAGCCATAAAGTTTATTATATTACAATTTGTGTTAAATATGTACACTCGTAGAAACATTGTGTCGTTTCACTGGTTTGTCGGTTCAAAGTACAGTAGCAGTTCAGTGCAGTATGTTGTAACTTTCATTAACACTTTATAATTATGTACTGTATTGAATTCCTCACTTCCAAACACACTGTGCACCCATTTATGATGTGTGTAGTGTTCAGCTTCTTGCTGTAACAGTGATCTCTGCACAATGTGCACCCATTTGTGATGTGTGTAGCGTTCAGCTTCCTGCTGTAACAGTGATCTCTGCACACTGTGCACCCATTTGTGATGTGTGTAGTGTTCAGCTTCCTGCTGTAACAGTGATCTCTGCACACTGTGCATGTGTTAACAGACAACTCTTACCGTGGAATAAATCTACCCACCTAACATCAACCTGACATTTGATGGCCAAAATCGTGTTCATTATGGTGCTGTATGTAACGACTTGCTTTCACCATGATTAAACTTTCATTTATTTTAATGAACTCTTAAATATAAGTTAAAAAGTCTATGCTGTGCTAATGTTTATGACATATTTGAATGGATGCACTGCCAGAAAAATTATGAGGTTCACTGTGAAAGCAGGACAATTTTAATTGGCATTCTAGCAACACAAATCTATATTCATAGACTATTCATGAGCAGTTAATTGCGCTGCAATGAACAAATGTGGCTTTCAGTAATATATAGAGATGCCTGGTAATACTCTGACTCGGGTGATAAAAGCACAGAAACCTTGCATGCTGGAAATGTTATAAATGTGCCCCCTTGTGTCACTAGGGGGCAGTGTTGCTGTAATAATGTTTCATAGCCATTCAGGAGAGAATGAAAGTGAAAATCCGCACAGCCACCTGAATAGCCATGCGATTTCCACAGAAAACTTAGTTTTAGTTAGTTAAATTCTCCCCAAACGAGCTTGATGGGCCGAATGGCCCCCTCTCGCTTGTACATTTCTTATGTTCTTATGTCCTCTTTCTGAATTCAACTATGTTTTTAGTTGTCACTTGTATAAGAACGCGATCGTGGTTGTGTTATGCAGTTAAGTAGAGTCCTGTTTCATTCCAAAGTCCAAAATGTGGTCCATGTGAACTGAGGCTATTCATTGCTTATTTGACAGGCATCCCATCCAGCGTGAACTTTGACCTTTGTCTTGTGTTTCCTGGAAGAGATCATCCACTCACAGAAAGAACAGCTTTAATAAAGGCCACCTCAGTTCCTGATGCTACTCATGCTTTGTTGAAGTTGAGCTGTTCGGAGGCTGTGAAAACAGTGAATGCCTTTATTAATGCCAGGTCAATCAAAGTCACCCAAGTCCCCTTCATAACAATTCCGTTTTACTCTCCTGTTCAGCACTGGAGTGTTATTATTCTATATATTGAAGCTAATAACAGGAGACTGCTCCCCTGCAATGGTCTCAGATATTTAAAGGTCTATATACTTTTACAGATGGTGATTTTCTGGGTAGCACTATACCTTCACACCTCCAGGGCTATGGAATTGAATCGCACCCCTGCTCTGTCTGTGTGCGGCCTTTGCATGTTCACCCCTCTGTAGGTTCCCTCCCACGGTGCACAGAAATGCAGTCTGTAAGTGATCTATAATGTAGGGTTGTGTGTGCCCTGCGGTGGACGGGCATATTCTGCGGAGTGTTGCCCAGCCTTATACTCAGTGCTGTCTGGGGTAAGCTCCATCACTCTGACCGAGATAAGCGGTTATAAGTTGGAAGGATATATGGCTACCTTTATAGTCCTGCTTATGTTGCTCTCATCATTAAAATGGCTGCAGCTGGGGGCTGTAGACAGGTGCAAAATACAATCAGCTCTTCGCTGATTTTCATATTTTGAGAGTGATTTATGCTCAAGTGAAAAAGTGAGTCATACAAATGTGCAAACTGAAATCTAACTCGGAGTGTATACACACTGTTTTCTTTTTTTGTGTTTTGCAGTAGTCTGTGCAGGAAGCAGAGAACTCAAGGGCTCGTAAGTCAAACCGGTCTAACGATCTCAGGTACGCTGACGTTAGTTTCACAACTGTGTTATTTTGACAGATGAAAAACCCCGTGTTGAATTGTTCCTGCGCCTGTAGGGAGAAAACTGCTGCGAGGAAAAAAATAAAACAACAACAAAAAAAAAACAAGTGAGGTTCCTAAGGGCTTATTTTGAAGAAGCAGACTGCACTGGTGACAGGTCAATGTCACTGCTCAACATGACCCCAGAGCCATTGACAGCTGGGGCACGAAGCCTGGACTTTAATCTACGGATGTGAACGCAGACCCGAGACAAGCTGAGCACGAGGTAATGGCATTTCTCTCCTAAATTCCTGTGTGTCTCTCCCAGTGTGTGTTTCTGGCTAAGGCAGACAGTCTCAGGGCACTGATGGCATCATCTCAGGTGTGTGAGTCCCAGAAATAATAAGAAGGTTCCTGCGTTCGATTCCCGCTGAGGTGTAGATCAGAAAAGAAGCATGGCGACTCCACCGGCAACGAAGGTGATGGCTGATGAGCCGGACTTCCTGCAGCTTAACAACCTGGCCTGTGAAACAGCAGGGGGGAAGGTCAGTACTCATTTAGCAGACACATATGAATTTAATCAGGTCACAGTTTTTACTGTAGCACTCCTTTCTGTAGGCCTCTGAATTGAAAGTAAAAATCTATAGCTTTAAAAAGTGTGACACATAACTTGATTGCTGTTTATATTTGTCTTTTATTTGCTTCCTAAACACAAATGTTAATTTAAATATTGCTGTTGTTCCAGGTGATATTTGCCACTGACGAGTGGTTTGCCCCTGTGCAGAATCTCTTAAAGGTGCAGTACATGCATTTGACGAACCCTGATGTTCCTGTAATACGTTCCTGAACTTGTATTCTGTATAGGTGTGGAAGAGGAATAAAATTGCCTGTAGCTTTAAGAGATTCATAAGACTGTGTATCTCTGTCCTAGAGGGAACCTGCAAAGTTTATCACCTCTGCCTTCACGGAGTTTGGGAAATGGATGGATGGCTGGGAAACCAGAAGAAAAAGAACCCCAGGTAGATGCTGTGTGTGAACGGAAGGTTGCTGGTTTGAATCCCTAGGTTCGGATAAAACCACCTGCTCTACAAATTGAATATAGATATGCATGCCCATCCAATCTCACCACCCATTGAGATCTCATATAGCTGTTTAGCTTTCTATATCAGAAAAGGGGACACAGTGCAGTTAGTTTGCTGGGGATCAGTGTCTTCCTGTTCACATTATAAAATGCATGGTCTTCTTTGTGCATTTCCACGCTCTAATCAGAGCATGACAGCATTCTGTATCTCACATTCATCAAAACTTTGTGTGGACTGAGGTTCATTTTGTGCCTGTTGTGAGTGGTGTGTAACTCTGTGGGTTAGGCCGGTGTGCCGCTGGTTCAAATCCCATGGTTGGCAGAGTAGTCAGCTCAGGGATGAGCCCTTAAGCAAGGCCCTTAGCCCAGGAGAAAGACTCCTGTGGTGCCTGAGAAATGAGTAACCCTGTCCTCTGACCCCGGGGTTCATGCTCAACCTGTGTAGGTGTCCCAAAGAGCAAGAGCGGATGTGTGGAAATTAAAGAATCCATCTATACCTGTACAGAAGCCAAATGAAGTAAAGTTTCTGCTTAAAGTTTTCAAAATGTGGGAGCCAGCAGTCTTACGTATTCCGAGAATAAGCATATTGTACCTTCAAAGAGCTCTGACTGTGTCTAATCGCGTCTCCCTGGAAGGGCACGATTGGTGCATCATCCAGCTGGGAATCCCTGGAGTTGTACATGGGTTCGACGTGGACACCTCCTTCTTCACGGGAAACCACGCCCCCTCTGTGTCCATTCAGGCTGCCTGTATGGAGACAGGTGACCAGTCCCGTCATGCATTTCATCCTCCTGTCAACAGCAAACCAAATTCAATGTTCTCAGTGGGCACCATAAAAGACAGCTACACTGTATATAATGGCTGCTTCAGGTCACTGTAGTAAGATGACAAGGGTAAATCTCGCATAATGTTCAGGTATATAATACTAAAGGTATGCTGCTGAAGGCTACTGTCCTGGGGCAATCCTAGGATTTTTTAAGGAGGTGGGCATAAGAGGACCCATACCTCGTAGAAAGGGGCTAACCTTATTATTAGGCAATGATATGCTATGAAGCAGTGAGTGACAGGGAGGGATCACTCTGGGGACCAATCAGCTTTCAGCTGGGACTAGTACCCCTCTATATAGACCACTGCTATTGGTTGTCAGTGTTTTTCCTATGGTGGTGCAGTGGTTAGCACTCACACGTCTGGGACCTGGGTTTGAGTCTCTGCCAGGGTTCCATTTGTGTAGCGTCTGCATATTCTCCCTGTGTCATCGTGGGATAGCCTCAGGTTTCACCCCCAGTCCAAAAACATGCAGAGATTATGTTGAGTTACCAAATTGTGCATGGTGTGTGAATGTCTGGTGTGTGTGCCCTGCGATGGGTTGGTGCCCCATTCTGGGCTGTTCCCTGCCTTGTGCCCATAGCCCCTGGAGTAAGCTCTAGACCAGGGGTCCTGGAGAGCTACTATCCAGTAGGTTTTCTGTCCCACTTGGCTTCTGTTGACCCACACTTGATCCTGGTATATACCTGAGAACTAGTGTGGTTCATCAGAAGCCAGGTAGGATAGAAAACCTACTGGACGGTAGCTCTCCAGGACCGGAGTTGGAGACCCGTGCTCTAGACCCTCCGCAACCCTCAATAGGATAAGTGGTTTTGGAAAATGGATGGATGCTTGTCCCATGGAATCATAGACCTGGGTTTGCTGGGGAATGTAGCCTTTCTCTTTGAACTGACATGCCTGTCAACAGCAGAGCTGAACAGCTTGCCGGTAAGTTTGCACATCAGTACATCCCACATTAATGAAGCTTTAAACTCTGTATTCTGTGAAGTTGGCTATTATTGAGCAGCCTCGCTTTTAATCCTACATCGCTGCTCCCCATCTGACTTAGATGGCCGGCCCCCGGCCCTGCAGAGATCTGAGGCTGACCGCACCGGCACAGCAGCTACGCAGGAGGAATTTGAAGCTGTCGCTGTGGTGAGTGTGATCTTTATGGAGCTGCTTCGGTAACCAAAGCCAAACAGAAGTTCTTATCATAATAAACATACACTACATACACAAAAGTATTGGGACGCCTGGCCATTACACCTACAGCAACTTTTATGGCATCACATTTTAAGTCCTTAGGCATCAGTATGGAGCTGGTCCCTCCTTTGCAGCTGTAACAGCTATCACTCTTCTTGGAAGACTTTCCACAAGACTTTGGAGTGTGTCTTTGGCCATTTATCCAGAAGAGCATTTGTCAGGTCAGGCACTGATGTTGGAGGTGAAGGCCTGGCTCACAATATCCATTCTAGTTCATCCCAAAGGTGTTTCATGGGATTGAGGTCAGAGCTCTGCACAGGCCAGTCAAGTTCTTCCACACCAAACTCATTCAACCATGTCTTTATGGACCTTACTTTGTGCACTGGGGCACAATCATGCTGGAACAGGAAAAGGCCGCCTTCCTCAAACTGTACCACAAAGTTGGAAGTACAGAATTGTCCAAAATGCCTTGGTTATCTGAAGCATTAAGACTTCCTTTCACTGAAACTAGCTCAAACCCTGAAAAACAACCCCTTACCATTATCCCTCCTCCACCAAACTGTACAGTTAGCACAATGCAGTCAGGCAGGTAACGTTTTCCTGACATCCACCAAACCCAGACTCGTCCATCAGACTGCCAGACAGAGAAGCATGCTTCATCCCTCCACAGAACACGTTTCTACTGCTCCAGAGTCCAGGGGTCGCGTGCTTTACACCACTCCAAGAGTCTGGACAGAAAAGTCTTCAAAATATGCAGATGAAAATGTACTGTTCACTTCTAAGAGTACTTCACCAATTTAAAATGATTATAAGTGTTATTATTATGTTAATTGGCATTTTGAAGTCTCCCATGGTGTGACTGAGTGTCGGAGTATGTGCCCTCCCATCCCATCCAGTGCACCCCCCAGCCGTCTGCCCTGCAATGCTTAGGACAGGCTACAGGCCCCCCTGCGATCAAGGATAAGAGGCTCGATGACGAATGGAACTTACCTGACCACATTATTAAATAACGCAGTTATTTTGCTTGGTCTACTGTTTAGGGATTTGATTGGCTCTGTTCACATAGATGTTTCTTGTGTGTGACTCATTGTTAATGGTCGATCTATAAACCACAATGTATGAACAACACACAAACACTGCAGGCCAAATGACTAAAACAGTTACCTGAGAGAAGATTTATCAATAAACAAACACAGCATGGCAATTCGAACCAAGCAATTAAAAGCCAACGGGTGCGTTCCTTTAAACACAAATTTGGAAAAACTATAATTGAACAGCTAGCTCATTATTACAAATGTGCTGTAGTGAGCTGATGGTGTGATGACCTTGATTGACAGCTGCGGTCAGAGGCGTGGGAGGAGCTCGTCCCAGTGTCCGACCTGCGGCCCGGATTCTCCGACACCTGTCACAATTACTTCTCCGTCTGCTGCCTGCGCAGAGTCACCCACCTTCGGCTAAATGTGTTTCCTGGTACCCACACCCCGCTCTACAGCTCACTCTCCTCAAACAGCTCCGAGCTAAATGGGTCACATGACCTCGCAAACCAGGAGCGGAGTCCTGTATTTGGTTTTAATATGGCTTCATAACAAATTGAAAATGTTAATTATTTTCAGTACGCCACAGTAATATAATTACAAAATAACATAATAGTCTGCTTCTTGAAGTGGCAGACTTTGCTAACTGGCACTCAACCCAAATGCTTACCCACCTCCTCATGTCCCCCCCACGCATCTGTCCCCCACTCTGCCTCCGCTGCACAAGAATTTCACTGTGTACCTCAGAACACGTGACAATAAAGCCTGAAACTTCAACTTGAAGCCTTACTTAGGTTTACAGAATACAGTCGACCCACCTGCATTGCGAATTTCTCCTATATTGCGTGGTCGGCATAAGAAATTAAATGGGAATTTTCTTGAGAGTTTTGTGAAAGCTGCAGACGACACACAAAGGCCAGCAGGCAACAAACAAAAGGTTTAGTGACTCATAAATGCATGAAATGTATGTACTGGCTCGTGTGCAGGCTTAGCGTGTTTATGGCAGCATCTTGCAGTGATGTCACTGTATCTGACTTTTCTTTTTATCTTGTATCTTTTTGCTTTGCTCCACTCACCAAGGGGAGCAAAAAATTTTACATGGTTTTTCCAGATCTCAGGGGAGCTGTGCTGATTACCCCCATGATTTGGAGAGGTTGACTGTAATTATAAGCCAAATTCAATGTTCTCATTGGAGGCCATAAAAGACATGTGTCTATAATGGCTCCTTCATCCACCACTGCTAATGGCCCCTGCTTTTCAGCTCAGTGAGGCTGTGCCTTGGCGTGTGTGTGCAGATGGAGGGATCGCTCGATTAAGGGTGTACGGCGTCGGGCAGAGGGACTGGAGCTCCATATCCGACCAGGAGCAAGTGGACCTCATAGCGATGGCCAATGGGGGAGTGTGTCTGGGATACAGTGACGCCCACTTTGGACACCCACGCAACATGATAGGTAGGAGAAGATACTTTTGTAAGCTCGCCTCCTCGCTGATGGCCACGCCTGACCGACCGCATAACTCTTATCGGCCCAGACACCCGCGTCCTATTAAAGCCCAGGAAATCCCTTATCTCAGACTGGAATAATGGTTTGTTTTTGGATTTCAAAGGCCAGATTAGCAGTAGCTAGTAGCAACTAGCTGGAACCAAAACAAGGGAAGGAACTTTTGATTATCTCTTTCATCCTTGAATGAAGAGTTGCCTAAAAAATGTTCGTAGATTTGACCAAACAGTAGAGTTAAATACTTAATTCCATCAAAAACACTTATTCAGATAAAATGAGAAAATAACTTGTGGTTCTAACTTCTGGAGTAGTTCTGGAAGAGACCACAAAACAAACCAGTAGAAGAAGTCCTGCGTTTTGCTCCCAGCCCTTGTCAGTCGTGCTTGTTAACTCGTAGGTGACATGTGTTCGCATCTTGACTTGACAGGTTTGGGGAGGGCTGCCAATATGGGAGATGGATGGGAGACGGCAAGGCGTCTGGACAGGCCCAGAATACTACAGGTCATCCAGTGTGGGGTGGGGGGGGCCTGCAGCACTTAGTCAGCTTGACTTCAAGAGCAAGCGTCTGCTTTATCTGCTTTGAAACGTCATTGTGGTTTGGTGAATGGATGTGCAGACTGAATCAGCACAAAAGCAGAGTCACTGTCCTTCAGAAATGCCTGTATGATTAGCCCTGCCTGGCTGTTTGTCTCTGCTTACGTCGCGCTTTACCCTTTGATATACTCATGTCATGTGATCCCTTTCAGACCAATGAGACGGGAGCTCTGCAGGTGCCCGGCCTTGAGTGGGCTGTCTTCAGACTGGGACACCCTGGGGTGGTCAGCCTCGTTGAAATTGACACTAACCATTTCAAAGGTGATGACGGCGGTGTATGTAAATGCTCTTCGCCTTCACACATACGTGACTGATCTGCTACCGTTATGTGATCCATGCAGGAAACTTCCCAGACTGGTGTAAGATCGAAGCCTGTCAGCTGACCCGTGAGGAGGAGGAGCAGCACGTTAAGTGGAAATGGAGGAGTGATGGTGGCTGCCTGTGGAGGGCGCTCCTGTCCCAGCAGAAGGTGTGGTGCTCAGGATCTTAGACCAGAGCAGGACAACAGGGGCATTGGCCCCAGCTGAAATCTGATAGGCTGCGGAGTGCCCCTTCACTTGTCATTCATTGATTCACAACATATCATCGGCCAATCGTATGGTTGACCCCTCCTGTGTTCCCCGGCATAATGTTTCAGACAGCTGTGAAGGCAGCATGTAGTGCATAACACAGCCAGCATGACACACATCAAGCTGCAGGTCAGTAAGTCAACAGAAAAAGCAGGATGTTCTCAGTTTAAGTGCCTTCACTTCACGCATTTACTCTCCTCTTCTTCATGTGGATTAACAAGTGCGCCTGAGTAAGACGAGATGTTTCTCTGGTCAGCTGCCAGTACGGCGCAGCCAATACTGCCGGTGTAACCAAAGCCTCTTAATCACATCTCGGGGAAAAAAATGACAAGGCCATTACATGGATCCATTGTAAAGACATTAGGTGGAGCACAACGGATCTGGTTTGGGCTTTAAAACACTTGGGGAACGCTGCTATGTAACGTACCCCTCAACGCAGTGGGGAACAACATGAGAACACGATGCGGTGAAAAAAGAGCCTAAACCTCAAGCCCAGGGAACGTCACTGGGATGATTCAGCCCCCAGAATTAGCCCTTTTCAGTAGGGAGCCTTACTGCTCCATTCAAGGAGGAATATAGCATTACACTTAGCCTCGCGGAGTTGGTGGAAATGGGGAAGTATTTCACGGCCGCTCACTCTTCTCTGTTCCAGCTGAAAGCTCACCACAGACACTTCTTCTCTGGAGATACCCTGCAGCCAACGGAGGTGGTCACACACGTACGCCTGATCATCGCCCCCGATGGGGGGCTTAGCAGGATGCGCCTCTGGGGTCACCCAAGGCCACTCCTCAGACCCCCTGGCAGCAAACTATGAAGCATCTGACAGCTACCTGGCTGCCTGACAGTCCAGAAAGGCACGGGATAGCAGTGATGGGAGAGAGGAAGCGTTCGGAGGCTGACACGGCACCTGACAATTGCTACCCCGTCGAGCCCAAAGGGGACCCGACATTAGGCACTGGGAGAAGGAGAAGGGTCTGGAAAATCGCCCTCCAGTCAGGGATTAAACTAGCAGACACAATACTGGACTTTAAAACACTTGGGGAAATGATCAGGTCCCATTAAATCATTTAATCATTGTACATTCATTGTGAAAGAAGTATGTACACTGTGAAATAACTAACCTCACAATTACTACATATATCCTTTAACGAATATTTTGTGATGCTTCAGTTTTGAAAATGCTTACAATAAGCATAATAGAATAATAGAATAATAATAAGCACATGGAATTTGAATGCAATATTTAAAGCAGCCTGCTAATGAGGTTTTATGTCATTATTGGAACACAAGGACTGATTGTCTTTCTCCACCTGGTATGATTTAGAGGTCTTGTTTGAAAGCAAGAGAAAAGATTACATTTCTATCTCATTTTTCTCTCTTTCTTGTGGTCCTGTTGATTCGCAGAAGTCACCTGTAAAGGTCACTCTGTGTCCCGTCAGACAGACTGACCCCCGCTTTCACTTCACAGCCCCAAGCTTCCTTATGTGTCATTTAGCAGCGACCGATGAAAACTGCATTGTATCATGTTCAGTAATGGAGACTTTAAATACCCATCGCATAAAACGTCTAAGTGCAATTTGAATAATCCCAGGAGGCACCAGTGCTTGACTAATGGTGCAATACATTATGGGTTCAATTGAGCAGAGAATTACATGTCTTAAGCAAAGAAATAAAAATCCATTGAGAAGAAAGATTCATCCATTTGAAGTAAATTCTACTCCTACAATGCTGATGCTGAGAGATCTGGAACTTCAATACCAGGCAAGACTCAATCAACAGCCCATCACATTAAAAGGCTGCTTTGAGCCTGCAGGATCCTCCCTGTCACAACTGAAGACAGGATCGAAGACTGAAGCCATGCTGGGAAGTATTCTGTCCATTAGACAGCACCTCCGAATATGTTCGTAGATTTCACTGTTCTTTCCAGTAAAATTTTCTTCTGTATTTTGCTAAATTTATAATATTTTATGTTTCTTGGTTGTGATGACATCGGGAAGCATTGAGAGTTATTTTCTGCAGAACTGAGTATTATCTATTGATGCTGCAGTACAGTTGCTCTTTTAGATAAGCAGGTGGTTTTAAACAGAATCATTTCACATTTGAGTCTCAGTTGGGCCTCAGCTGAAGGTTGGTTCAGATATTGGGGTCTGTGTGGCTTTAGTGGAAAAAGAAAAACTTATATAATGATTGTGAATAAGAAGGAGAAACAGGTGAACAGGGTGGGTCCTTTTCAAATAAATTTCCATCTTTCCCTGCATACACTGTTTTCACAGACATTCTACCATACCAGGTGTACAAACAGTACAAATTGGTCATTTGATCGTTTTACATGTGATTTCTATCAATTCTGAAAACTGTATACACTTACTTTGCTGAACAGGCCTCAAAACACAGCAAGATGTGCAGTTGTGTGTTGTACCATTTTGACATCAAAACATTTTGCCATCAAAATTGTTTTGGGGATTTTAGACGGCAGGTGTAAAGGTCTGCGAATGACAAATGGGAGGATGTCAAAACCTGCCCCACATACGTTTGAAAAATGATGTCATCTACCTAGAGGCCTGGACACTGGGTCTTGGAAAACCTTAAGTGAGTGATAGATCTTAGTCCAGCTCGGATACTGACTCCACTATTAAACTGGGAAAGAGTGATGGTCACGGTTATGGTTACAGGAAGGTTGCACCTCCCAACAGGAGCAGTTTGCACTTAGGTAGGCCAAGGTCCATGGTTTGCTGGGCCCAAAAACCTTTCTCTGAAAATGGTTAGAAGTAACCATATAAATATCTGTATTTTTGAGAACGAGAACCAACTATCAGAGACATACTTAGCAGGAATTTGGGTACTAAATCCTTCTTTATACAGAAATCTATTTATACAGAAAATCCTGCTTTTACTGAAAACTTGATGATTCTTAGATGCCTAAAGTCAAAGAAAGAGGAGTATGTTTAATATTAATACTTCTGTCTGGAAGACTTTTGTCATAATTGACCATGACCTTCAATCTATACTTTCAATTTCTCCATGCCTCCTTATCATTTTTTCATTTTCTTATTTTGCCCTGTGATGTCCTTATTGATATATCGTCCATGTCACTTATAAGATCATGTCGGTACTCCCTTCTCTCTCCTTTGATGAGCTTATTCTCTTTTTTGTCACAGTCATCAGTCCTTCTTCATGCCTCTTTTTGCCAGTGGTCACCAAGCTATTTACTGGGTGTGACCCCATTGCTTTAGGGAGTGTCCGTTATTGTGTGATCATCTGTGCCGGAAGGACCTTGTTACTCCTGCAGCTCCGGTGGTGACCCAGAAAAAGCCCTTGGCTGAATAGTGCCACCTGGAGGGAGACATTTTAATTACATTTGCATGCCATTTCGAGGAAGGTGGTGTTTTAATTGTCTTAGGAAATAATAGATTTATGGAAGTAACGAAGCCACATGGACACATGTTATATCCTTTGTGCGTCCCTGTAACCCCTGTATTGTCCTGTATGTGTCTGTGCGCTGTGTGAGTCAGCACGCAGTGTTACTTAACCGCACACGTGATTAACATGCTCCTTTCTTTGCCCTTGTGTCCATTGTGTTTTTCTTTCACTAGTAAAAAGGTCAGTAAACCAGAAAAAAAAAATTTATTGGAATGAATAATATGTGGAATAAATAAGTGAGATAACCTGTTACACAGAGATCCTCAGGTCCACCACAGCGTATTAAAAAACCACTAAGAGGATATTGTTTTGTGACATTAAGGATCTATCAGGTGTCCTTATGAGCAGATTTTACAGTAAGAGGGCAGAGTCACTTGGAAATGGCCATTTTTCATCCTGCTATGTTATTCTAGATAAACAGGGAAATCGCTGTTTGAGCAGCCAGCTTCCTGTCAGTCTCCATAAGTCACATGATGACCATAATCTCCTTTACCAATCGGGTTTCAGGAAATTACCCAAATGTTTTTTATTTTTCCTCCTAGGGTCATTGGAGGATGAAGGTGATCAGTTACAGGGGATTGTGGTAATGCATGTGGATGTGCGGATGTCACAGAGGTAGAAAGGAGAAGGCAGCCAGACTGTCAATGTCCACCTAAGGGTGCTCAGGAACCCTGAGAGAGGGAATGCTGAATGCGGTCTTTGAGCTACGCAGTGGTCTTTGTAAAGTACCTACTACAGTATATGTCCATAAAGAATTACAACTTCACATTAATGCAACCATTCATATTTCTCATGTGATTCTTTGCAAATTAGCTTTATGTATCTAATTTCCTCTGATGAAAGATTAAAAAACAGGTTAGGGCAATGGACCCGAAATTTCTCTGAGACTTGGAGAACTTTTACCAATGAGCCACTTTCAGGGCAAGAGTGTGTCCTCTGCTTCAATGAATGTAGCCGACACAAGTGAATCTGTTTCCGGGTTCTTGCATTAGTGTATCTGAGAAATGTCATGATCATATTCCTCATTCGTATATAGAAATGACCTGATCCAATCACATCACCAAAGGACGTTTTCGAAAGAGCTCTATTCTGGCTTGTATTTATGTCTGGATAGTTTTCTGCATTTCAACATTCCTAAATCAAAACAGTATGTAAGGCATTCTCCATTGGGTTATGCACAGGTCTATGGAGCGTTTAGTGTTCTTTGGCATTATGAAGTCAAAAAGAAAGAATGGACCAAATGGATCCAAATTATTCCACTCACTGATGATGAAGAGTAGACCAACTGTGGTTCACAAAACAGGTTAGGATGTGTATTAATTCTGTTTTGAAGTTCCCCTGAGTAGTCTGGTCATCTATGCTGTGCTAATTACACTCCAGTGCCTGGATGATTGTATATGTGGGTAATTGATGTGTGCTTTGTTTTGCATTTATTCACCAGAAGGGGGAGACAGTAACTCATTTATTTTAGCATACCTGATCCATGGTAATCTAGCACTGTCCTGTTGACGACCTCCTGCAAACCCATATCTCACTCTCTCTCGGGATGTTTACCTGGACCTGTGTTAGCCTTCCTCACATGAAATACATTTCTTGAAACAACTTTTTATCCATCTGACACTTTCATCAAAATACACCTTTTAAAGTGTTTAATTTGACATTTTCCAAAGGTAATCTGATTTATCGTTGCCTGGCTATTCTGGAAGCTGCTCTTGGCTTTGGTGATTGTGTTTTCCCACTGAGACAAAATCGCAGCTCACGTCAGTCTCTGCGCCGCGGTCTCAGGTATTTTCAGTGAAGTGTGACGCTGGTGTATTCCATCCGGCATTTTCCCACCGCTATTGTAGCATGTTCCCAAAATTTCCTGGAGGCTTAGTGAAGCTATAGGTGAAACACAGTAGTTGAAAGCAAGGGACTATAAATGTGAACTGCCTTGCAGTGCAATAATGTGAGCAGGTTTGCTAGATGAAGCAGACCGAGTCTAAATGTCACCTAAGGGTCTGCAGCACCTAGCTTACCGTTTCAGCTTTATCTAACTTTACAGACACCCAGGCAAATTCAGCCCAGGGTCTGAATTTCTAATGTCAGAAACTCACCGGGGGTCTGTGAAATTCAAAGGAACCTCAACAAACATCGCTTTTGCATTTGAAAGAATGCAACTAATACATATCCTGCAATTCCCTGGGTTTTGCAGTTGCAGATGAACCAGCATCAACGCCTGAAGTGCATTCTTGCAAAACGCGCACACAGGACAGCTACATTTCCCAGCAGCCTGGCTTTTGCGAGAGTCAGCCTACAGTCCCGAAAGATACAAAAAAAGAAATCAAACGACGTCTAGTTGAGTGTTCCAGCACCCGGTGAGCAAAATATATCTCAACTCGCTTCTGCGTGTACATGCGTGTCGTCTGTGGAAACATTAACTTTCTTTCTCCCTCTGTATGTTGATCCAGAACAGTCCCATCTCATCAGTCTATACTGTCTGCCAGAAGTGAGAGATTCCCTGGAAGCATGTTTGGATTTTCCTGGTTTTATCTGGCCTGTCGAAGAAGACGGAAGGCATTAAAAATTGGTGTGTGGCCCATTTCATCAATAAATGATTAGTGTGTTAGAGCAGATTTCAGCATTGGGAGAGTGACGGAGGGG
>JAODUD010000039.1:7714693-7732702 GCA_026784285.1 Stomatorhinus walkeri | reverse complement strand
GACCAAACAACCAGGGACCAAAATAACAAAAACACAACGGAAAAATACGAACTAGAGGTGTGTACATGGTATACTGCCTGAAGAACAAGTGGCATGTATTGCTGTCCAGGCGTATTTTTGTTCTCTCCATTTTGCAGTTTCTCCGTAACTCCTACAAAAGCTTTCATATTTACCGTGAAAGAATGTAAACAAGTTCTGCTCACCACAGTCCTCCATCCGTTAGTGGGTCTGACTGTTGGAGCCTGTTGAAAATGTGATGTAATGGCTTGTTGGTAGACAGTTCTGCCTGTAAGAGAGAGCTGGTTTCACTGCTAGATCAGTCTTCACCGTAGTTATTGTCATTTATGCTCTTCATTCAGGTTATTTCAACTCAGGCCTTAAAAACACACATTTTGGTCATGAATGATGTATATATATGTGTGTGTGTGTGTGTGTGTGTGTGTGTTTCTATGTGTACAGTATGATGCAAACTCCAGCCTGGCCCTTCCCTTTTTCTCATTAATGAAGGGCTTCTTCCTGGCTGTATGTGACTACAGTCCTGCTTCTAGGAGCCTGATACAAACTGTCCTAGCAGTGCACCTCCCACTTAATGTTTCCCATTCCTTTTGAAAGTCACTTGTTGTCATCCTGCAATTCAAGACAAACTGTCAGATAAGTTGACTGGCATTAGAAAGTTGTTTCCGCTCTCTGCCTGCCTGGTTTCTGGTCGTTCCCAGTGTCTCCTGCTTCACCTTATCCTTGTGTGCTGCTGTCATAGAAATTTTGGGCCTAGAAGCAACTTGCTGCTCAGCGTAGCCTCCTGCCAGCAGAGCCAGGATTAAAACAAAAATAAAAATGCAGATTTCTAAAAACAATAGAATGGTCTCTTAATTTTTTTCCATAGATGTATGTTTAACAGTATTAGATGTAATGCAGAATTATTTCAGTGGAAAACTCAATGAAATTCTAAGTGAAGCTAGATAAAATTCTGCATGTATTAAGCAGCTTAACATTAAGGGTTCTTGTTTTCCCTGTATACTTATTTACATGATGTTTTTCAATGTTTAACTTGTTGCCGACACAGTGGACCCTTGATAGCTTCACCAATGAGAGCAGCGATGATGGAGTTTACTGGTGAGGCCAGATGAATGACCTCACCTACACTGATGGGGTGCTGGGGGGCGGCGCTGACATTCACAGCTGCAATGTTTCACACAGCTTGTGAGTCCTGTCCACCACACTGCGTCTTTGTCCGACGCTGACCTCTTTGTTCTATACTGTGTGCTCATTTTTCCCGAGAGATGGTCCAGCTTTTTAAAACTTCTGTCATTTTTCATGTTAAACCTCAATGCCTAAATGTCCCAAGACCTCTTTTTTTTACCAGCTCTCATCATTTATTTTTCTTGAAATGGGTTTAGAAGTCAGTTATTGCTGGGAATTGTGTATGAGGAGGCTTTGAAAGGAAGTCAGTGCAGCATGCGGTGCAGTAGAGCCGCCTCACAGTAGGAGCGGGCCTGTACAATCGCACAGTACTGCTGTGGATTTCACCTGTCCTGGCCAAAAGCTGTCGCACCAAATAAGTGACACATAAAGCCTCCCACATTATTTTAGAGTCAGTATTGGGGAATTGATCGGCAGTGAGTTGCACTTGAGGCCGGCGATCAGGCTCGATCTCCATGGGCAGGGCTTATAGCTTGATTGACAGAACTTTCTTCAAAGCGGAAAGCAAAGATGGACGAAACAGATACCAAGGCAGCTGACTGACTGTCAGGAGTACCGGTAATTGTGATTAATCACCTTCCGTAGAGGGCAGTGTGTGTAGAGCAAGAGGAAAAAGACGGAGCGGAAGTGAGATGGAAGGACAGGAAGACAAAAGGGTGAATCTGCTCTAGATAAAGATGATTTCTGAGGAATTAACCTATAAAAACACAGAGATGATTGTTTTTAAACACAAGCACAATGAGCACCTCCAATGTTCACACTCAGCTGAGAACATGTTAAACATGTGAAATACAGCAGGTGTTATATAACCATTCCCATTTTGATTTGGGTATTTTGTTTCAGTTCTTGGATTATGTATCATTTTTTGTTGTAACTTTGCTTTATATGTATTATGCATTGCTTTTAAATCAGGACACTGTTTTCCAGATCTACACTACTGACTTTACTGCAGCCTGTAGTTATACACCATTTAATTGTATTTGTCTCTTAAGATGTCTCAGACTTTAATGATACATATAAAAAGAAGTGAATCGAAACTAATTTGCTTCAAAGTAACTCTTTATCATTGGTAAAAATATGAACATTTCCTTTTATTTAAGGGTTTTCTCGTGTGTCTGTGTGTGTGTGTGAGAGAGAGAGAGAGAGAGAGAGAGAGAGTTTCTTTCGCTGACCTTGTTTTGATTTTAGTTTTTATTGCTAGTAAGACTGTTGCTGTGTGGCCTCCAAGACTGAAGGGGCAGTGTGAACTCAGTTGATGCCCCGCAGAGAATAAATGTGTGCTTATCTACAGATACATGGATACTTTATAGCTGTGATAAACAATCATACCATATCAGTGCCAGGGTGTCGACAGATTATTGCGGCATCCTGACATTTAATTGATTAATTAAAGTCACTGTATAGAAAATAAATAGGGGTAACTGACTTGGATGACGTCCCATTGAATTGCTGTTTTTTTCTTAAGTAATTTTTCATTCCAGAAGTTAGAATAAAGATGCAGCAGTAAGTGTGCAACCACACACAAGAAATGAAAGCAGGAAAAACGGAGTGTATGAGTTACACCGAGATTTAGGCTGCTGTCCACTAAAGGTAAAGTTAGGCCATCCTTTCTATAACCATGCTGCATACTCAAAGCAAGCAAGTCCTGAGGAAATGTGGAAACGCATTAAGGATGCGATACATTTGCAACTTGCAAATTCATGTGAAAAAGCCATATTAATATTAAATAGTTTTTTGTAGTGCCTTTACCAGAACCACTGTCTCAAAGCACCTCACAGCCTGATCTGCAGTTTCATGCCATTTTCTATTTGATTTTCCTCTAGCCCAAGGTGTCTTCCCAGTTTGATTAGCTACCCTTCCTTTACAGTCCAAAAAGCAAAGAGCCCACCATTAATAAAGAGGTCAAAAAATAACAGCCAGAGAAACAGATATCATGTTTGTTGTTAATAAATCCCTTTGTCCAATGATTTATGACCCTCGCGGACATTTAAATGTGTCTTTAGGTTAGCCTTATCTCATCTGGTCATGCCGTAATATTAAAGGCATGTTCTCCTCTGACTGTTCCTTCTTGCCTTTTACATTAAGGATGAGGATTTTTCTGAAGATCAAGGTTAGCTTTGGAATGTATAATCACAAGGTTAACTCAGGCCGCTATCATTTTCTGTTCATCACGACCCTTTATTTTAATTTAAAGATATCGGATGATTGATCCATCGGTCAGCCAGGCATTTCTTCTCAATTAATATTGTTACTTGTGCCAATACAAGCAGAGGGAGGCTGATCAATTGTCTTCCTCTCCACCTGAACTTTGTGATACAAATCAAATAGCCATCGACTGTGGCCCATCGATTTCCACTGGGTTTTGCACTGCACCTTCTCCTCATTCATCTCCCGCTGTTTTCTGGTGACTGTTAGCCCAGCTTGGGACTGCTGCTTTTAAAGCACCCCCCCCCTCCCCAGCACTCAAGGTCAGCTTTAATCAAGCTCAGACAACGTCGCTGGCATGCTGCAGTTTCTCTTTCAAGCTAGAATTCCTCCAGCTGTTACTGGGGAGAGTATTACCGTGCTGCTTCACCTTACACAAGACACTGTGTTTCAACTGAAACCCTCCACACACACAGCCAGCACTGAGCTCTTCTACAGAGGAAATACCGTGCTCATACTGTTAGGTAAAAATATTACTTAGAACAGCAATGGCCAGTCCTGTCCACAAAGGGCTGGTGTGTATGCAGGTTTTTGGGATAACCTTCATATCAGCTGTTCAAACCTAGGTGTGAGGACTCTTCAACCTGTTAATTAGTAATCTAATTAGGGAGTTGCAGTGAAAACCCGCATACACACCGGCCCTTTGCGGATAAGACTGGACACCCCTGACTTAGAAGGTCCTTCTGTAGAGCATTTCATTTTGAACCATATTATAAAATTGTGGAATGTCAAAGAGTCCCTGAGCACAGAGAATGATCCATCCATCCATTCCCAGATCCAGGATCCCAACTGAGGACTGCAATGAGTGAAAGTTATAAATTATATTTCTGATAACAATCAGCTTGTATTTACATTGTTAATATGAAAGGGGCTTTCCCAGACTACGAGAGTTTCTGTTTCCTGTCATCTGCTGTCTTCTGGCTATTATTCACTATCCCTGTTTACTGTTGTTACGCTTAACTGCTGTAGGGGAGACTGGAGATGGTTGCAACATTTTTATAATTTTTGCCTGTACCTTGGAACTCGCATTCAAAATTTGATACAAACTATCTGCATGTGTCTTCTATTAAATGGTGCAGGTTTTATCTCTGTATCATAAAGAGACCAAGAATGGTTTAGCCTCAAACACATTGAGTGAAACGTTACAATTTACCCCATAGTCAGGGATGGTTAGGTCATGTTGGGATTAGAGTTTTCCTCATAGAAATGAATGGAGAGTCCCCAGAAAGATATAATTACAAACCTGTGTGTGTGTGACATTAGTAACCATCAGAATCACAGTGCTGACAGGTGTATTGAGCTCCTCCTGCTGTACATGCTTGATGGGCCCCCCCTTGGAGAGTCTGAGCCAAGGGTGGGGGACCCGTCCCCAGAGGGCCCATGTGGGTGTGGGTTTTTTGCATGATCTTTGAATCAGCCAATAATAAATCAGTGGTTGTCGACTGTCCTCATCCTGCAAAGCCACTCTTATAGGCTGACTGCACACTAAAAACATTCAAATATGAGTCGCTCAGTAATTGAAAATTAAAAACCCGCACCCACACCGGCTCCCCATGGACCAACTCCCCCACCCCTGGCCTATGCATTTCACCCCATTTACCTTTGACTTTGAGATATTCCATACAAACTATGCAGAACTTTGCTGGGGCAGTTGGAGAAATACTGTCACGGCTATCCTAGAGAATGGCAGCCATGAGGAAGCTCACCTTGCAGCTATTAGCACTCACTGTTTTTATTAAAGATAGGCCTATTTACTGAGGCCCACAATGAAAATGATTTAAGTCAGAAAATACTTTCTTACCTCAAATTCATTTTTTCCCTACTAACCTGATGCTGTTACAGGGTGTGGCTCCTTCACATTTGAAATAAAGGCTAAACTGGGCATGTGCAGAATCAAGCGATTTGTACCTCGTTCCTGATTTAAGTAAGTAGACTTTGTTACAACTAGCCCATGTTACAAGCATCCCTGGTCCCTCCCCCACGTCGGTTGTTCACTACGTTAGTGGGATCTTTGCTGGGCGCTTTGGAAAACGGAGGGGATTGAATTGAACCTGATTCTTGCATGACTGTTTGATAAAAGGAGAGTCTCTTTGTTCATGATATTTCTAATTAAAGTAACTTGTGTATGCATTTCCTCTCCCTTCTGTTTATTAGGGTACATCAAAATGTCAATTTTAATGACACATCTATAAACAGGTTATGGGAAAGGAGACGGCTATCTGTCCCCTAAAAGTGCACAGCCCCCTCGTAAATCTCCCATATAAATTTAATATTGTCTATCAAGTGGTCGGAGTTATGTCCTTTTTAATTTCCTCAATCGTCAAAAAGCTATCATTAAAAATATAATAGGAAAGTTGACTGTCCTTTGATGAATTGCCTTTCCTGTAATTCTAGTAAATATAACTATATGTTGAGCACAAATGCTAAGTTTATGCAAATATATGCTCACATATATGCGCGTTTGGGAGTAGATTACATGGGCTGGCACTAGCTATATTTCGCATGTGGCTAGGGTGTGAAATAGCTACTTAGCATCTGCATCATAGCTGATTCTAGCCCCTATTTACGGGGGCTTCACCACCATATGTTTTATATGTGTTAAATTTTGGAAATCTATTTAGCGCTTATATACATTTCATGCAGTTTTTATAGTGAGGAACCTCCCCCCCATGTTAAGCAAATTTTATGCTCAAGGAGCCTCTATTGCAAATTTTACTGAGGTAGACCCTGTGTTTGACACTGGATGGTGAAATCCTACAATGGCCCTGGTCTGGATTACATGCTAATGGCACTAACGCGTCACTCCACAGGTGAGGAAGGGCGTGAGCTGACCGGCTGCCCGAGAGTTCCTCGCTCTAGGGTTTCGTAATGGAGGCTCACTCACTGTGTGTCCTGCAGCACACGCTCACGTTTTCTAGATGCGACTGGTGAATCCTTTTAATGAACTGAGGGATTCGGTGACAATCCCAGACTATGGGACTGATCACAGCATTGGGCTCGGGGACCAATTCATGCTGTAAGCTACAGTGAGGCCCAAAATGCTTTCAGATGCCTGTCGGGGACTCGAGGTCTCGGGGGACTGATGCTTTTCTCGGCGCGGTCGTTATGTTTTATGTCTATGGAGCACGGATCAGCGTAATCCACAAATAAATGGCATGACCACAGGGAAGCCTGGTCTTGCAAATCCCACTTTAATATCACAGAACTTTAGGTTTTTTTTTGAATGGCGGTAAGCTATGCCGCCACCTAGATTTGTTTGTAAGAGCATTAATCCGTCCATCTTCCATAGTGGCCTAGAGCCTCTCACAGGGAGGACAAGACAAGGGAACATTCCGGACAGGGTGCCAGTTTATCACAGGACACACACACACACACACACTCATGGTTATAAATACAAATTGACACACTTTTTTAGACCATGAGAAACCATTGTCAAGGGTAGCACATGAGAACTTCACACAAGGGGGAGCAGGAACTGGATTGTGCTATGCATCATGCCATCTGTCACATGTTAGCATGGGATATGAGGTGTTATGACTACTGGTTAAAAAATTTGCCAACACTTTGCTTTAAGCAGTCATCATAATGCATTCTAGTTACTTTCATAATGCATTGTGAATTGTGTTATGAAGCTCTCATCTATAATTTACTATAGACACCTTTATAATACAGTACAAAGCATCCTTAATGCTTATACCAACCATTATAATCCATTATGAAGGTAGCTATAGTGTATTATAGACGAGTTTCATAAAGCATTCATAATGCAGAATAAACATGGCTATAATGTGTTATGCCTTTTTATGAATAGTTACATGGCTGTTTAAAGTAGTGTTAATATCTTACTTATGTAGTACCAAGCAACCATTTTCTTGTTCTCATGTTTTCATTAATTTTATTAACAGTTTTATTAACACAATGGTTTGCATCTCTGGGATTTGAGTTTATATGCTTTGATTTCTCAAAGTACCTTTCAGCCATACCCCAAAAAAGGTGTTTCCCATAAACTAACGTGAGAAGCAAGTGTTATATTTAAGATGAATGAAACTTTTATTTTATTGACTCTTCATTAGTAATGTTTTACATTTCTTCCTGGGTCTTCTGCTGTAGAAGAATGTGCCCCCCCCCCCCCGTGAAGTGGATAAATGAGATAGCAGAATGCTCCCTGCTCTGGCCACCAACATCTCACGGAGCCAGCAGGACTGATTCTCTGCTGATTGCACTATAAATCTTTCATGTCTCAGCTTAGCCACGCGGCTTCGGTTTAAGCGTCTCCTGCACCCACTCTGTGTTTTCGAATGCATATAGTATTACTCCCTGAGCTTAGACGACTCTCACCTGCAAGGTTACCCAAGGACCGCAAGACCGGATCTCAGCCCAACCTGTTTACAGGCGAAGGACAAGACCCCATTACCGCCTGCGATAATACGAATGTCGGTAGCGTAGGAAGCACTTTGTCGTGCTGACGGAAATGTGACTGTCGTGTGATGCAAGCTATTTACCAAATCCGGCTTCAAAACACTGGGCATGGAGCAAGGTGCGTGACTGTGGTTTTTCCTTAGATAAAACTGGGATTTGGCTTGGTGAGTTAAATATTGGTATGTGATCATGTGTGTTAGGAGTGTGTATAAATGATGACTAAGGTAGGCAGCTCAACTCATGGTCGGGAGAGTGATGTCACCCCTGGGCCCCTGAGCGAGGCCCTTAACCCCAGTGGCCCCAAGGACTGGCAGACCCTGCCTTCTCACATATATGTCACTTTGAATAAAAGCGTCTGCTAAATAAGTTAAGGAGGAACCCCATAGTAATCCCCTGTATTATCTGGTGGCAAATACTCTCAGGTATATTCAGTAAATCTCACATGTTTCATGGCCACAGTTCAGAAGAGGGTCATGTGACCATGCAACTATCGCCATGTGGCATTATATTGAAGCTTGTGACTTGTTTTGGCTTGTTGTAGGTCTCCTTAACTTAATTTTATAAATATGCTTAATCTTAATTTGCATTTTATGATGTATTCTCAACCTAACCGAATTGTTAACTAATTAAAAGAACACCACATTACATTTGTATGCAAGTGGTCTCATTAGGTGACAATAATACTGAATTAGTGAAACACATTTACAAAACAGTTACAGCATGACAACATTTGAATGACATTATGAGGTTGCTGTTTGGGAAATTTGAGGTAAAAGACCATTGATCTGCGAGTCGTCACAGGAACAATGAGCATGAATTTGGAATTAAGGTAACATGATAATGGTATTCAGCTGGAGTTTGAGCACCCAACTGGGTAATATGGAAAGGATTTTCACCTGCTGAAATCTGAAACCTCTGACAGACCGCATCAAATGCCAGCAAATAATTTCCCAGTTGACATTTATTCAGTAGAGACTTGGGCCCCTACCCTACCCTGCTCCCCGCCTGTGTCCTCTATGACGGATCGGACATCATGGTCCTCCGAGAAACTCTCCTTCAGAAGTTATTGGCATCGTGAACAATGAGCCGGTAATTCATGGACACTGGTGGGGGGGGATGGGGGGCCCTTGACATTGGCTGTAAAGCATTATGATTGATCGAGGGGGATAAAGGCATGTTCAGTCATCACTGTATAATGTCTGTTGCATGCGCGCACACACCACACACACGCCAAGGCACACGCACACAGGCATATGCGTGAGGTGCTGGGTGACTCACACCTTACTTTGTCCTGCCTAAATTATTTCATGCACGGCTTTAATGGACAGTATATCACGCTTAATGTCAGCTGAGGCTGCTCCTGAACGGCGACCTTTATGCCGATTCAGATTTTACCTCTGATGTAAATCACAGATATGAATGTGACAGCACTGAAAAAACCCATTCCTTCCCAGCTCTGACTCCATCCTTTATTTATCGGCAGCTTGTAGATACATCTCAAATGACTCTACCAAACTTTCGTATACCTCACTTTCATGATCAATGTTTTTTTTTTTTCATTTCTTACCTGATGATAATCTATTCTCGCTACTGCGCGTGTCAGGATAAGCTGTAAATCTGAACATTCAAATGACCTTTCAAGTTAATCACTAGTCGTCGTGTTGAATACTGTTATCTGAAAACAGGTGTTTTTCCGCTTGAACATTCAAAGCGGCTGGATATTTTAATACCGTGTGGAACGGTTTTGATGTCTGATGTCGTCTGGAAATATTCATGAACGTAATGTTGAATAGCAAAATAAGATTTCTGTGCTCTGTGTTAGTGCATGACATATAAACATAACTAATGGAGGACAAAGCAAGGTGCAGGTGCTGCTCAGTGGATGTGGTTCAGTGGCCTGTTAACATGCGATTATTTGTTTCTCATTGTTCATCACACTGTAAACTCTTGCTCATTGATCCAAGTGCTGCATTGCACTGGTGCTCCTGTGAATTTACATCCACCTACTTTCGTTGCCTGTGTGTGAAAACATTCTACCTTCCGTTGGTCTTTTATGTATGAAAACATTCTGCCTTCTGTTTGTCTGTTTTGTATGAAAGCATTCCACCTTTCGTTGATCTTTTTTTGTATGAAAGCATTCCACCTTTTGTTGATCTTTTTTCGTATGAAAGCATTCCACCTTTCATTTGTCTTTTCTTCGTTTCAGGCCAGAGTCTTCAGGTTTTACCTCCACTTGCTACTTGTCTGATTTGCTTGCTTCTTTCTTTCTTCCAGGACACTTTAACATGTCGAGTCCCTTGTGTTAGAAAAATGATTCGGTATGATTATGCATTCAAGCCTTTTGCAATTCAAAGATCAGCTCGAACCCTCGTCTTATGTAAATAATACAGCATCAATGCTCTGGAAAAACATGCTTTTATTTTTTTTATTTATTCTAGCTAGCCTTTTTGTGGTATAGAGTGATATTTGTTTTCTGAGTTGTGTTTTTTTTTTGTATGGTGTCTGTACTCTCCCTGGATTTATGGAGCAGAACTTGCAGGGTGTTTTTTGGCGTTGCATTGAGATAATGGCGGCTCGTATTGCATGTCTGTGTCCTTTGGCTGACAATAAACCACGTCTCCAACTAAGAACTTAAAAACACTTAGCATGTCTGCCAGAAGTCGCATCCTTTTGCTTCTTTACGCTCCTCTGTCTGCAGCAGCGCTTACCTAATTCTTCACTCTCCTGTTGCACTGAACCTTCCTGCCCTCTTCTTAACATCAGTCCTGAGATTCTGCTGCTTCCCCTTTTATAATCAGCAGATGGCCTGTTTCATACAAGCATGTGTCCATCTGACTGACCTGACGGCTCCCTGCCCAGGCTTTATTTTATTTCACAGTCCTCAGTCGGCCATAAATCCCTAAACCTTTCTGTGAGGCGGCTGAAGGGCTTCCTGCATCTCTGTCCTGAGGCCTTGCTTATAAAATCGATAAGTGTTGGTGAGCAAATAAAAGCAGTAGCTTTTTCCACTCTTGAATTATTATCTTCTAAGCACTCATCTTGGTCAGGGTTCCACAGGAGGAAAGAAGCTGGGCTAGACTGTGGTGGTGATGCCAGTCCATCATAGGGCACGTGCATGTACACACACTCACCATACTCTATGGGGATTCATTATTAGTATTAGGTAAGTGTGGATACAGGGAGTAGTCATGCTCAATCTAGGAGCACGAAGATCAATATTCCCATACTAATAACAATCCTTGCCTGTCCTGCCTTAATAATAACGATGCTCACCAGTCTGTCCCTAGTAATAAATATACTCACCAGTCCCTCTTTAGTAATAACTATACTCACCAGTCGCTCCCTAGTAATAACTATGCTCACCAATCCCTCCCTAGTAATAACTATGCTCACCAGTCTGTACCTAGTAATAACTATACTCACCAGTCCCTCCTTAGTAATAACTATGCCAACCAGTCCCTCCTTAGTAATAACTATGCTCACCAGTCCCTCTTTAGTAATAACTATGCTCACCAGTCCCTCCCTAGTAATAACTATGCTCACCAGTTGCTCCCTAGTAATAACTATGCTCACCTGTCCCTCCCTAGTAATAACTATGCTCACCAGTCTATACCTAGTAATAACTATTCTCACCAGTCCCTCCTTAGTAATAACTATGCTCACCAGTCCCTCCTTAGTAAGAACTATGCTCACCTGTCCCTCCCTAGTAATAACTATGCTCACCTGTCCTTCCTAGTAATAATTATGCTCGCCTGTCCCTCCCTAGTAATAACTATGCTCACCTGTCTCTCCCTAGTAATAACTATGCTCACCTGTCCTTCCTAGTAATAATTATGCTCACCTGTCCCTCCCTACTAATAACTATGCTCACCAGTCCTCCCTACTAATAACTATGCTCACCTGTCCTTCCTAGTAATAATTATGCTCACCTGTCCTTCCCTAGTAATAATTGTGCTCACCTGTCCCTCCCTAGTAATAACTATGCTCACCTGTCCCTCCCTAGGAATAACTATGCTCACCTGTCCTCCCTAGTGATTAATATACTCACCAGTCCCTCCTTAGTAATAACTATGCTCACCAGTCCCTCCCTAGTAATAACTATGCTCACCAGTTGCTCCCTAGTAATAACTATGCTCACCTGTCCCTCCCTAGTAATAACTATGCTCACCAGTCTATACCTAGTAATAACTATTCTCACCAGTCCCTCCTTAGTAATAACTATGCTCACCAGTCCCTCCTTAGTAAGAACTATGCTCACCAGTCCCTCCCTAGTAATAACTATGCTCACCAGTCCCTCTCTAGTAATAACTATGCTCGATTGTCCCTCCCTAGTAATAACTATGCTCACCAGTCCCTCCTTAGTAATAACCATGCTCACCTGTCCCTCCCTAGTAATAACTATGCTCACCTGTCCCTCCCTAGTAATAACTATGCTCACTTGTCCCTCCTTAGGAATAACGATGTAATACACCTACATTACAAGTACCAGTTTGACGAGCCAAATGTTATCTTTATAAAGAAAAATGTTTTTTTTTAATAGGAATATATAAGAACTTAACTATATCATTATTATTAAGCAAACACATGCAATCAAATTACAAGATAAACAGCAATACAAACTCCATAACCCTAGAGTTTGCTTTGGGCACTCTTGACAGGCGGAGCGCTCAGAGGACTCACATTGACAATCGCATCACATCACATCACATTGCTAAGACCATGGCGATTATGTTGGTTACAGTTGAAGTGTAGGGCCAGGAGGCAGATAATTTATGGCATCTGCTGTTCTGTGTATAATGGCATTTAAATTCTAGTCCTAAAATATAAGATGGCCATAGTTTTTTACATATAATGTCTTAGATAAAGCACTGTCTTATATTTGGGTTAATACGGTAATGGTATACTTGATGTACTCTATACATTAGTCTTCAAATTCAACAGCAAGAGATGTTTTTCATTCCCCCTTTTTCCCCATACTGGTTCCTTTCCCTGGGGGAGGTAAAGATGAATAAAAGCAGCAGGATTGCCCCTCCTCCGCGTGGCGTGTGGCTCTGTTTACCGGCCTCAGTGGATGAGTCTCTCACAGCAGGCTAATCGTTGCTTCCGTTTCATTTAGGAGGTCCAGAGGTCCTGAGTGGTTTCCAGGTCTTGATGAATTCCTCCCCATATTTCCTGATGAATTATTTTTCAGTTTGAGCTTAATCAGAATGCAGAGGCCCCGGCGTAATTGTACATAAGAGTACCCTGCCATCTCGGGGGGTAAATTGCTTTGCCGATATGAAATGATTGGTATCAGCTAATGGCATAATCTTGCCAGAGTAGATCGAAATGTATACAGTACATGCACATAGACATTCAGCCATGGATATTAAAAATGCGGAAGATTAATGATGTGTAAAATGAGAGGTTGATCTCATTTATGTACAGCTGGCTCTCGTTTTCTTTTTCTATATAATCAGAAATACAAAACAAAGCTTAAGGCCTTTATTTAGCACTCAAAGGTGAGGTCATTTACTGCAAATAATGCAGCATTTACAAAGGCTGAGTATCTCCTATGATTCTGTAAATGCTATATTGAGATGGAATAAAACACAAGAACGTTAGTTAAATCGTACTCATTTAAACTTGGCAGACGTAAAACCTTCCCCTGCCAAGGTCACCCTAATGGGACACTGAGAACTGGCCTGTCCCTGGATGCCCACAAAACCTCCGTGTGGGGAAATGATAACCCTGCACTGTCGGAAGTGCACCGCTGAAATCCTGCAGTGGGGTCTTGGTTTCTGCAATGTGGGCCGTTTGGCAGGAAAAAGAACCCTTGGGGGGCGGGGGCGGTGGGGACTGACAAAAGGGGTCATTCATACTGATTTCAACCAAAAACTATTTTCAAGTCATTCTAATGATTACACACATTGTGCAATATCAGAATTACAACTAAAACTCAATGAAGTTAAACGAAATTGACCTAAATTATTTCTGTGTTTCATTGCTTCCTTGATCTCTACAATCATTATTTCTTTTTTTTTATTATTTTTAATTATCATCATGTACATTTTCTGTAACGTGGCATCATTTAACAATGCAATTAAAATACTCCAGCTAGGGCACTGTATCCAGGAAACAGGTGGCAGAATGAAATCCTACAAGAGTGTAAGTGGACCATGATAACGAAATTGAATCTTAGTATGCATGTTGGAAAGACCTTTTGATTTAAATTACAAGGATCTGGAGGTGCTGTAAACCTGTGTTTACCGCTGCGTGCCTATGAGAACACCTGTGACATCATGGTCTGCATCCTAATCTCACCTGCAAACATGCCACTAAATTGAATGAATTAAAGGTGAGCAGGTCTCATATCAAAGGCTTTGCAGATTTGTGAGCTAACTTTACTGCAAAACTGAGAAATGCCATATAAATATTCCGAAAAATATTGTGGTTAAGGGTGAATGTCATACTTGGCATGATAATTTAACCTGATCCTGGTTATTTATAACAAAACGTAAACAGGAGAGTATGAAGCCTGTATAGTATAAAGAGGAAGCGGTGCCCCTACGTGGCTTTTCCCGTTATTCCTCTCACCCTAACAGCAATCATCTATATGTATCCAGGCGGTGCGCTATAGTCCTGACCCAGTTTCTTCTCTCAGCACCACGTGAGTCAAACAAAAAGTGTTTCAAATTTTATAATCGCTTGAAAGAACAGAAAGCCACAACTGTGAAGGGGATATCACGCAGTCAACAGGCCAGAATCGGCAGGTGCGAGTCCAGCCTGCAGAGCAGTACAGAAGGCAAACAGTGGACACCCAGCTGATTTCAGGAAGGTGCCGTTCCAAGCAAAGACTGTGGCTTATAGAGAGTAAAATGTGAAAATTGCTGTAGCGATTATGATGTTTATCTTCATTCACAGAACTTAATAATGCTTTAAAGCAGGAGTGGATTATAACATGACCAGCTTTCTACCAGAAACAGATAACAAAAGATCTTTGATGGGGCAGAAATTACAGCCAAAATTTTCTGATATTGTATGATCATTATGGAACAAAAAACACATTTATCACAGACATGTCACCACATCTTGTTTCTTTCATTTTAGATATGGCATCTGAAAATTTCTGAACATTCTATGACTTTAGGATCCGACTCCGACCTTCACAAGACAGCCCCAGAGGCAATGAGCTGTATCTATCCAGAACGCCAGCCAATGCATGTCTGCTGAGCCAGAGGGTCAACAACTGCAGGACATGGCTTTGCAAGCAGGGCTGAAGTGTGATATGGTCTAAAGAATTATGTTCTACACTGGAAGGTTTGTGGGCTGTACATAGCCAGAGGAAAAGAGAATTTGCAGTGAGATCTCAGGTTCAAAAATATGCACACAGAAATGGGTCTATCTATCTTATCTATCTGTGTATCTGCTTCTCACAGAAGGTTGAGTTACAAATATATGTCTGTGTTTGTGGTTTGTGCGTGTGTTTGTGTGTGGGTTTGTATTTACGACATCGTGGGGTCCATTTTGAGAAATAAATCCAGCAGCATATTCAGTGCTCCTCTCTAGGAAGGAAAAACACATTACATGATACTGCTGTCAGTATTAGGTTTTGTTCCTTTTTTGTTAGAAAGCTATTTTAGCATTTAATTTTTTTATGTTTTACGCAAATATGTTAGTCACACATATAATGTTAATGGTAATTAAATACTGCTTGAATTAAGCTGTGGCACTGAGCTGTAACGAAAGCCACCTGACGCACGGCTGAGTAACTGCTCAGTGCGGCGGCCCCGTTCAGTGTGGAGAAACAGGGGCTTGCAGCCCCCGGCGGATCCACCACTCAGGCACTGGCTTCCAGCTGGAAGACACTCTCTCCAGTGCTGGACCTCATTCTCTCATTGAGGCCTCAGTCCAGGAGAAATTCACTCATGTGCTCACTTGATAATGTAATCTCTCTGGCTGACACATTAACTCATATAACCCAATACGGCAGCTTCATTTTGATGTTTTTGCAACTGTTGTCCTTCATAAACAAAACATAATGGTGTTTTTAGGCCTGTGGAAATGACTGTGGATCCATTGGCTAATGGGGTGCCCTCGCAATGTTAGACTAATAAGATTCAGGCCTTATGGCGGTCAGCGGTATGTTTGTTTGAGCCCATGACCTCATTAGCAGGTTCTTTAGCTCAATGAGGGCCATTTAGGTAGGTGGCTGGGTGAGCTGACCTCACTCATTTGGGGCAGGAATTCATCAGCTTTTCTAAATGTGCCTTAACAAACCCGCCTCTTCATTATGGAAAGCTGATTCACGGGGCACAGGGAAGGGGGGATAAAAGGAGGCTGGTTTTATTGGGCACCCACTGATAGGTAAGCAAGCCCGGTGCGGAGCAGAGACGCATCTTGCTTGCTTAAATGAGCAGGATGTAAAACTGACCGAAGCCAGATACTTGTGTCCGAACTCTTGCTCTGAAACTTACTTTCAAAAACTTGCTGTTAATTAGAGGTCAGTAAGGGGGCTTGGTTTCAGCAGCATCCCCTTCCCTATGAAACCCATGACATCCCCCATGTCAGAGCCACACGAAAGCTATGTAAAAAGCAACGTAAATGTCCAAGCAGAGAGGGGGTCCACCGCGGAACACTTGCCCTTGCTGGATTTTCAGGACTTAGCCATTGTACGATTTTCCAGGCTGCCGGTTCGAAGCCCATGGAGGTTTCTGTGATTGTATATATCTGTGTGCCCGGTCTTTACCACAAACGTGTGTGTTATACTATCTAACCAGGATAATTGGCTAGAAAGTGGATGGATGATAGATTCTTAAAGTCTTACACTATTTGCTATGCTAATTGACTTCCAATGCCCGATTAAATAAAATATCAGTAATGTTTGCTATGGAGCAACTGTTATTAGGAGCAGAAAAAGGTTGTGTGAAGAAAAGTAATCGCTTGGGCTTAGTATTCCCAGCTGGAAAGAGCATTGAAATGCAGTCATAAACTTGCTAGTGCAGCTGAATGCGTAGCTTTCTGCTGGCTGTTTAGTATCTAGCACTTCCTCCCGCGCTCGGTATTCCGCAGGCAATTCCACATTAGCATTCGGAAAGCTGCGGGAGCATTGGAAAACTCCAATGGCATACAGGTCAATTCAAATAAGCCGAGTGGGATGTTTAACCTCTGTGAAATATGGAGCCTTTTAAGGTCCAGCAGGGGGACTCACTCGCACTTGGCCAGCTAATACATCCCCTGCTCCCAAATGATTACCGCTCACTTTCCTCTGACAGGCCTAGCACTGCATTTTAACTATGTCTTGTTTTCTGCATGCAGACGCACAGAAACAGGAGCCTGTGGAGTACAGTCTCTCCGTATCACTATGGGTTTACCTGACAATTAATTAGCTGTGCCACCATCATAATAATTAATTTGCTCATTAGCGTATGTGCCACTGATTACTGCATCAGCCGTTAAATGCTTCTTAGCTAATTATTCTTATCCCCCTCCTGCTCTGGTTACTCAGTCATACCCTGATACTCACTCATCATAATGGTCACATTTAACTTGTTTAGCTTCAGCACCTAAACAATGGACTCTGGGTAGAACTAGCATCATTTAAATTGTAAATCTTTAGCTATTGAGAGCAATGCAGGTTTACCATTGGGCTGATGACTCAGACAGAATTTCGTGCTGCTTGTTCAAGTATGGCGCAGAGTTTGTTTCTGTGGGGATTCAGGGAATGGATCTGCACATAACAAGCCATAGACACGTAACAGGTGATCAAAGCAGCCCTGAAATGCCATGTCAATTATACGCTAATGTCATTCATAAGAATCTTCAGCCACGAACTGTGCAGAAGCCATCAATTATTAGACAGCTGATCTGTGATCAGTAAGGGCAGGGAATTTTGCATCGCTCGACTCCTGTGCTAAAGGCATACTGACTAGTAAGTGCTAGATACTGACTCCACAACAGCATCGTGTCAACATGACACCGCTGGAAAACTGTTACACATCGTGCTGGTAAGGCTTGATGGAAGAGGTGTGTGTGTGTGTCTGTCTGTCTGTATGTGTGTGTGTATCTGTGTGTGTGTGTCTGTATGCGTGTGTGTATCTGTGTGTGTGTGTCTGTGTGTGTGTGTGTATCTGTGTGTGTGTGAGCGGGTATACCTATCCTTATGGGGACACAATGTCCCCATAGTGTGATAAATATCTGTTTTTT
>JAODUD010000039.1:7683370-7710912 GCA_026784285.1 Stomatorhinus walkeri | reverse complement strand
AACTTGTGTGGCCGGTGCTTTGTCATTTTTTTAGCTTCTTTTATTAATTATATTTTGCTTGTATTCAGTGTAATCATTACACATCTCAAACGCGCTTCCCTGTCTGCATAGACACCCTCTGGCAGATGTTCCCACATCCTGTCGCAGTCAGTCTCCCCATCCAGCTGTTATTAGCACCTCTCTTAATTCACCTGCACTCCTCTCCTTCACCAAACATGAAAAAGCACTTTAACTCATCTTTTCAAGCCTTTTACTCTCCAATTGTTATTACGACAAGTTGCACTTTTTTTATTTGATTCATCTACAGCATTAATTGGGTCTTCTGATACTATTGGGAATGGACAGTTTTACTCATTTCTGTATTTTTTCACTTACTATTACATTTTTTTTTTTTTACTTTTTACTTATTACTTTATTATAGGGGGCTCTCAGGGAAACTCATTTCTTTGCCTGCAACTGCTGTTATATGCTGCATTGTTGTGAATTTGGTAAATAAACTTTGATTTGATTTGATTTGATTTGATTGAATCGGGGCCAAAACGTGTAGATTTTCTTCACCCCCCCAAACCAAAACCTCACGCTGCTTCACCCGACAGTAAACATTATGCAGTCAGTGATTCTGGGCCGGCAGGAATAGTTCAGTTCAGACTACTGAACTGTTCAAACGGTTGTAAACTCAGGACTCTGGGAGGAGAATTGTTATTGTACCCACGGATCACAGGCCTGGGATTACTGTAGGGTTAGGGTTAGGGTTAGATATGACGAGCGATGCGTGTCAACTGACTGAATCAGTGTGTAGAATAATAAGAATCCGTACACACACTCCGTGGCCCCCCCTCGCGTGACATCCTCCCCCTGGATGTAGAGATAATGAGCACCGAGGCCGGGTCCTTGCAGAAAGCTGTTAGTCTGCCGATTGCATATTTATGAGGGCTTTATGAAGCATTTACGGAGGTGCTCCATCACATCTCCCACAGTACCCCACTCCCCCAAGGTGCGTCTCTGGGTGGCCCTGTTTGATGGAAGCCTGCCGCGTCAAAGCCTTGCCTACATCAACCCACAGTCTGGTAATTTCAAAGCACCAGCCGTATAAATAAACATACCCCCCCCCCGTGACCATAATATGCGCTTAAATCGGAAAACGTGGCTTCCTCAGGTGTCAGAGTTTCGCCTCTCCATGGTATGAAAGTCCTATCGTCATCCCAACCAATCACAAAGCTGATAACACTTTTTCAGAGGATACATTGTGACATCAGCTGCCTCATTGGGCCCCGTGCTTAACAGACGCACCATATGGTGAAAACACAGATTTCTGCTTTCTTGGTGCTTGGTAACATATGTACCGTAGGAGTAAACAGGAGCCTCCTTCTGACCATCTAAGCCAATCACAGTGTGAGGTAGGGTCATTCTTTGCCCGCACGGCCCCGTGGTGACCGTGTTGGGGCAGATCCCCAGCTGCATTGATGGTTGGGGCGCAGGGTGGTGGGGGGTGGCAGTCACAGGGGGAGAAATGGCTCTACCTACCAAAACACATTAGTCAACATCCATTTAATTGCGACTGCACTTAACGCTCTCCTCTCCTATACACATGTCTCTCACCACCCTACTGCGAGGCATCCCTTTGTAAATGATGCTTCTCCGCGGAGATTAATCGTCGCCTGCAGAACCGAGCCTCGCATTTTTATTATTTGGTTGCTTAACAAATGCTTGGATGGAAAAAGACACAGCTTGAAAATCCCTTTCAACTCCAGCAGCAGGGTCACTGCGGACTGCAGCACCTTCACAGGGAAAGGGCTTGGTCCTTAACGTCAAAGCCAAGCCCTTCCTACAAGGAAGCGGGACTCTTGCCTGCTGCTCCGCTCACCAGTGTTGTGGATAATAGGGCTGCTGTTTCAGAGATACTAGTCGCTGGGTCAACTTGGGCGTGCGGAGGCACCTCAGACCTGTCTGCCATGTTTCACCGGGGCTTGCTAAAATGAAGCAAGGGAAGAAAAGCTTTTACCGCTGAAATCCTTGTGTCACTTCAATGACAGAGAGCAGGGGGCCATTAGAATCGGCTGGACCGGTAAATGTGGCCAGCGATGCGAGATTGCTCTGCCTCCTGGGTGGTAATTGTGTCCCTGAGTGTTAGGGGAGAGGCATAGGAGTCCAGCTGAGCGCGGATAAGACCCTCCAGACTTTTTTTTTCCTCCTGCGGTAGAGAAGCAGCAGGGCGCCGGGCGTCTGAGGTGAACTTCCAGCCTCACGGCACTCTGCGTCGTGTCGTCTCTGGTGACGCGCCTCAGGAAACGCCGCCTCTCTTCGCTTAAATATGAATCGTCGCAATCGCAAGGGGGCTTGTTTGTGGTGAATTTAATTATCCGGTCATTAAGAATGGCAGCATCTGAGAGCCCCGCCTCTGGAGGGCGCTGTGTCTTACTACTGATGGTCCACCTCCCCCGTCTCTGAAGAAAACCCACCGGAGCCTATTTCACACAGAAATATTTGTCATTTCACGCAACAGCAAAGCACTCCCGCGTAAGGCGGCATCGAATGTGTCGAGGTGAGGTCCTTTGATTAAAGTCCCCTGGAACAAAGCTCTGTTTGCTGAGTTTGTCATTCGGCCGGCGCCGTGGGTGATCGAAGACCTAATACGATTGACTAGCTGCTGGCCCTGACATTAATAAAGATGGAACATGTAGGGGAAATGAAACCTTCACTTTCTTGCTGTAATGAGATCGTATCCATCACCTCTCGCTCCTTAACCCGCAATCAGATCAGACGGTGTGGCGGGAACCCGATCGGGCCGCACATGTCGCCCCACACACGTCACTCTGCACATGTCGCTCCGCACTGCCCCTTAGAGGACAGATAAAGCCCCTGTGTGTTAGCGGCCGCTAGCCGGAGGCTTTTAAGAACAGGTCCTGAGCCTAATGAAAAAAATAACGAAAAACAGCCTTTGCTTCCAGGTTGGTCGGGCCGACAGCAGCCGACAAGCTTCGAGCTGATTGGTGGGGAGCGCCATTCACCGGGCATTTCCGCGACAGCCGATCGATGCGTGGCCGACATTCTCCGCCGTCTCCTAAGTGCTTCGCCACCGCTACACGGCCTGGGGGCCCAGCTCAGTTTCCCAGCAAGCCTTTCTGCCTCCGCCGGGGTCCCCGAGCAACGGACCGCAGCAGCATCCAAAAAAATGAGGCTTTTAGGGCCTACGCTGACCTGACATGCGGCGTGCGCGAATGGAGCCATTATCGCAGCGGGAGCGGCAGCAACAAGTAAGTACATGATTTAATAACATCAAGATACAAAAAAAAGAAAAAGAGGCCCTGGGATTACCACATAAAATTAAATAAAAATAAAATCCCCTACATTTATACTATCACATCCTTAAAGTAAAATTAAAATTTAAACAATTGTTTTTAGAGCTGCCGTTACTACTGCACCTTTCCCTGTGTTTGTTGAGTGGCAGCCGTCATTGAAGTTCTTGGCCATGATATAATTATGATCAGAAAGTCAGTAGTTGTTACTTAATTTGTTTATTATAAACCAGCAAACATCTGCCAAAGTACCTATGATAGCCATATAGGTATGATTGGGGGGGGACGAGTTTACCTCAAATGACATCTACATTTGCAGGGTTTATAGCAGCCATAAGGGGGCAGTATTTACACAGTGCAGTGTCTGACTATAGCTGGAAGACTGTTTATACCAGGAGGAAATCTACATAGACACTGCCAAGATACATCACCATTCATCGCCAGGCTTTATGATCATCTGCTGGCTTAATTTTGTGTGTGCGTGTTTCCCACTGACTTTATTATCTTTAAATAAGAGGGAAAAGCCTTACAAATCAGGAAAAGATTGCACAGAATTTGAGGTAATAGGCTTCCATAGGTAAAACGAATCCTTATCAAAGGCTCAAATTGCTCAAACACCACCCTGGTTTTACAACAGACCTGAGAACCAGAAGTCATTCTGCAGAAATGAGAGCTAGTGAATGAACATGGATCTTATCAGGAAGCCCCAGACACCCAGTCCACCACTGCCCACCCCCTCCCCCGGATGACTGTATTGAGCCAATATATGGCCTCATAGTTCTGACACAGTGGTCGGTACTAACCACTGTTCTGGGGCATAAGGGGATCTGGGAAACCCTTGGATGGGACTGACTTAGAGGAGCGCCCTGAGGCATAATCTATGCCTGGCCCCAGAGATGTCCGATTTGCCCCCTCGAAGGCAGAGGGGAGAAAGGGACAGCTTGTGAAATGGGGCCAGGTGGTTTTCTAGCCATTTTCATAAGCTGCAGATGACTGAAATAAGACAAAGGGAGGAATGTGCTGGTCCCTAGGGGCCACTCTGGGAATTAATGGGACAGCATTTCCACCCTGGTACGTATGGTTAAAATAAATCCTGGTGCTCTAGTGTTGTGCAGAGTTACATGAATAATAATTCATCCCACCTGACCATGGGGAAGATTTAAAGGGCAGGTGGGATTGTTCTCAGGAAAAAGAGTACTGGAGAAGCAACTCTGTTTTGCACCAAGTCTTCATCTCTCAGCCAACCAGGGGCTGTTTCACTTGTGCTTTGTATGCTCATTTCCCCTTGGGCAAATTTGTAAATTCTTTCCAGAAAATTCTGTTTCACCGGGCAGCACCCTGATGACTTTCACGGCCCCACGTTCTTGCTGTTTGACTGGTCACACGGCTTCATGTTTACAGGAGATGTTTTGTTTTCTAATTTGTTTAGTTTGTTTTCAAGCTGAGAAGAGTAATGTCCCTCCTACAATTTGAACCTAGAACGCCCGGTCACGCTGTGCTGCTTTCTGCTGAGATTTCCCTGACTAATAACAAACACAAAGAATCATTTCCAAGAGGACATGACAACTCTTGACAATTGTAGCTAATATTTCCAGTTTTTAACAATTCGATTATTAACTAAACACTTTTGCTTAGGAATTACTGGAAGTTTCATCACAAGTTTCCATTCTGTATCTCCAGTAGCTTATTGTCAAAAGCATTTACACCATGATCCTTGGTTTCATTTCTTGATTTCTTTGTTTTTTTCCCCCCCGTCTGAAAATGCCTTAACGGGAATCACGAATGAGGTTTGAAAGTTGTGGTCAGGTGGAGAGGGAGGACTTTGTGTTTCATATCAAATAGTCCATGCTGTTACCAGAGTTTTGTTACCATGACATTGGATAATGATGCAGCTTCAACAACACCGAGAAGAATCCAAGCTCAACAGCTTAACCGTCCTCAGTCTATCCTGGACCAAGCAGCAGATTCAGCTATTAGTGGGCTTCAAAAATGATTATTCAAGTATGATTTTAATGTTTGGATATATCTGTGGAAGTTATACTATTGTGCTTTTAATTAGTGTTTGAATCACTTCTGATCATCAGCTTTCTAGTTATATTCATGTAATATACAAGTAAAATGAGTGTTCTATCTGGAAACATATCTGGAAAGTTCAAGTATATAACAAAAACAATATTTATGCTTCGTGTGTGGAAAATGTTTACTCACCTACCAAGGAGTTATACAATTCAGATGCGGAGAGTTGCTGAAGGCAACAGAAGCTGAAAGATCTGAAGCACGTTTCTACAATATATTTAAACAGCTGTATAGCTGGCTATTCTGAATATTACAGATGAGAAAACATCCCTCAGACCAGTTCTGCACGCCTTGGGTGTGATTATTGTCCCTGGGTGACAATAACAACGGGGCTGATAAGTGCGGAATATGGGGGCCCACAGTCTGGGGGGCGTTGTATATCTCGACTGATTTACACACAGCTCCTGCTTCCATATGCATCTAGCACCCTCTGTTATGCCGATAAGCCCAGCTTGACTGAGATTAGTGCAGGATGGGAAGGGAACCGATTTCATCCCCTAAGCACACAGACACGGCCAGATACAGGGTGCCCGTGGAGATCACAGTCGGTGTTAAATGATGTTGGCTTGGAGGTACCGGAGACGGAGGTTACGGTGCAGATGTGGCGTGATTGGCCTAATAGCCAACTCCAGGCCTGGCCGTTTCCCCTTAAACCCTAGATTCCATTTGCATTTGAGAAGAAGAGACAGTAGCCTCTATCTAGCATGTGCTGCAGATATACATAACTCAGCATGGTTGTAAAAGACAAGGCTGTAAAGATTCACTCGAAAAGGTGTGAAACACAATTTAGCATGCAAAAATAGTCTGTTAATATGCTGGAAAGTTCTATTGGTGCACAAGCTCTTTGGAACATGTACTAACATGTGCACTTTTTCCTATTATTCAAGTTACTTATTTCAAAAGGAAATGCTCCCGTTGTGGCATGTCTTAAATTATATATAATTTGAAATATCTCTAGATACACTATATGGACAAAAGTATTGCCACACAGCTGTTAATCTTTGAATTCAGGTATTTCATTCTGACCAATTAGCACCAAGCTATGCAGTCAGGCTTACAATCATTTGTGCATGAATGGGTCCTTCTGAAGAGCTCAGTGAATTCAGGCGTGGTACTGTTATAACATGCCACCTCTGTAATAAGTCAGTATTTGAAAATTCTTCCTTGCTAGATATTCCAGGGTCAATTGTAAGTGGTATTACTGCAAAGTGGAAGCATTTAGGAATAACAGAAACTCAGACATGAAGTGGCAGACCACATGAAGTAACAGAGTGGGGTCGCCAAGTGTTGAGGTGTATAGTGCGGAAAACTGGCCAACGCTCTGTTGACTCAATTACTGCAGAGTTCCAAGCTTCCTCTGGCATTAACCTCAGCACTAAAACTGTGCACCAGGAGCGTCGTGGAATGGGCTTCCATGGCCAAGCAGCTGCATGCAAGCCTCACATCACCAAACACAATGCCAAACATCTGATGGAGTGGTGTAAAGCCCACTGTCACTGGACTCTGGAGCAGTGGAAATGTGTTCTGTGGAGTGATGAATCACGCTTCTCTGTCTGGCAGTCTGATGGATGGGTCTAAGTTTGGCAGATGCCAGAGGAATATTACCTGCCTGACTATAAAGTGCCAACTGTAGAGTTTTGTGGAGGAGGGATAATGGTATGGGGTTATTTTTCAGGAGTTGGGCTAGGCCCCTTAGTTACAGTGAAGGGAACTCTTGATGCTTCAGCTAACCAAGACATTTTGGACAATTCTATCGTTTCAACTTTCCGGGTACAGTTGGAGAAGGTCATTTTCTGTTCCAGCATGACTGTGCCCCAGTGCACAAAGTAAGGCCCATAAAGACATGGTTGGGTGAGTTTGGTGTGGAAGAACTTGACTGGCCCACAGAGACCTGACCTTCACTCCATCTAACACCTTTGGGATGAACTACAACAGAGACTGCGAGGCAGACCTTCACATCCAACATCAGTGCCCGATCTCACAAATGCTCTTTTGGGTGAACGAGCAACAAATCCTACATACACACTCCAAAGACTTGTGGAAAGCCTTCACAGAAGAGTGGCAGCTGTTATAGCTGCGAGGGGGGGGGGCAACTCCATATTGATGCCTATGGATTTAGAATAAGATGTTATTAAAGTTCCTGTGTGTTTAATGGCCAGGTGTCCCAGTACTTTTGTCCATGTAATGTACAAAGTCATACTGGACAATGTGGATAAAGGGAGGGAAATCAGCCATTCCACTGAGCTCCATCTTAGAGCAGAGTTACTATACACAGCTCTCTCACCTGTCTTCCTCCTCATTTCGGGCCCAAACAGATACCACGACATTGCAAGTCCTCTTCCTAGGCAGTCAACCCTTCTTGGTGCTATCACAGGAACTGACCTCCTATTGTGCCACATTTTTTACGCATCTAAACATTTTATGACTATTATTACTACTCATTTTCAAAAATAACAAAGCTTGTCACGAATAATTTATTTATCTTACAGCAAATCATCCATCCATCCATTTTCTGACCTCTTATCCTGCTCAGGGTTGTGGGGGCAAGTAATAATGGTGCATATCCTGCATTTTCTCTTTGTACATGAATGATCAGATTCGAGCAGATTATGCACAGCTGTCAGAAGCTGAATTGATGATTTAGATAAATTTATTACATGTAATATATTTTCAATATACAGTATATACTCCATTTTGCTGCTTAATACACATAATCTTTTGTATTATATGGATTTTTTCACTGTATGATAATTGCTTTTGCATTAAATGCTGATTTCTGCTTTTCGCTTTAATGAAGGGAAAGTGAATCGCGCCCAGAGACCTGAGGTTCCTTTTGTTCTGTTCTTTTGCCCAGCGATGGCCTCGAAGAGCCCCCCTCATCGACAGCCTTCAAGAAAAAAATAACAAGCCTGGTGTTCCGGCCTCTGATGACACTCATTGTCATTTTACTTTCCAGGCATAAACTATTACAGGGTCCCCAGGTGACTGTGACACCCCCCAGCCACGTGTCCCCGGTCACTGTCGTCTTCCGCTTTTTAAGGAGGCTGTATTTTTTTTTATTAAGGTGGCTGCCGCATGTGTCTCTGCCCTCAAGGGGAGGCTGTGACAGAAAGTGACATTAATTAGCTCTATCAGAGAGGTACATGGAAGCATACACCTGCCGAGCGGAACTGCCAGCTCAGGCGGCTGAGACACCCCTCAACCGGAGGAAGGGATCACTTAAGTAGGCAGCAATGAATGAGCCCACCCCCCCCCCCCAGAACTTGGATACCATTATCAGCCTGGTTCAGGCAAATATACCCACTTTCATGTATAATTATTAGTATTTATATGTTTACGTAATTTCACATAACCACTATAGCATAGAAAGTCATAACCTTAGCAAGTGGCCCACAATTAGTCACTGAAACATTTTTCCTTTGTTCAGTAATGGTTACTTTGGTATTGGCCCTGGTTTCATTATGCAGGAAAGCCTTTTTAATGACGTCTTTCATGATTGTGCGTGTCCAAGGTCCTAAGAGGTCCATATAGGTACACTCCACAAGATCCCTCCACAGCCAGGGCTAAAATAATATACAGTGTCATATATTTCATATATAGTATATAGTTAAATACGACTGCAAACCTCCCCAGGAGAAGTGGTCAATGGGACACATTGTAGGTCATTCTACAGGAGAAACCAGCCGCCCCCCCCCCCACCCCTGGATCACATAAGACTGAATGGTATTCATCAGACAGACACCTCATAACTTTCTTACTCATGTCACATTCGTCTTCCTTCTCTTGCTCTTCATCCAAAACCTCCAATTCGTGAGGAGCATTAATTACCAGGATCTGATGAACACGCAGCTTATTTCAGCAGCAGACAGACGGTCAGGGAACACCATGGTTTCCGTATTTTGTGGTGATTGAAGAAGTATGGAAATTAAACCTACAATGTGCCAGTACTAATGAGGTCACACAGGACCAACAGCAGCCATTGCTACGTCAAAATCCCAAAAAACCGTCCTTGCAAAGTGACTCCTTTGCAGACGTAATACCAGGAATGAGAGTAAGAACACAAGCCTCTTTTATATAGACGGTATCTACTGTACCCTAACTATTCAATTTTCGAGAAATAAACAATATATTATGACAATAATTTCCCTTGACAATAAGCCAGTGCATCCCACAACCCTTAAAATGATTCATGGATGTTTTTGGTGACAAACATATCTTGGGAATAGAGCTGCCTGCAGAAAATGTCAGTGTAATGTGGGGATACAGTAATTTTTTATACAGTTTTAATCAAATTCAGATCTAATTACAGTGTGATGTACACCTGGCGCCCACTGCTACATTGCTGTGATATGTCCAGTTTTGGCATCTCAATCAGGGCTTTATTTGGATGTTGGTTAGCATGGGGAGATCACAGCTGTATATGAAATTAGGATCCTTGCAGCACATTAAAAAAGGAGCACAAGAAAATATACATATGAATTAATGTCAGCATTTTTTCAAAATGCTGGCATAGCACCCAGCACCTCTACCTCAAGCTGCTCTGTGCTGCCTGGGTAGGCTCCAAGCCCCACCCACGACCATGACCAGGATAAGCGATGCTATCATTGATTGATAGTCCTCCTTGTGTCTCATTGTGGAACCTTCTGCCCAGTCTGCGGCCCCAGGTCCTGACATATTCCTGTTTCCTGCAGTGTCCAGTCTTCGGCCTCCTGGTGAGACGGCCTAGCACAGAATGCTCTCTGTTTCTGTCTTAACCTCACAATAATAAATATACAGTAGGTTCTCCATGCATTAGAGTCTGAGTCGATGTGCAGTGAAGGCTGGGGTGGTGGGTTACTGATCTATGCCTAAAGGTCATGGGTTCAAAGCCTATAACTGAGTCAATTAATACATCAGCATTGGGCCCTTGGGAAAGGCCCCCAGCTCCTGGAGCTGCAGGGGCCCTGGCTGGACCTGCTTTTTCCCCACATTCTCTGTCTCACTTCTATGTCGCTTTGGACCAGAGCATCGTCTAAAATGAATATGAAGAGTCCTGAACGATTGAAGTTAATCACAACAACTGGTACAAAAGCTCCCTTTGTACACCCACACAAACTTAACAAAACTCTTAAAGTGTTATATGATTATTTATTCCAAAAACCCAGAAACATGTCTGAACAGAATAAGTCTATTATATCTTAAAAAATCAGATATTTCCCCATTCATATTGTCTATTGAACACCATTAAATGTTTGACGTGTACATACATAATCTGGTTTCCTTTCAGCATTTGATGGAGAGACTATCATTATAAAACAAAATATGTTTTCATTTTTTGACAGTCATGGAGATCCTAAAAAAAACACTATTGTAAAACATGCCATCATCAAATGTGATTAGGAAGCAATAATCCTCCAGATTAAATTCAGGACAGGAGAGGATTATAAATCCCTGTAAGGATTATAATGGAAGATAATGAATGCTGTCTGTTTAATATACATACCTCATGCAGTCTCTAGCATTGTTATAGCTCAGTTTATGCACCTATTTCCTATGAATCAGACAAGTGTGAGCAGACCCCGAATGTGTCAGAGCAAATGTTTACTGGTGAGAAGACTTTAGAAATGAAAACCTGCCCCTTCCTTCTGAGCTGGAATGATAAGCTCCGAGACATGATTCAATACACAATCAAAATTGTGTTCTGGCAAAAACGCTCCGTGCAATTAATTGTGCAGTCAAATACACAACCCCCCTCCCCCATGCCCCCAGTCCTGTAAACCCTTTCTCCTAGTGAAGTTTGACCATCTGACTTTTTCTCCATATGTTCTGAACAAGCTCCATCCAGAGCTTCTCAGCCAAACGTAATATCACTCAAGCCAGCATATGGCACAAAAAGCCACAGCATCTCATTCCAAATACATGGAACTTCAGGCACTATATCACAGAGGATTTATATATATAACGGATAGGTGCTCTTTAAAACACTGTCTGTAATAGCAATCATTCAGTGTGTTTCTGCTTTTTTTCTTATACCTGTTTCTGTCTCTTGAAAGAAGCTTGGCAGTCTCCCATTGTCGGCAGTGAGGAGATGAGAAGAGCAAAATCTCCTGCACTCAGTCTACCTCGCACACTGTCCATGAGCCTGCTCTACCTCTCACACTGTCAATGAGCCTGATCTTCCTCGCACAATGTCCATGAGCCTGCTCTACCTCTCACAATGTCCATGAACCTGCTCTACCTCGCACACTGTCCGTGAGCCTGCTCTACCTCGCACTGTCCATGAACCTGCACTACCTCTCACACTGTCCATGAGCCTGCTCTACCTCACACACTGTCCATGAGCCTGCACTACCTCTCACACTGTCCATGAGCCTGCTCTACCTCACACACTGTCCATGAGCCTGCTCTACCTCGCACACTGAACCTGCTCTTAGACAAGGCTACTCCTTAGCCAGCTCCAGGGGGGAAAATTAGATCAAAGATAAACTTTTACATAATGCAAGAAAAAAATGACCAAGAAGACCTTGAAGAACTATAATATCCATCATAGTTATTTTTTGTCTGTCTAGATTGTGCCTATGTATATCCAGTAAATATTTAAACATTCTGAGGTGTTTCCTGGAGAGATAGTCATCTCAGGATGATGGATTGTATACACCCAGTACTTCCCTTCAAGTACTTTTTCAGACATTTTTTTAATCATCAGCTGTGGATGCCTTATATCTCATTTTAACTGTCTACATGGTGGCTTGAGGAAAAAGGTCTTCATGAGAAGAACCTAGTTCTCCTCTCCGGTGTTGTCATTCTTTCCAAAAGCAGAGATGTTCCAAAAGCCTCAGTGGGCAAATAGGGGTTAGGAAGGGGGTCTAAAATCACTCCAGAAACCGGAACAAAAGACCCAACTTATGAGCCTTCTGTCGGCCTCGCCAGATGCAGATGGGGCTCGGCAGAGTGAATCCTGCAGCGGGGTCCCAGGTTTGATCCACACTGCTCTGTGTTAGCTGTCTGCAGCAACAAGGCCGAAAGGAAACAAGTCGACAGTGCGGCAGAAACAGAGCCATCAGGAAAGTCAGACAAGTGTCTTCCCTCAGTGCTGTACAGAGATGTTTACTATTGGCTGAGCACCTACAGAGCGGTGGGTGGAATCAAGCATATAGCGCAGTCCTTCAAAGACGTTACCTCACTCAAGGAAGCCTGTAGTTCACAGAGGAAACAGAAGTGAGCAACTGAGAGCAAGAACATTAGAGCGGAGTTACACATCTTGAGATTGCTGGTGTGGTGAGAAGGCCTTAGGAAGAACTGTAGCAAGATTCCAAAGCTCGCTCAGGCCATGGGATATGTTTCTTGAGAAAATGTCTGTAGACTTGGTGAGTTTTGGGAATTTAACAAAAGGTCCTTGTTAGGTTATATGAGGACTGAGTGAGTTTTAGTTCCCAGTTCTGTGGCATTTGAAGAAGGATCCTGGCTTTAGGTCACTGGTTTCATCTCAAAATCAGCAAAAAAAAATGGACTGAATGAATTTTGGAAATTTGCTGTATAATTGGTAATATCAAAAATGATAAGTAAAATACGTGGCAAATTAAGCAGAATAAACTGCTTATTATTCAGAGTTATTCTGTTTTGCTATTTGCCTAAAATTAGTTAAATTACATTTTTTTTGCCCATTTAGTGATGATGCTGTCACTCATCTGTGGGAATGCATGTTCAATTGATCAGTCTTACATCACACATTAGTGCACATAGTCTGAGGACAATTTGAGATCTTCAAAGAAAATAAAAGGTTCCGGAATATCATCTAAATAAATCAATAAATCCTTATAATGATGGAGTTGAAAATGCAGATGCGGAGAATGCACAATGCTCAATGCTTCGGTGCTATAACATCAAATGAGACTTCAAATACCTCGACCAGACATCAAAGTCTCCCTCAGTATTTCTTATGTTGGTTTTCCACTGTGAACAATGTCATGCATATCTGTGTTGCATCCATATTACTGTCTATATCAGGAATCATCAAATCAAGAGACCAGCTTCAACCCAACCATTCTGATATGGCTTCCTGTGATTGGTTAAGCAGTTAAGCACCGAGTCATCATACCTCGTAAATATGAACTTCTTTTTTTATCAAATGTTATACGGTTTTATACATTTTCCTCTTTGAAAAACAGAAAATATAAGCCCTGGGGTGTATACGCTCCAGGGAAGGGGCTCTTACGCTACTATGAGATGTGCTAACATATCAAAACCTACCTGATTCTGAACCTAGAAAGGAGATATAACTCCTTTCTAATAAAATAAATCTACCCAGGTTTGGCCTCGTTTGACCCCAAGCTGCTTCGTTCCTGCTCAGCACGACAGTAGAAAAAGAAAAATCAACATTCATATGTGAATTGCAATGCCGTGGATTTATAAGCAAAATTTCAAATTCACACTGTATTTCAAAATAATTGAATACATTAGAATACATTTGATGTCAGTTAAATATGCTCCTGACAGTACATATGCACTGTTAGCCACGTAATTTGTAATATTATGTGATATAATAATTTAAACACTGTTGTATTAAAAACACATTTTCATATGAATATACAGAACAGCAAATATCGTTACCACAGCAGCTAAAAGATATACAGGACAACTGTAACACTTCGTGACAGGCTTAGCCAAATGAAAGCAAAGTTTATATTTTAACAGATTACATGTACATATGAGCTAGTTACAATAATATAAATGCAATAAATATAAATTTTATAAATAGTATGATCTTCACTGGTAGTGATGCATTTAACCCTAAATTTCCACATTTTTGCTACATTTGTACTGTTGTGTGTCTGTTGGACCCAGAACATAATTTTTATTTTGAAATATCTCAGCCAACAATAACATGATTTATTAAAAAATTTAAGAGATATATCAGTAACTGTACACTTTTTCTTATTGTAAGCCTTGAAAATGGGTCCCACAGATTTGAACTAATGGTAGGGGTTCAGGAAATATGGAGCCAGGGCTGAGTGTGTGTACACCCCAGACAAAGGTCCAGACCACTGTCCCACCACAGCGTGCTAGGCTCACGTTCAGCCGTTAGCCTAAATGAAGCTGTACGGCCACGCTCTCCCACACTATTGACAGCTGCTCGGCCGTGCTGGCCCACAGCACACTTAAATTAGCTGACTTACACTTCTTTAAATGGATGTCCTCGGTGAACATTGGTCGGAGACATTTTTTAAACGATTAAACCTCAGCTTATGGGAAGCCCAGCGGCAGAAGTGCATTGGGGGCGGGCGGGGATGGGGGGGGGCAGGGGGGGGTTGTCCACAGAATGATAAATCGCTGTAGATCTGGGAGTTGAATGCAGGGGAGATGGGGCTGCATTGGTGGGTTTTGGTGCAGCTGCTGATAATGTGTTTAATTGTCCCGGTTTTCTCCCCATGGCCTATCGGCGAGTGCTCTGAAAATCCTTCTTTTGGGCCTGGATCCGTCCTCATTACCCACAATGCAGCGCCTGTCTATAAGCGGATTGGCTGGGCCCAGTGACAAGGCAGCAGATAATCACGCTCAGCCAGGTGCTGTATAGCCTTCTTCCACCAGGGACCCAGTCCAAACATAATTGTCTTTTGTTTTCATGTGTCAACATTTTTAGCAAGATAAACACAACACGATAAACCTCACTGGAGGTTACACTCCATAACTGCCAGTGATTTTTAATAGTATATAAGTGTACTTTAATGTTCTTCATGGTCAGCATGGAAAGCTTTGCAAATTGGAAAGGGAATCTGGGGAGAGTGTAGGATTAAAATCTATTTTTTGCATACTCCTTTAACAGAGAACTGATACAGGTGCCCACATAAAGAGTGCAAATTATCAAGAAGGAAGAACCTTACTTTGCTTACAGCAGAACATGTTTTGAGTTCACAATTAGCAGCTCATATGACACCCTTAAGCTAAACATTACAGTCCTGCTATATTGAACATCAATTTATTCGACTTTGAAAATGTGTCCTACTTATATCCCAATGTTAACGTTCCAGTATCGCTATATAGCTGAAGCGAACTGCTGCATTGAAATTGTATTTTTTTAATTAAAAACCATTTAAGTAGTTATATCCGAATAAACGTTGCTAGAAGGTGAAATTAGGGACAAACACTGGGGATTAGGCATCACAACAGCCTAAGCAGGCAGGCTAGAGTAAGCCAGCCATGTTGGGCTTAGTGACGAAACATAACATTCCACACATAACCTCTATGTGACGATATCCTGACTTTTGCTTCTATAATTCCATCTGTGACAGCTTCTCCTGTCAAACATCAACCTTGTCTATTATATAGCCTGCCTATTGTAAGCAAAATAAGACTGTGTCCCCTGCCAAAACCCCAGAGCAGTGCTTATGTGACAGTCTGGGCTGAGTGAAACACGTAATTCAGCTGCATATTGAATGCTACTGGAGAGCTTTAGAAGCCCTCCTCTGTAGGCTAATACATGATACAGAACCAATCCAAATGGGGGGGGGGGGGCAGAAAAACTCATTATCTGGCAGCTTAATTGTTTGCTAAGGGGTTGATTAAAAATTTCTTAAAGAATGTCTAGGGTCCTGATTGTCCCTCACTGGATTTCAATATCTGTTCTGCCATGTCTGCTAAATTTCTTTCTGCCCTGAAATTCTACTTTCTGGGGGGAAATGACTTTATTCCCTACTGGGAGAAGCCTTGCAGGAGAGAATTGACCACAATGCATCTGTCAAACCCCGCAGTCAAAATACCGTTCACTCTCCCTCCGTACTGTAATCGCCATGGACTGACACATTTCCAGCAAGCTGAAATGTTGCCAGGCATTCGCAGGTTTCCTGAGGGCATTCAATACAAAACATAGCGGCAGCAAGAGGCAGCTGAAAAGTGGAGCTAGACAAGGACAGACAGCCGCTGAATCCTACGGTCTCATAAGGAAGGCAATTAATCTTTTAGCTGGGACACATTGTATGTGTGAACAATAGGCAGTACCTCTGCTGCTTCCCAATGTACACACGTGAGTATATACTTCCTTTCAGTTTAAAATACTTCTGTATAAATATTAGTTGTGCACATCTGCACTTAGAGGCGTCAGAAATACCAGAATGGGATGAGAGTAGAGGATCTGGCCTGTATACCATTGAGGTGTGTCCATACTGTATACCAGCGTGCTAACAGGGTATTTTTTTCTTTCAGTCCAGCATCAGTCTGGCCTTCTGTTAGCCTGAGTTCCTACAAAAGTCAAAAGATGTTCACAGCAGTGTAGTCAGTGAGTTTATGTTACTATTTGTACTGTATTCAGAACTACTGTTGCATGATAATGTCGTTTGAAAATGAGGACGGTACAGAGAATTACAGACAATAGGTCATAAACATGTAAACAAGAGAGTGAAGAAGGAAAGGTGTGTAGGTGGTTCCTGTGAGGAGATCTTCCCATCTTTCCCGAAAGATCAAAATAGGATGTACAATACCATCACTATCATATGCCACACAGTATCTCCATGGTCCTCGAAAAGGAAAAACATCTCAGCTTTAATAAAAGGTAAAATAAAGCCATACGTTTAAGGCACATCCTGACATCTCTGTGAACGGTTGGAGTTTGATGCCACAAAAGAGTAAAGAGCTGTTGTTTACCCTTGTCTGTTTGTCTTGAGCTTCAGGAGGATGTGGAGAGATGAGGTGTGTGAGGTGCTTTGCTTTACGTGATGAGCTCATTCTCCGATGCCTGCTGAGGAACACGGGCTCTGGAGTCACACTATGGCAACTGTAATCTGAACATATATCTCAGTGAATTTAGATAATGTATCATATTACACTTCTTATATAAATCAGAGGTGTGAACAATTAATTCTATACCTCTGACAGACTACATTTTCTTCTCCTTCCAGTATGTTATATGTCACTGCAAGCATCTTGCCAAGACAAATGTGTGAACCTCCATGGCCAATAAAACTCATTTGTTTGTTCATTCTTTCCTTTGTCTGTTCATTTGTTCATTTATTTCTTCATTCATTCATTCATTCATACATGCATTCATTCATTCATTCATTCATATTCACCCACTGCTTTGTCTCATTCTGTCTCACTTTCTATGTCTGTGACCTGGATGTTGGCCTTTGTAAGAAATGCTGAGTAAAATGCACCTCCTTAACACCCACCTGCATCAATCTCACATTAAGGCCTAATAAATATACCCCAGAGAAGTGAATTTTTGATTGCAGCGCAGGTGTTGCTTAGTAGGAAAATTGCGACATTTCTGAGCCATTGATTAAGTATGGTCTAGTGAGGAACACAGCATGGATGATCAATATTCAACCAGGATATTGAGAAAATGTCAGCTGATGGGTGTCCCAGGGTCAGCAAAACTGTGGAGGGATCATCTGGGTATCAACGTAGAAAAACCTTATATCAGTATGTCGATTTTATCGGTTGGAGGAATCCACCTGCATTTGTGTGGAAACCTCCCTCAGAATCATCAGTTATAATATGCATTGAGCCCATATAATCACCTTAATAACGCGTTTGAGAATCTTCATCAAAACAGCATCAAAACAAAAGCATGGTAGGATTTCTGGGCTGATGGTGGGGTCACCTGAAGTTTCTTATTTTCAAAAAAAAAATACTACAACCCAAGTTTTACTTTCCTTGCTGCCTTCTTATCCCTTGCAATAAGCCCATCATCAAGACAAAGAACCGGGGTGAAAACATTTCTGCTGTTTATGATCATCTCAAGTTCCTCCACTTCTCTTCTGCAGGTGCCGTTGATTTATTTACTCCTCATGGTTTGGAGCTGCTGTGTTTCCCTCCAGCATCAACATGGAGAGGAAACCCAAGGCCAAGTAAAGGGAAAAAAATGAAATGGCAGTTAGTTCACCGCCTGTTGTTCTGATGCCAAAATTTCTATTATCCTGTCAGGACTTAAAGAGATGGCAACACTTTTTGGACACAGTGTGTTCATCTGGACAGAGCGCACTGATCCTCAGGGGCACAAGGTTACAGTCAGGGAAATGGAGAGAGAAAGCAGGGGCAGACGACCAATCAGAATGCAAAGGAGGTTTGGCCAATCAAAACAGAGTCACTAATGTAGTTGCAAAGTACTTGTGTTTAAAATTAGCAATTGAGTGGAAAAATACAACAGTTAAACTTAAGTCAGTATCATGCCGATAACACTTTCTCCTTCCACTTCACAATGACACAATGTCTCTAACAACAGAGAATTGCTTTGAAGGTAAGTAGTTAAAATAATACATTTTACTACTAGTAATGCAGCCTCAATGTTATATTAGTGTGTTTGGTTATATACTGTAGCTCTGCCTTTGGATTATTCAGCTGTAGAAAGACTTCAATCTCATATTTACATGACAAATTATTCTATTTATTTCTTTTGAAACTCTGGGCCACCTGCTCCCATTCTGCCAGCTGAAGTGACTTTAATAATTACATGGCTGTTATGAGAATGTTAAAATGATATCTGGACTCTTAGGTAAATGACTTGAATCAGATATGGACTTTATCGTAGCTGAAATATAGCTAATATGAAATGTATATAAATGCTTTATTTTATTTATTTTAAGTTTTAGTCAATAGCAGATAGCAAGGATCTCTCCCTACAGTGTCCTATGAAAAAGTAAGACAGTCAATGATTTATCATAGACTTCAGGGAGACAGTTAATGCTTTGGAGGATATACAGACACATTCAAACAAGCAGACTTGTTGCGCAAGCTTAGATGCTGAATAAAGTATTTCCGTCTTGGATGATGAATAAATTATATAATGCCTCTTAAGCCAGAGCATCTAAAACTCTCTCCCATGTTCTCCAGTGAATAAGACAACAGCCTGACATCCCTTCATGCATCTATTAATATGCTTTTAAATGGACACTGTGTGTGGGTGAAGGTACTGCTTTTTAGTTGGGTAGGGCGTGTTTTTTTGCCATTTGATAAGGACTGGATTCAATAAAGTGACTTTGGCAAAGCTCACAACTGTTTTCTGGCCGTAGAATCTCATTTTCACACGCGACAAAAAAAATAAGGGATTTCCGTTTTACGTGAGTTCGGCTGCTGTGAAGGCGCATTGATGGTGCTACAAATTATCAGTGCTATACAGTATGAAATGCAGATAAAGTCTCCAAATGAGCTCATGGGGATGATAAATGGCTGAACTGAAGCAGAAATCGTGCTCCATGACTTGGTAGCCAAACACATAATGGGCAGGGCCCAATGGGAGTCCCCGCATTGTGTTTTGAAATGCTAATGAGGCAGAGCACTGAAAGACTTAAATTATGGCTGTTGGATCCGGGTCAGGCTGCTTGGTGAGCGTGCACTCTTGTTCTCGCTCCTTCCAGGCAATTGTTCTCGGCTTGAGACAGGGACAGATGCTCCAGGAGCATCCCACAGACCAGTATTCTCTACACCCCCCATGCCTAATCACCGCTTCTGCAATGTTCTCTGCCACACTGATGCCTTGGAATCGGCCACTTCTCCACCTCTCCTGTCTCTCCCCCCGCATGCGGGAAGTGTACAGGAGAGGAAGGCAACGGGGGGAGAAGTGCTTTAAAGTGAACTGAAGGAGGCCGAGCATGGAACATTACTTCCACCCCCCCTGCCACACACACACACACACACACAACACCACAAATGCCATATCCAAACCCCTGTGGTCAACAAACTCCAACAGAGCAGAAATCTGCCAGCTCTGCGGAGGCCGGCTGGAATGCTGTAGTAGGTGGAGGTGAGAGAAGAAACTCAGCTACGTTCATTTACAGGAGGCCTCTGTCAGAGTCTTTCTGTCAGGATGGTTTTGTCCTCTGCATGCCCATCTAATCCTGTCATTTTAAATCTTATATTATCGAATATAACAGCAGGAGGGAAGGAATACAGAAAGCTATGGCCTGGAGTGGCAATGGTATGTCAAACTGTAATAAAGCTTGTGATGGCTGGCTCACAGCGAAGAAGCTTCAGGAAAAATGACAGACAGACAGCCTCAGACTCTCAGTAAGGGCTCCTTCCCGGTACCCGGTTCAGTGATCATTTCTGAGCAGAAAACGGTGAGGAGAAGATACACAGGCGAGGGTGCAACCTGGGTGGAAGTGAAGCCAGATGTATGGACACTAACTGAAGGCATTTCAGAGTCACAAAGTCACCAGAAGCCACCAAAACATACTGAGAACATTCAAACTCCACATAAAGGACCTGACTTACACACATGATTTATACTGTGAGCTATGAGGGCACATAACTCCCTACTGGGTCGCTCCTTCTTTTAAAGAATCTACAGAATAAACCCTATGGGACTTTACAGGGCTGTGGGCAAAGGGTAGATCGTCTGAGAGGGAGAAACTGATTGTAACTGATGTAAAACTAGTAATCGTAACTAACTGACATCATGGTGTATTGTCCAGTCATCCTGTATGTGGTTATTAAAAGCTTTCGGCAGTCTGAAGAGGAGCCCTGCTTATGACTTGTTGAGCGGATTCCCTTTTGAATGTGCTGAAGAAACAATCCCTTTGTGCTTTAAAGTTCTCATATGTCATACCAAGGTAACCAAACACAAGTCAGGCCTGGCAGAACTTTAAAATGATTAACAGGCTGCTTAGGAGTAAACTGTGGCTCCTACAATAAAACAGTAAAACCGGCAAACTGAGATCATGAGCCTGTCGTCTCAAATAACTAAACAAGTAAAAATGGTTGAATCTGGGCGTGTGTTTGGATTTTTGTGGTGCCTTTATGACAAACTTGGGGAGAGCATGCAAACTTCGTACACGCAGAGCGGAGCCAGGAACACGATTAATGGCCCTGCGGTCACACCACACCTCTCCTTCATGGATTCCTCTACTGACCTGATGCCTCTTTATGTTCTTCAAATAGTCTTATGCTGCACTTCTGGCCCATGAACAGTCTTATTAGGTCTTACTTACTGCAATTGTTCTGTAGCTCCTGCTGGGCAGCCTAGCTGCACTTACAGTAACAGCATGAGCAAAACAACAATAATAATAATACTATTTGCCTCACTCGTACGTTGCTTGTGTTTGCAAAATTTGTAAATGTAAATGTCATCCATCCATTCATCCATCTTCCAGTCATGGTCAGGGTAGTGGGGTGGGGGTGGGGGGGCTGGTTGGAAACAGCAGAGGTCACAAGGCTCGGGAAACCCTAGACAGGATGTCAGTCCATTGCAGGCCACAGACACACACATGCCAGATAAATAACTACATCCATTATTATTGTTGTTGTTATGAGTGTAGTTGTGGTCGTGGTTGTTATGGGTGTTGTTTTATGGGTGTTGTTTATGGGTGTTGTTGTTGTGGTGGCTGTTATGGCTTTTGTTGTTAACTTGACAGAGATTGCTTTTATAAACCTGGCCCTAGTACCTGTCTTGCTCTGTAAGCAACATCGGACCTCATATGGAGCTTCTGTGTGGAATTAAATGACTCTCGGCTAAGCAGCACCAGCGCCTGTGACTCTACATGACGCCATATGCCTGAGGCTGGCTAGCGATATCACCAGCTGGTTGGGGGCTCGCTTCCTGCTGCTCATGTGTGCAGTGCAGTCATCTGAACACCCTTGTGGCAGAGGACACATCTGGACAACAACTGTGTGACTCTACCTCATGACCCTATTATTATTAGTCCAGACGCTCCTCTACTTACGACCTTTCAGATATACGAACGAAGAGGACTGTAAGTCCAAATTGTGTTCATCGGGTGCCCGTTTTCTGTCCACAGCATCTAATTTTTTTTCTACACTCCAGTTCAGTACACCTTCTGGCTGCTACTCCCGCTGCGCAGCGTAGCGTGCGTACTCCCAGCATCCTAGTTCTTTGTACTTGCTTATACGATTAAAATGATGTTGAATAGGAACTTATGAACATTTCAAGATACAAATGGCCATTCAGAACCTGACCTATTCGTATGTAGAGGAGTGTCTGTATATATTTTAAAGTTTTGCCATATTGTTATATTGCCATATTAAACAGTTATATTCAAATGTTACAATGCTGTAAAAACAATGTGTGACAAAAGTACACAAATGGAGAGGGCATGAACTCTGTACAGAGAGCAGAGAGAGTCAGGTGGCTGAGTTTATCTCTATTGATTAGTTCCACCCTCCGCTGTTCCCTGAAACTTGTATATATTGCTGTGTTCTTCTTTGCTTCACCTCTAATAACCCAGAGAGCCGGTAGCTAAACCACTCCTAAGACCCCAAATCATAATGTGTGCGTTCCATTCTTTGCTCGACCTTGAATGCTCAGGTGTCGCATTTGGGTCTGTGTCATGTTAGCCTCCCCCACCCACTCCCACTGAACCTCGGCAGTGGTACAATTAGCCGGGTCTCACCAGTCACGTGAGCCGCACATCTGTGTCTGGGAGGGCAGCTAACATCACAGCCATAAAAAATGCAGTGAGGATTAAAATGAGAATGAGGTGCCAGACCCTGTGAAAGTCTCCGCGTTAAAAATCTGTGTCAACACATTAGCTGTCACTGAAGGTGAACGAACGGTGAGACACCAACAGCGAGTGAGGTGAACCCTGATTGGTGCACCGCAGTTGGTCGACTCTGATTGGTGGATTCTGATTTGTGGCCTCTGATTGGTGGAATCTGATTGCTGTCAGCAAACATTTGCTCGGGTTTCATCACATTGAGCCTGAGGGCTTTACTTAGGGGAAGTAGGGAGGGGGAGTAGGCTAAATAAAACAAAAAAAAAAGAAAACATATTCAACTAATTCAAATGTGTGCAGTTCTGGAGCAAGGAACATTATTGGTTTATGTCAGTGTCTGGTCTGACCTATAGGCAGACATCATGTTTCAGCTGTGCAGAACTTACAGGCGAAGTGTGACTGGGACCGAATTCACAGCCAATGGTTTTAAAGGCAATTTATCTGCATCAGTGTACCCTAAGCCTAGCCATAAATCTTAGAGGGGAATGACATATGGTGGACAGGAGTTAGCGCACGTTCAGCTGCATGACGATATCACTCAGTCTGGCCATTGGGGCTTCTAACAGGGTTCTTAGGAGGGGCTGTTAGGCATCATAAATGCAGCCCAGGACTTCAAGCCCAGCAAGCTAAATCATATTTGATTAATTATAATACCAGTCATTTTAAGAAATGTTAAGCTACACTTTCCACTCGATGTTACGAACAGTAAATAAATTCACGGGGATTTAGGTGAATGCTTGCTGTACAGTCTTGAGTATCTACCCTGAATATCTTTTTATTAACGCAGGTCACCTTAAGCTCTTGAATTGGACAGTGTAGGTCGCTGAGGTTTGGTGTCATTTGGTAAAAAGGTGTCAAGGAAAAGATCAGGTACAACAGAGCAAAGAGAATAGCTTTATGTGCCGCTAACACGGAAGTCTGCGTTTGAATCCTGAGACCAGGCCAGCTGTGCTTTGAATGCCTCTGAATTTTGAATATTCTCATTCCCAGCATTACTGTCGTTTCAGTCGAGGCTGTAAACTTAAGAGTGTGAGAAGCGAGCTGTGAACAGCCACCATATCTGACAGATCTTGGAGTGGCTTTCTTTACCTTCGCTTGACACAGCCATGACCCGTGGATCTTCTTTATTCTAAGTCTGATTTTATCTCACTGACCTGGCCTGCCTTCTGCAAATGACCATTATTTTGACTAGATAGCCTTTACCTTTTCTGGGTTGGCCCACCATGAGTTCCCACACTGAGCTTACCTCTAAAATATTCACCTTATCATCCAGCATGCGATAGGGAAAAGCTGGAGGTCTTCTCCCTGAAACTCTTCTGGGAGGTTCCTGGTCTCTCTCATAGCCAAAGGCTTTCCAGGTTTACAAGCCAAGCTCGACATTGACAAAGTCACACACCATGCCCTGCAGGGGGACACCGTGTCCTTTTGGTTTTTGAGACTGACCCCCTCAATAGCTGACATGCTGTATCGCAGAGGTGAGCGAGGGCAGACCCCACTGTATATCCATGTGTTTTTCCATCCAACAAACCTTTCACAGACTTCTTTCTTCAGCTTCTCATTCAAGCCTCACGACAAAGGTCAAAGAGCATTTACATACTTAGGCTTGCTATTTAAATCCAGGCATGAACTCAGTGTTTACTTTGCACGCTTCAGATTAAAAAAAAAAAAAAACTACACCCAGGACACAGTGTGTGTGTGTGTGTGTGTGTGGCAGTGTGAGTGTGTCTCAGGGCAGCTGTGCACGTTTATATATTTGAAATAATAATTACATCTGAGAGAAGCGTACCACAGAGGTGTTTGCTATGCAAGGTTTGTTAGAAGGATTTTATTACATACCCCGAGGTGTCTGTGTTTAATCAAGATTAAGTAAGAGACAAATAACAGCAAAGTCAAGGACAATGTTCTACCATCAGCAGACTGTATTAATGAATGACAGCTGAACAGTTGGGGGGCATCTCCAGCTGTGTGCCTAACCTATAAATCATCCTCCTCTGTGTCAACCACAGACCACAGAATGGAACCTGTCAGTGAAAATGCAAACTAATAACCTCACGTAGCTGCCGAAGATGACAGAAGGGCCTTTATATGGCAAACGCTCATATTTTACCATTTCCAAACTTTTCAAAGCACATCATCTCCTTGATCATTATCGTTTTCCTCCTCTTGTGCAGTTTCCCCTGTTCCATCATTCAATGACATGCGATATTTCCATGGCAAAGAGGGACTCAGAGGAGCTTACAGTACTGGGTACAGATATCCACACGTCTGTCGATGGGTGAACAAGCCACCCCCCCAGCCCTCATGAGCTGAATTGCATGCTGACTGATTCAGCTTTTTCTCTAAAACTACCAATTACTTGAACTCTCTGTCAGCAAGCACCTTTCGGTGGACATCTTCAGTCGTAAGTCTTTTGTAAATCTTTAATTAGAGGCTCAGCTGCCAGCTTTATAGTTACTGGCCTGTATTTCACGTGATTTGAGCAGGGGTGTGAAAGTGGCTTACTAGGCTGATTTCCATTCGACTTCTCTGGAGACAAACATGGGGAATGAAGGAGACGGGTCCCACAAAAGGCTGCCTGCGTTTCATTATTAGGTCGGCTGAGAGAGGCTGTCGCTCCAAATTCCCAAAGGACCCTGGTTGCATCGCGCCAAATGTGTTTTATTTTTACTGCAAGTTTACAGTGCATTTTCAAAATCCTAAATCTAGGGAATATAAACACAATGCACCATTTCCCAATCATGCTGGGCATGATATTTGCGTTATTAGTCACAGAAAATTGCTCATGTGGCCCTTAATTCTAATGGCTTCTGTAAAGATTGTTGTCTAGCAGCATCAGTGCATAGATGTCCAATCGATTCTGTCAGAGTCTGGCTTCCAGAAGGGCCGCCAGACAGGAGTATTAACTGTGAGGTTGTGGCGGTGCGACGTGAGATTGCAAGGGGCAGCTGGAATGAGTTTTTAATTAGAGTTGTGGGTCTCTGCACACTGAGGCGCTCTGCTGCTCTCTATCGAGTCTTCAGGTCCAGTTTAAATAGACCAAAGTACCAATATACTCTACAAGGATCTACTTCTAACGTGCTGACTTCCTGTCTCCTAATCTGAGATTGTTTGAACCAATTTCACCACATACATTGGGTGACCCATTCCCAGCTACTCATCATAACAGGAAATTGTGTGTTAGTAAACAACCTTGTGACAAACGATCGCCAGTATTTCAAAGCCAGTCACATATAGGTCAAGCTGTCTTTCTCGCAGACATGGAGATGTGAATATTACAAAGGTTTCCAGTTGAAGTAGGAAATGCTGAAGGCTGAGTCCCTGACTATCTCCTAATAAGCAAGGCTAAGCCGGAGCTGATACGGACACTAACTAGGGTCACCAGAACCCTGAAACTCGTCAATAAGGTAGGCTTCCTATCATCCAGCACTGGGAAAGACACATAGATTCCTTTGTTCTGTGCCATTTCAGTACACCTTAGACCAAATGTAGCCTTTTTCTGAAGGCTAGTATTGATTGATTGATTGTGGTTAATACTGTGAATTCCATACATGTTATAATTGTGCCTCTTGTGAATATATTCTGGCGATATCCATCCATAAGTCCTGCAGAATGTCTGTGAGGACAGTTAATGTATTTGCTTATCTAGATATTCTAATAATGTGTAATGGCATTTTCATGTATTAAAGGCCAGAGAATACCTTTCAACACTCGGGGCTTTATTTGTCTGATGTAAATTTTGTATGCATGAGAACTGTAATATGGACTCATTGATGTTAAGGTCAAAATAACAATATAAAACTGTTCAGGCTGGGATTAAACACAAGACGGCAATATTTAATGGATGAAAACTTAAAAAAATATTTTTAAATGAATTTATTAATATAAGGCCCAGACAATTTAACATTTGTACTCAGTGCATAAATATTTGTATGTGATTTCATTTTAAATGAGAATCACACTGACTATACTTCTCTGGAAGTGGTCCGGTAACAGAATATTTCCGTCTTCTCTCAGAATAGTTACCATCTGCTTACTTGTTGGTTTGTTGCTTCAGGGGGCCTTATTAAAAAAGTCATTTCGGGGCCTCTCGGCCCCCTTATGTAGTGACAGTTTTTGAGCGACAGGGGCCCGCCAAGTAAAACCGTGGTTTCAATGGTGGCAAACACTACCACTGCATCTGGTATAGCAATCTGCAGACGCCTTAGTCTCCACAAACTTAATCATCTAAACTTAATCATCGCAAGCAAATTTTACAATAGCGTGTTGACACTGAGACTCCCATTCATAAGGGTCAAGCACCAAAGAATTCCTCTCATTCCCAGTCAAAGAGCACTCCGTGTTTTTAAGGTCAGAGTGCACCTAGAATTCCTGAGTGCCTTCTAGTGACTCCTAGCAGCCATTACAATGTTTCGCATTTAATTTCACCAAATATCATCTTTACATGATATAAGTGTAATACATAATAGCAATGCAGTACCTTTCTGATTTCAAAATGTCAGCCATCTCTCTGCTTTAATAAACAGCATGGATCAGCGTCTCGCCCAACACCAAAGGCAATGGCTTTTGGTTAAAAAAGAATTGGCTGTCTCTTATCTGCAGTGGCCTTTGGGTTCTTAACCAGGCGAGACTCGGGGCATTTTGCCAGACAAAGAGGCGCGCCTCTCACTGCTCGATGCCGGGGTCACCCCATCCTTGACCTTGGTCACCCAGCCCCTTGAGTTGGGGGGGGGGGGGGCCGGGCAGGCCGGGG